>CM022302.1:69582973-70172927 GCA_011799875.1 Thinopyrum elongatum | reverse complement strand
CAGGTTCCGCTATTGGTTATTGACCGGAGAGGTTGTATCGATCATGTCTACAGAACCCGTAGGGTCCGCACGCTTAACGTTCGTGACGATATAGTATATATGAGTTATGTATGTTGGTGACCGAATGTTGTTCGGAGTCTCTGATGAGATCACGGACATGACGAGGAGCTCCGGAATGGTCCAGAGGTAAAGATTGATAATGGGATAATATTATTGGTCTCCGGAAGGGGTTTTAAATGTTTCCCGAAATGATCTGGTGCGAGAACACTTTATTGGGCCAAGGGGTAAAGCCCATGGGTTTTTGGAAAGTGCAAAAGGAAGTTTGCAGAGACAAGAGGCCAGAACGCAGGGTCCCTGGCGTCTGGGCCAGATGCCGGGAACCCTGGCGTGGCCTGGAGTCCGAGAAGGACTCTTGCCTTTCGGGCAAAACCGACTTTGAGGAGGTTTACTCCAAGTTTCGACCCCAGGCTCAACATATATATAAAGGGGCAGGGCTAGCACCCAAGACACATCAAGATACACCAAGTCATGTGCCGGCAACCCTGTCCCCTTAGTTTTCCTCCGTCATAGTTTCCGTTGTGCTTAGGCGAAGCCATGCGGAGATTGCTCTTCACCACAACGTCACATGCCATCGTGTGCCGGAACTCATCTACTACTTCACCCCTCTTCCTGGATCAAGAAGGCGAGGACGTCATCGAGCTGAACATGTGCTGAACGCGGAGGTGCCGTACATTCGGTCTTGATCGGGAGGATCGTGAAGGTGTACGACTACATCAACCGCCTTGATAAACGCTTCCGCTTAGCGATCTTCAAGGGTATGAAGATGCTCTCCCCTCTCATAGCTATGCATCTCCATGGATAGATCTTGATGTGCGTAGAATTTTGTTTTGTTTTCCATGCAACGTTTCCCAACAGGGGCATCATGAGCCAGGTCTATGTGTAGATGATATGCAAGAGTAGAACACAAAGAGTTGTGGCGGTGATAATCATAAGGTAGACACCAAGTTTATTTGATTCGGCGGTATGTATATAGATGAAGCGGCCCGGACCAACCTTACATGTCCACGTACATGAGACCGGTCCACCGACAGACATGCAACTAGCTTTGCATAAAGGTGGCTGGGGGTGTCTGTTTCTCCCTACTTTAGTTGAATCGAATTTGAATACGGCGCGGTCCTTGAAGAAGGTTAAAACAGCAAAAATTGATAAATCACCGTTGTGGTTTTTGCCGTAGTGTAGAACGGTTCTTACTAGAAGCCCGTAGCAGGCACGTAAAACTTGCAACAACAAAGTAGAGGACGTCTAACTTGTTTTTGCAGGGCATGTTGTGATGTGATATGGTCAAGACATGATGTGATATACGTTATTGTATGAGATGATCATGTTTTGTAATTTATCGGCAACCGGCAGGAGCCTTATGGTTGTCTCTTTATGTAGAAATGCAATCACCATGTAATTGCTTTACTATCGCTATGCGTAACAAAGTTGTAGAAGCAATATTGGCGAGAGACCCCGACGCAACGATGGAGATCAAGGTGTTGAGCCGGTGACGATGGAGATCATGACGATGCTTTGGAGATGGGATCAAAAGCAGAAGATGATGATGGCCATATCATGTCCAATATTTTGATTGCATGTGATGTTATCCTTTATGCATCTTATTTTGCTTAGAACGGCGGGTAGCATATAAGATGATCCATTCACTAAATTTCAAGATAAAAGTGTTCTCCCTGAGTATGCAGTTGCTAAAGTTCATCGTTTGAAGCACCTCGTGATGATCGGGTGTGGTAGACTCTACGTTCACATACAACGGGTGTCAGACAGTTTTGCACATGCAGAATACTTGGGTTAAACTTAACGAGACTAGCATGTACAGAAATGGTCTCGGAACACTGGAGACCGAAAAGTCGAACGTGAGTCATATAGTAGATATGATCAACATAGAGATGTTCACCATTGATGACTACCCCATCTCACGTGATGATGGACAGGGTTAGTTGATTTGGATACGTATCACTTAGATAACTGAGGGATGTTTATTTAAGTGGGAGTTCATTAGTAATTTGACTAATTGAACTTAATTATCATGAACTTAGTCCTGATAGTATTTGCATATCTATGTTGTAGTCAATGGCGGTGCTACCGTTCCCCTGAATTTAAGCATTCCTAGAGAAGCTAAGTTGAAAGATGTGGTAGCAACTACACGGACTGGGTCCGTAACTTGAGGATTATCCTCATTGCTGCACAGAAGAATTATGTCCTTGATGCACTGCTAGGTGACAGACCTATTGCAGGAGCAGATGAGACGTATGAACGTTTGGCAAAGCCGATATGATGACTACTTGATAGTTTAGTGCGCACTGCTTTACGGCTTAGAACCGGGACTTCAAAAATGTTTTGAACACCACGGAGCATATGAGATGTTCCAGAGCTGAAATTGGTATTTCAGACTCATGCCAGTCGAGAGGTATGAGACCTCTGACGAGTACTTTGCCTACAAGATGGAGGAGAATAGCTTAACTATAGTGAGCATGTGCTCAAAATGTCAGGGCACTACACATCGCTTGAATCAAGTGGGAGTTAATCTTCCAGATAAGATATTGATTGACAAAGTTCTTCGTCACTATCACCAAGCTACAGAACTTCGTGATGAACTATATATGCAAGGGATGACGAAAATGATTCCCGAGCTCTTCGCGATGCTGAAATCGGCGCAAAGGTAGAAATCAAGAAAGAGCATCAAGTGTTGATGGTTAACAAGACCACTAGTTCAGAAAAAGGGCAAGGGAAAGAAAGGGAACTTCAAGAATAATGGCAAGCAAGTTGCCGCTCCCATGAAGAAGCCTAAAGCTGGACCAAAGCCTGAAACTAAGTGCCTCTACTGCAAAGGAAATGGTCAGTGGAAGCGGAAATGCCCCAATAACTTGGCGGATAAGAAGGATGGCAAAGTGAACAAAGGTATATATATACATGTGACTGATGTGTACCTTACTAGTGTTCGTAGTAGCCCCTGGGTATTTTGATACCGGTTCAGTTGCTTGATTAGTAACTCGAAATAGGAGTTGCAGAATAACAGAGACTAGTTCAGGCGAGGTGGACGATGTGTGTTGGAAGTGATATCAGGTTGATACGATCACCATCGCACACTCCCTCTACTTGAGATTAGTGTTGAACCTAAATAAATGTTTGGTGTTTGCGTTGAGCAGAATTTGATTGGATCATGTTTATTGCAATACGGTTATTCATTTAGTCAAAAGATAATTGTTGTTTGTTTACATGAATAAAACCTTCTATGGTCATACACCCAATGTTAATGGTTTACTGAATCTCGATCGTAGTGATCACATATTCATAATATTGATGCCAAAAGATACAAGTTGATAATGATAGTGCAACATACTTGTGGCACTGCGTTTAGGTCATAGTGTGTAAAGCGCATGAAGAAACTCCATGCGGATGGACTTTTGGAATCACTTAATTATGAATCATTTGATACTTGCGAACCATGCCTCATGGGCAAGATGACTAAAACTCCGTTCTCCAGAACAATGGAGCGAGCTGATGACTTATTGGATATAATACATATCGATGTATGCGGGTCGAGAGTGTTGAAGCACGCGGCGGGTATCGTTATTTTCTGACCTTCACAGATGATTGAGTAGTAGGTATGGGTAACCTACTTAATGAAACACAAGTCTGAAAAATTTGAAAAGTTCAAAGAATTTCAGAGTGAAGTGAAGAATCATCTAACAAGAAAATATGTTTGTACAATTTGATCGCGGAGGCGAATATTTGAGTTACGAGTTTGGCCTTCATTTAAAACAAGTGTAATAGTTTCACAACTCACGCCACCTGGAACACCACAACGTAATGGGTGTCCGAACGTCGTAACCGTACTTTATTAGATATGGAACGATCTATGATGTCTCTTACCGATTTACCACTATTGTTTTGGGGGTTATTCATTAGAGATAGCTGCATTCACGTTAAATAGGGCACCGTCTAAAATCCGTTGAGACGACACCGTATGAACTATGGTTTGGCAAGAAACCTAAGCTGCCATTTCTTAAAAATTGGGGATGCGATGCTTATGTCAAAGGCTTCAGCCAAATAAGCTCGAACCCAAATCAGAGAAGTGCGTCTTCATAGGATACCCTAAAAAACTATTGGGTACAACCCTTCTACCACAGATCCAAAGGCAAGATCTTTGTGCGTTTGGGTCCTTTCTAGAGAAGGAGTTTCTCTCGAAAGAAGTGAGTGGGAGGAAAGTGAACTTGATGAGGTAATTGTAATTTCTCTCGAATTGGAAAGTAGCATATCACAGAAAAAACGTTCCCGTGATGCCTACACCAATCAGAGAGGAAGCAAATGATATGATATGAAACTTCAGATCAAGTTACTACAAACCTCGTAGGTCAACCACAAGCACGATCGGCACCAGAGTGGTACGGTAATCCTTCTGGAAGTCGTGTTACTAGACCAAGGCGAACCTACGAACTATAGAAGAAGCTATGATGAACCCAGATTCTGACATGGCTTGAGGCCATGAAATCTAAGATAGGATCCATGTATGAGAAAAAAGGTGGACTTTGTGGACTTGCCCGATGATGCGGCAGGCCATTGAAAATAAAGGATCTTCAAGAGGAAGACGGACGCTGATGGTAATGTAACTGTCTACAAAGTCGACTTGTCGCAAAAGGTTTTCGATAAGTTCAAAGGGTTGACTACGACGAGACTTTCTCACCCGTAGGATGCTTAAGTCTGTCCGAATCATGTTAGCAATTGCCGTATTTTATGAAATCTGGCAAATGGACGTCAAAACTGCATTCCTTAATGGATTTCTTAAGAAGAGTTGTATATGATACAACAAGAAAGGTTTGTCAATCCTAAAGGTGCTAACAAAGTGTGCAAGCTCCAGCGTCCATCTATGGACTGGTGGCAAGCATCTCGGAGTTGGAATACCGCTTTGATGAGGTGATCAAAGCATATGGTTTTATACAGACTTGTGGTAAGCCTGTATTTACAAGAAAGTGAGTGGGGGCTCTGTAGCATTTCTGATATTATTGTGGATGAATATATTGATTGGAAATGATATAGAATTTCTGGATGCATAAAAGGATGCTTGAATAACAGTTTTCAATAAAAGACCTCGGTGAAGCTACTTATATATTGGGCATCAAGATCTATAGGGATAGATCGAGACGCTTAATAGGACTTTCACAAAGCACATACCTTGACAAGATTTTGAAGAAGTTCAAAATGGATCGTCAAAGAAAGGGTTTTTGCCTGTGTTGCAAGGTGTGAAGTTGAGTAAGACTCAAAACCGCACCACGGCAGAAGATAGAGAGAGATGAAAGTCATCCTATGCCTCAGCACCATAGGTTCTATAAAGTATGCCATGCTGTGTACTAACACTGTTGTGTACTTGCCTGGTTTGGTAAGGGGGTACAATAGTGATCCAGGAGTAGCACTGGACAGCGGTCAAAAATTATCCTTAGTTACCTAAGAGGACTGGAGATATTCTCCAATTATGGAGGTAATAAAGAGTTCGTCGTAAAGAGGTTATCATCATGCAAGCTTTGACGCCGATTCGGATGACTCTGAGTCTCAATCTGGATACATATTAAAAGTCAAAGCAATTAGCTAGAGTAGCTCCATACAGAGCTTTGTATACATGAAATTTGTAAAAACATACGGATCTGAATGTGACAGACCGTTGGCTAAACTTCTCTCACAAGCAAAACATGATCACTCCTTAGTACTCTTTGGGTGTAATCACATGGCGATGTGATATTATTGACTCTAGTAAACCTTGGGTGTTGGTCACTGGCGATGTGAACTATGGGTGTTTAAATCACATGGTGATGTGAACTAGATTATTGACACTAGTGCAAGTGGGAGACTGAAGGAAATATGCCCTAGAGTTGCATTCACGTTAAATAGGGCACCGTCAAAATCCGTTGAGACGACACGTATGAACTGTGGTTTGGCAAGAAACCTAAGCCGTCGTTTCTTAAAGTTTGGGGATGCGACGCTTATGTCAAAAGGCTTCAGCCTGATAAGCTCGAACTAAATCGAAGGAGAAATGCGTTTCATAGGATACCCTAAAGAAACTATTGGATACACTTCTACCACAGATCCGAAGGCAAGATTTGTTGCTAAGAATTGGTCCTTTCTAGAGAAGGAGTTTCTCTCGAAAGAAGTGAGTGGGAGGAAGTAGAACTTGATGAGGTAATTGTACCTTCTCTCGAATGGAAAGTAGACAATCACAGAAAACGTCCCCATGATGCCTACACCAACTAGAGGAAGCTAATGATGATGATCATGAAACTTGAGATCAATTACTACTGAACTTCGTAGGTCGACCAGAGCACGATCCGACAGAGTGGTACGGATAATGTCCTGGACGGAAGTATTTATAGACAAGGGAACTCACGAAACTATGAAGAAGCTATGATGAGCCCAGATTCCGACAGATGGTTGAGGCCATGAAATCTGAGATATTATATGTATGAGAACAAAGTGTGGGACTTTGGTGGACTTGCCCGATGATCGGCAAGCCATAGAGAATAAATGGATTTTCAAGAAGAAGACTGATATGTGATGTAATGATTTAAAGCTAGGAAACAAGCGAATAAGGAAAGCCGAGAAGAAGAGACGAGACCCGAAGATTATGGACAGTCTAAAAGGTCAAAAGAATGGTTTAGAAATGCAGAAACGCAAAGCTGTGTATGAGGCGAAATAGGAACTTGGACAAATAGTACAGCAACCTTACACTAGGATTAGTCTAAAGAAGAGTACTATGATGAAAAGAAGTTTGTCGACATAGATACAGGTGTAAAAAAGTGGAAGTCACGATCAATTATGGATAGTGCAAGCATCTCGAGTTGGAAGTATTTTGATGAGGTGATCAAGCATATGGATTTAGGTAGTGAAGACTGTATTAAGAAAGTGAGGGGAGCTTTGTAGCATTTTATATATATGTGGATGACATATTGTTGATTGGAAAGATATAGAATTTCTGGATAGCATAAAAGGATACTTGAATAAGAATTTTCAATGAAAGACTCGGTGAAGGCGATTAATTGGAAGTGCATATAGGCTGATAGATCAAGACCGTTAATAGGACTTTCACAAAGCACATACCTTGACAAAGTTTGGACGAAGTTCAAAATGGACAGTCAAAGAAAGGGTTCTTGCCTATGTTACAAGGTGTGAAATTGAGTCACACTCAAAGCCCGACCACTTCAGAAGATAGAGATAGAATGAAAGTCATTCCTTATGCCCAGCCATAGGTTCTATATGTATGCTATGTTGTGTACCAAACCTGATGTGTGCCTGTCATAAGTTTGGAAGGGGGGTACCAAAGTAATTCAGGAGTGGATCACTAGACAGCGATCAAGAACATCCTGAAGTATCTGAAAAGGACCAAGGATATGTTTTCGTTTAGGAGTTGACGAAGAATTGTCGTAAATAGTACGTCGATGCTAGCTTCGACACTGGTCCGGATGACTCTAAGTCGCAAACGGATACGTATTTATATTGAATGGTGGAGCGTGTCAGTTGGTTGCAGTTCCAAATCACTACAAGAAATATGTCAACTTGTGACTTTCTTAGTGACCGGGGGGAATTGGTCGTAAATCTACGACCATTTAGAATCAATTGGTCAAAAGCTGTTTGGAGGGTCCAAACCCTAAACCATAATGACCATTTGATCAGAAAGGTCGTAATTGTCTTACACGAGATGGTCGTAAATTGTGAACATGATTACAATGTTATTTCTTGTTGATTATGACCTATTTAGATAGTCGTAAATGTCTACGACGATTTAATTTGAGATGACTTGACAGACACCTCAGCAATCTCGCCTACATGGCATGTTTAGGTGTCAACCACTTACATGTCACTATTAACCACTTAATTTTTTTTCCTATTGACATGTGGAAACTCGATCTTACACGTGGGACCAACACCACCCACATGCTCCCATTGATGTGTGGGGCTGCCCCAAGAGGGGGACCAGCACACCCACAGGTTCCAATGACATGTAGTACCCACCCTACCGATCTGGCGCATGGGGCCTGCAGCACCTACGGGCCCACCAACCTGACGCGTGGGACCAACATCACTCAAAGGCTACCAATGACATGTTGGGCCCGTCATACACCCCTGGCAAGTGGGACCAATAACACCACAGCCTCCCAATGACGTGTGGGACCCGCCATACTTACATGTGGGACCACGGGGCCTACGTGTTGGCAACCAATCATAAGCAGGTGGCAGAAATAAAAACCCGTCGATCTTACACGTGGGACCAACACCACCCACATGCTCCCATTGATGTGTGGGGCCTGCCCACCGAGTGGGACCCGCACCACCCACAGGTTTCAATGACGTGTAGTACCCACCACTACCGATCTGGCGCGTGGGGCCTGCAGCACCTACGGGCCACCAACCTGACGGTGGGACAACATCACTCAAAGGCTACCAATGACATGTTGGGCCCGTCATAACACCCTGGCAAGTGGGACAATAATAAACAGTCCCATGAAGTGTGGGACGCCATACTTAATGTGGGACCAGGGGCCTAACGTTGTGGCAACCAATCATAAGCAGGTGGCAGAAATAAAAACCCGTCGATCTACAATGTGGGACCACACCACCCACATGCTCCCAGTGCAGGCCCCATGCGCCAGATCGGTAGGGTGGGTACTACATGTCATTGGAAACCTGTGGGTGGTGCTGGTCCCACTCGGTGGGGCAGGCCCCACACATCAATGGGAGCATGTGGGTGGTGTTGGTCCCACGTGTAAGATCGACGGGTTCCACATGTCAATAGGAAAAAAAAATTAAGTGGTTAATAGTGACATGTAAGTGGGTTGACACCTAAACATGCCATGTAGGCGAGATTGCTGAGGTGTCTGTCAAGTCATCTCAAATTAAATCGTCGTAGACATTTACGACTATCTAAATAGGTCATAATCAACAAGAAATAACATTGTAAATCATGTTCACAAATTTACGACCATCTCGTGTAAGACAATTACGACCTTTCTGATCAAAATGGTCATTATGGTTTAGGGTTTGGACCCTCCAAAACAGCTTTTGACCAATTGATTCTAAATGGTCGTAGATTTACGACCAATTCACCCACGGTCACTAAGAGAAAGTCACAAGTTGACATATTTCTTGTAGTGATTTGGAACTGCACCAACTGACAGCTCCACCATTCAATATAAATACGTATCCGGTTTGCGACTTAGAGTCATCCGGACCAGTGTCGAAGCTAGCATCGACGTAACTATTTACGACAAGTTCTTCGTCAACTCCATAAACGAGAAACATATCCTTGGTCCTTTTCAGATACTTCAGGATGTTCTTGATCGCTGTCTAGTGATCCACTCCTGAATTACTTTGGTACCTCCCTTCCAAACTTATGACAAGGCACACATCAGGTTTGGTACACAACATAGCATACATGATAGAACCTATGGCTGAGGCATAAGGAATGACTTTCATTCTATCTCTATCTTCTGAAGTGGTCGGGCTTTGAGTGTGACTCAATTTCACACCTTGTAACATAGGCAAGAACCCTTTCTTTGACTGATCCATTTTGAACTTCGTCCAAACTTTGTCAAGGTATGTGCTTTGTGAAAGTCCTATTAAGCGTCTTGATCTATCCCTATAGATCTAATGCCCAATATATAAGCAGCTTCACCGAGGTCTTTCATTGAAAAATTCTTATTCAAGTATCCTTTTATGCTATCCAGAAATTCTATATCATTTCCAATCAACAATATGTCATCCACATATAATATCAGAAATGCTACAAAGCTCCCACTCACTTTCTTGTAAATACAGGCTTCACCGTAAGTCTGTATAAATCCATATGCTTTGATCACCTCATCAAAGCATATATTCCAACTCCGAGATGCTTGCACTAGTCCATAGATGGATCGCTGGAGCTTGCACACTTTGTTAGCACCTTTAGGGTCGACAAAACCTTCTGGTTGCATCATATATAACTCTTCTTTAAGAAATCCATTAAGGAATGCAGTTTTGACGTCCATTTGCCAGATTTCATAATCATAAAATGCGGCAATTGCTAACATGATTCAGACGGACTTAAGCATCGCTACGGGTGAGAAAGTCTCATCGTAGTCAACCCCTTGAACTTGTCGAAAACCTTTTGCGACAAGTCGAGCTTTGTAGACAATAACATTACCATCAGCATCAGTCTTCTTCTTGAAAATCCATTTATTCTCTATGGCTTGCCGATCATCGGGCAAGTCCACCAAAGTCCACACTTTGTTCTCATACATGGATCATATCTCAGATTTCATGGCCTCAAGCCATCTGTCGGAATCTGGGCTCATCATAGCTTCTTCATAGTTCGTAGGTTCGCCTTGGTCTAGTAACATGACTTCCAGGACAGGATTACCGTACCACTCTGGTGCGGATCGTGCTCTGGTCGACCTACGAAGTTCAGTAGTAATTTGATCTCAAGTTTCATGATCATCATCATTAGCTTCCTCTCTAGTTGGTGTAGGCATCATGGGGACGGTTTTCTGTGATGTGCTACTTTCCAATTCGAGAGAAGGTACAATTACCTCATCAAGTTCTACTTTCCTCCCACTCACTTCTTTCGAGAGAAACTCCTTCTCTAGAAAGGACCAATTCTTAGCAACAAAGATCTTGCCTTCGGATCTGTGGTAGAAGGTGTATCCAATAGTTTCTTTAGGGTATCCTATGAAGACGCATTTCTCCGATTTAGGTTCGAGCTTATCAGGCTGAAGCCTTTTGACATAAGCGTCGCATCCCCAAACTTTAAGAAACGACGGCTTAGGTTTCTTGCCAAACCACAGTTCATACGGTGTCGTCTCAACGGATTTTGACGGTGCCCTATTTAACGTGAATGCAACTCTAGGGCATATTTCCTTCAGTCTCCCACTTGCACTAGTGTCAATAATCTAGTTCACATCACCATGTGATTTAACACCCATAGTTCACATCGCCATGTGACCAACACCCAAAGAGTTTACTAGAGTCAATAATCTAGTTCACATCGCCATGTGATTAACACCCAAAGAGTACTAAGGAGTGATCATGTTTTGCTTGTGAGAGAAGTTTAGCCAACGGGTCTGTCACATTCAGATCCGTATGTATTTTACAAATTTCTATGTATACAAAGCTCTGTATGGAGCTACTCTAGCTAATTGCTTTGACTTTTAATATGTATCCAGATTGAGACTCAGAGTCATCCGAATCGGCGTCAAAGCTTGCATCGATATAACTCTTTACGACGAACTCTTTATTACCTCCATAATTGAGAAATATCTCCTTAGTCCTCTTAGGTAACTAAGGATAATTTTTGACCGCTGTCCAGTGATCTACTCCTGGATCACTATTGTACCCCCTTACCAAACTCATGGCAAGGTACACAACAGGTTTAGTACACAGCATGGCATACTTTATAGAACCTATGGCTGAGGCATAGGGAATGACTTTCATTCTCTCTCTATCTTCTGCCGTGGTCGGGTTTTGAGTCTTACTCAACTTCACACCTTGCAACACAGGCAAAAACCCTTTCTTTGACTGATCCATTTTGAACTTCTTCAAAATCTTGTCAAGGTATGTGCTTTGTGAAAGTCCTATTAAGCGTCTCGATCTATCCCTATAGATCTTGATGCCCAATATATAAGTAGCTTCACCGAGGTCTTTTATTGAAAACTGTTATTCAAGCATCCTTTTATGCTATCCAGAAATTCTATATCATTTCCAATCAATAATATGTCATCCACATATAATATCAGAAATGCTACAGAGCTCCCACTCACTTTCTTGTAAATACAGGCTTTACCACAAGTCTGTATAAAACCATATGCTTTGATCACCTCATCAAAGCGTGTATTCCAACTCCGAGATGCTTGCACCAGTCCATAGATGGATCGCTGGAGCTTGCACACTTTGTTAGCACCTTTAGGATTGACAAAACCTTTCTTGTTGTATCATATACAACTCTTCTTTAAGAAATCCATTAAGGAATGCAGTTTTGACGTCCATTTGCCAGATTTCATAAAATACGGCAATTGCTAACATGATTCGGACAGACTTAAGCATCGCTACGGGTGAGAAAGTCTCGTCGTAGTCAACCCTTTGAACTTATCGAAAACCTTTTGCGACAAGTCGAGCTTTGTAGACAGTTACATTACCATCAGCGTCCGTCTTCCTCTTGAAGATCCATTTATTTTCAATGGCCTGCCGATCATCGGGCAAGTCCACCAAAGTCCACACTTTTTTCTCATACATGGATCCTATCTTAGATTTCATGGCCTCAAGCCATTTGTCAGAATCTGGGTTCATCATAGCTTCTTCATAGTTCGTAGGTTCGCCTTGGTCTAGTAACACGACTTCCAGAATAGGATTACCGTACCACTCTGGTGCCGATCGTGCTGTGGTTGACCTACGAGGTTTTGTAGTAACTTGATCTGAAGTTTCATGATCATTATCATTTGCTTCCTCTCTGATTGGTGTAGGCATCACGGGAACGTTTTTTCTGTGATATGCTACTTTCCAATTCGAGAGAAATTACAATTACCTCATCAAGTTCTACTTTCCTCCCACTCACTTCTTTCGAGAGAAACTCCTTCTCTAGAAAGGACCCAAACTTAGCAACAAAGATCTTGCCTTTGGATCTGTGGTAGAAGGTGTACCCAATAGTTTCTTTAGGGTATCCTATGAAGACGCACTTCTCTGATTTGGGTTCGAGCTTATTTGGCTGAAGCCTTTTGACATAAGCATCGCATCCCCAAATTTTTAAGAAATGGCAGCTTAGGTTTCTTGCCAAACCATAGTTCATACGGTGTCGTCTCAACGGATTTAGACGGTGCCCTATTTAACGTGAATGCAGCTATCTCTAATGAATAACCCCCAAAACAATAGTGGTAAATCGGTAAGAGACATCATAGATCGTTCCATATCTAATAAAGTACGGTTACGACGTTCGGACACACCATTACGTTGTGGTGTTCCAGGTGGCGTGAGTTGTGAAACTATTACACATTGTTTTAAATGAAGGCCAAACTCGTAACTCAAATATTCGCCTCCGCGATCAAATTGTACAAACTATATTTTCTTGTTACGATGATTCTTCACTTCACTCTGAAATTCTTTGAACTTTTCAAATGTTTCAGACTTGTGTTTCATTAAGTAGGTATACCCATACCTACTCAAATCATCTGTGAAGGTCAGAAAATAACGATACCCGCCGCGTGCTTCAACACTCATCGGACCGCATACATCGATATGTATTATATCCAATAAGTCATCAGCTCGCTCCATTGTTCTGGAGAACGGAGTTTTAGTCATCTTGCCCATGAGGCATGGTTCGCAAGTATCAAATGATTCATAATTAAGTGATTCCAAAAGTCCATCCGCATGGAGTTTCTTCATGCGCTTTACACCAATATGACCTAAACGGCAGTGCCACAAGTATGTTGCACTATCATTATCAACTTTGTATCTTTTGGCATCAATATTATGAATATGTGTATCACTACGATCGAGATTCAGTAAACCATTAACATTGGGTGTATGACCATAGAAGGTTTTATTCATGTAAACAGAACAACAATTATTCTTTGACTTAAATGAATAACCGTATTGCAATAAACATGATCCAATCAAATTCATGCTCAACGCAAACACCAAATAACATTTATTTAGGTTCAACACTAATCTCGAAGGTAGAGGGAGTGTGCGATGGTGATCGTATCAACCTTGGAATCACTTCCAACACACATCGTCACCTCGCCCTGAACTAGTCTCTGTTTATTCTGCAACTCCTATTTCGAGTTACTAATCTTAGCAACTGAACCGGTATCAAAATACCCAGGGGCTACTACGAACACTAGTAAGGTACACATCAGTCACATGTATATCAAATATACCTTTGTTCACTTTGCCATCCTTCTTATCCGCCAAGTATTTGGGGCATTTCCGCTTCCACTGACCATTTCCTTTGCAGTAGAGGCACTTAGTTTCAGGCTTTGGTCCAGCTTTAGGCTTCTTCATGGGAGCGGCAACTTGCTTGCCATTATTCTTGAAGTTCCCTTTCTTTCCCTTGCCCTTTTTCTTGAAACTAGTGGTCTTGTTAACCATCAACACTTGATGCTCTTTCTTGATTTCTACCTTTGCCGATTTCAGCATCGCGAAGAGCTCGGGAATCATTTTCGTCATCCCTTGCATATTATAGTTCATCACGAAGTTCTAGTAGCTTGGTGATAGTGACTAGAGAACTTTGTCAATCAATATCTTATCTGGAAGATTAACTCCCACTTGATTCAAGCGATTGTAGTGCCCTGACATTTTGAGCACATGCTCACTAGTTAAGCTATTCTCCTCCATCTTGTAGGCAAAGTACTCGTCAGAGGTCTCATACCTCTCGACATGGGCATGAGTCTGAAATACCAATTTCAGCTCTTGGAACATCTCATATGCTCCGTGGTGTTCAAAACATTTTTGAAGTCCCGGTTCTAAGCCGTAAAGCATGGCGCACTAAACTATCAAGTAGTCATCATATCGAGCTTTGCCAAACGTTCATAACGTCTGCATCTGCTCCTGCAATAGGTCTGTCACCTAGCAGTGCATCAAGGACATAATTCTTCTGTGCAGCAATGAGGATAATCCTCAAGTTACGGACCCAGTCCGTGTAGTTGCTACCATCATCTTTCAACTTAGCTTTCTCTAGGAATGCATTAAAATTCAGGGGAACGGTAGCACGGGCCATTGATCTACAACATAGATATGCAAATACTATCAGGACTAAGTTCATGATAAATTAAGTTCAATTAGTCAAATTACTAATGAACTCCCACTTAAATAAACATCCCTCAAGTTATCTAAGTGATACGTGATCCAAATCAACTAACCCATGTCCGATCATCACGTGAGATGGGGTAGTCATCAATGGTGAACATCTCTATGTTGATCATATCTACTATATGACTCACGTTCGACCTTTCGGTCTCCAGTGTTCCGAGACCATGTCTGTACATGCTAGTCTCGTTAAGTTTAACCCAAGTATTCTGCATGTGCAAAACTGTCTGACACCCGTTGTATGTGAACGTAGAGTCTATCACACCCGATCATCACGAGGTGCTTCGAAACGATGAACTTTAGCAACGGTGCATACTCAGGGAGAACACTTTTATCTTGAAATTTAGTGAATGGA
This sequence comes from Thinopyrum elongatum, assembly GCA_011799875.1. Lineage (NCBI taxonomy): Eukaryota > Viridiplantae > Streptophyta > Magnoliopsida > Poales > Poaceae > Thinopyrum > Thinopyrum elongatum. Next base: position 70,157,695 of record CM022302.1, on the reverse strand, counting down.
TCATCTTATAATGCTACCGCCGTTCTAAGCAAAATAAGATGCATAAAGGATAAACATCACATGCAATCAAAATATGTGACATGATATGGCCATCATCATCTTCTGCTTTTGATCTCCATCTCCAAAGCATCGTCATGATCTCCATCGTCACCGGCTCAACACCTTGATCTCCATCGTTGCGTCGGGGTCATCTCGCCAACTATTGCTTCTACAACTATTGTTAACGCATAGCGATAAAGTAAAGCAATTACATGGTGATTGCATTTCATACAATAAAGAGACAACCATAAGGCTCCTGCCGGTTGCCGATAAATTACAAAACATGATCATCTCATACAATAACGTATATCACATCATGTCTTGACCATATCACATCACAACATGCCCTGCAAAAACAAGTTAGACGTCCTCTACTTTGTTGTTGCAAGTTTTACGTGCCTGCTACGGGCTTCTAGTAAGAACCGTTCTTACCTACGGCAAAAACCACAACGGTGATTTATCAATTTTGCTGTTTTAACCTTCTTCAAGGACCGGCCGTAGTCAAATTCGATTCAACTAAAGTAGGAGAAACAGACACCCGCCAGCCACCTTTATGCAAAGCTAGTTGCATGTCTGTCGGTGGAACCGGTCTCATGTACGTGGACATGTAAGGTTGGTCCGGGCCGCTTCATCTTATAATACCGCCGAATCAAAATAAGACGTTGGTGGTAAGCAGTATGATTATCACCGCCCACAACTCTTTGTGTTCTACTCTTGCATATCATCTACACATAGACCTGGCTCATGATGCCACTGTTGGGAAACGTTGCATGGAAAACAAAACAAAATTCTACGCACATGCAAGATCTATCCATGGAGATGCATAGCTATGAGAGGGGAGAGCATCTTCATACCCTTGAAGATCGCTAAGCGGAAGCGTTTATCAAGGCGGTTGATGTAGTCGTACACCTTCACGATCCGTCCCGATCAAGTACCGAATGTACGGCACCTCCGCGTTCAGCACATGTTCAGCTCGATGACGTCCTCGCCTTCTTGATCCAGGAAGAGGGGTGAAGTAGTAGATGAGTTCCGGCAGCACGATGGCATGGTGACGGTTGTGGTGAAGAGCAATCTCCGCATGGCTTCGCCTAAGCACAACGGAAACTATGACGGAGGATAAACTAGAGGGGACAGGGTTGCCGGCACATGACTTGGTGTATCTTGATGTGTCTTGGGTGCTAGCCCTGCCCCTTTATATATATGTTGAGCCCTGGGGTCGAAACTTGGAGTAAAAGCCTCCTCAAAGTCGGTTTTGCCCGAAAGGCAAGAGTCCTTCTCGGACTCCAGGGCCAGACGCCAGGGTTCCCGGCATCTGGGCCCAGACGCCAGGGACCCTGGCGTCTGGCCTCTTGTCTCTGCAAAACTTCCTTTTGCACTTTCCAAAAACCTCATGGGCTTTACCCCTTGGCCCAATAAAGTGTTCTCGCACCAGATCATTTCGGGAAACATTTAAAACCCCTTCCGGAGACCAAATAATATTATCCCATATATCAATCTTTACCTCTGGACCATTCCGGAGCTCCTCGTCATGTCCGTGATCTCATCAGAGACTCCGAACAACATTCGGTCACCAACATACATAACTCATATAATACTATATCGTCAACGAACGTTAAGCGTGCGGACCCTACGGGTTCTGTAGACATGATCGATACACCTCTCCGGTCAATAACCAATAGCGGAACCTGGATGCCCATATTGGTTCCTACATATTCTACGAAGATCTTTATCGGTCGAACCTTTATGACAACATACATAATTCCCTTTGTCTATCGGTATGTTACTTGCCCAAGATTCGATCATCGGTATCTTCATACCTATTTCAATCTCGTTACCGGCAAGTCTCTTTACTCGTTCTGTAATACATCATCTCGTTACTAACTCCTTAGTCATTTGCTTGCAAGCTTATTATGATGTGTATTACCGAGAGGTCCCAGAGATACCTCTCCGATACTCGGAGTGACAAATCATAATCTCGATCTATGCCAACTCAACAAACACCTTCGGAGATACTTGTAGAGCATCTTTATGATCACCCAGTTACATTGTGACGTTTGATAGCACACAAGGCATTCCTCCGGTATCTGGGAGTTGCATAATCTCATAGTCGAAGGAATATGTATTTGACATGAAGAAAGCAATAGCAATAAACTGAACGATCATATGCTAAGCTAACGGATGGGTCTTGTCCATCACACCATTCTCCTAATGATGTGATCCCGTTATCAAATGACAACACATGTCTATGGTTAGGAAACCTTAACCATCTTTGATCAACGAGCTAGTCTAGTAGAGGCTTAATAGGGACACGGTATTTGTTTATGTATTCACATATGTATTTAAGTTTCCGATTAATACAATTCTAGCATGAATAATAAACCTTTATCATGAATAAGGAAATATAAAATAACAACTTTATTATTGCCTCTAGGGCATATTTCCTTCACACGGACCCAGTCCGCATTATTGCTACCATCATCTTTCAACCTAGTTTTCTCTACGAACATATCAAAAAATAGGGGAGCTATATCGCGAGCTATTGATCTACAACATAGATATGCAAAAACTATTAAGACTAAGTTCATGATAAATTAAGTTCAATTAATCAAATTACTAATGAACTCCCACTTAAATTAACATCCCTCAAGTTATCTAAGTGATACATGATCCAAATCAACTAACCCATGTCCGATCATCACGTGAGATGGGGTAGTCATCAATGGTGAACATCTCTATGTTGATCATATCTACTATATGACTCACATTTGACCTTTCGGTCTCCAGTGTTTCGAGACCATGTCTGTACATGCTAGGCTCGTCAAGTTTAACCCAAGTATTCTGCGTGTGCAAAACTGGCTTACACCCGTTGTATGTGAATGCAGAGTCTATCACACCCGATCATCACGAGGTGCTTCGAAACGACGAACTTTAGTAACGGTGCATACTCGGGAAGAACACTTTTATCTTGAAATTTAGTGAAGGGATTATCTTATAATGCTACTGTCGTTCTAAGCAAAATAAGATGCATAAAGGATAAACATCGCATGCAATCAAAATATGTCACATGATATGGCCATCATCATCTTGTGCTTTTGATCTCCATCTCCAAAGCATCGTCATGATCTCCATCATCACCGGCTCGACACCATGATCTCCATCATTGCGTCGGGGTCGTCTCGCCAACTATTGCTAACGCATAGCGATAAAGTAAATCAATTACATGGCGCTTGCATTTCATACAATAATTAAGAGACAACCCTAAGGCTCCTGCCGGTTGTCGATATTACAAAACATGATCATCTCATACAACAACATATATCACATCACGTCTTGACCGTATCACATCACAACATACCCTGCAAAAATAAGTTAGACGTCCTCTACTTTATTGTTACAAGTTTTACGTGGCTGCTATGGGCTTCTAGCAAGAACGGTTCTTACCTACGCAAAACCACAACGGTGATTATCAAGTTTGCTATTTTAACCTTCTTCAAGGACCGGCCGTAGTCAAATTCGATTCAACTAAAGTAGGAGACACAGACACCCGCCAGCCACCTTTATGCAAAACAAGTTGCATGTCAGTCGGTGGAACCGGTCTCATGTGCGTGGACATGTAAGGTTGGTCCGGGCCGCTTCATCCCACAATGCCGCCGAATCAAAATAAGACGTTGGTGGTAAGCAGTATGAACATCATCGCCCACAACTCCTTTGTGTTCTACTCGTGCATATCATCTATGCATAGACCTCGCTCTTGATGCCACTGTTGGGGAACGTTGCATGGAAAACAAAAAAATTTCTATGCACACGCAAGATCTATCCATGGAGATGCATAGCAACGAGAGGGGAGAGTGTGTCTACGTACCCTCGTAGACCGTAAAGTGGAAGCGTTTATTAACGCGGTTGATGTAGTCGCACTTCTTCGCGATCCAACCGATCAAGTACCGAACGTACGACACCTCCGCTTTCAGCACACGTTCAGCTCGATGACGTCCTCGCCTCCTTGATCCAGCAAGACGGGCGAAGTAGTAGATGAGTTTCGGTAGCACGACGGTGATGGTGAACTTGTTCCCGCAGGGCTTTGCCGAACACTGCGGAGAAACTGGACGGAGGACTAAACTATGGAGAGGGGCGCCGCATACGGCTAAGAGATTGTCGTTGTCTTGTGTGGCGCCCCCTCCCTCATATATATATAGGTGGGGTGGAGGGGAGGCAGCAAGGAGGCGCCCCAAGGTGGCCGGCCGGCCCCCTTGGGCGCCTGCCCTTTGGCGCCCTCCTTTCCTTGTTTGCGTGCGGGGGGAAGGCGGGAGGAGGTGGCACCCCCCTTTCCTTCCTCTTAGGTGGAGGGAAAGGCAAGAGGGGCTAGCCCTCCCCTCTTTCCTTCCCTAGGGCCGGCGGCCAGGGAGAGGGTGCGCCAGCCCCCTTGCGGGCTGGTGTGTGCCTCCCCTTGGCCCATTAGGCCCATATACCTCCCGGGGCTTCCCGGAACCCCTTCCGGTGATCCGATGGTTACCCGGTACATCTCGAAACCTTTCCAGTGTCCAAATAGCATCGTCCTATATATCAATCTTTACCTTCGAACCATTCCAGAGCTCTTCGTCATGTCCGTCATCTCATCTGGGACTCCGAACAACATTCGGTCACCAAATCACATAACTCATATAATACTATATCGTCAACGAACGTTAAGCGTGCGGACCCTACGGGTTCGAGAATGATGTAGACATGACCGAGACACCTCTCCGTTCAATAACCAATAGCGGAACCTGGATGCCCATATTGGTTCCTACATATTCTACGAAGATCTTTATCAGTCGAACCTTATGACAACATACGTAATTCCCTTTGTCTGTCGGTATGTTACTTGCCCGAGATTCGATCATCGGTATCTTTATACCTAGTTCAATCTCGTTACCGGCAAGTCTCTTTACTCATTCCGTAATACATCATCTCGTAACTAACTCCTTAGTCATTTTGCTTGCAAGCTTCTTGTGATGTGTATTACCGAGAGGGCCTAGAGATACCTCTCCGATACACGGAGTGACAAATCCTAATCTCGATCCATGCCAACTCAACAGACACCTTCGGAGATACCTGTAGAGCATCTTTATGATCACCCAGTTACGTTGTGACGTTTGATAGCACACAAGGTATTCCTCCAGTATCCGGGAGTTGCATGATCTCATAGTCGAAGGAATATGTATTTGACATTAAGAAAGCGATAGCAATAAACTGAACAATCATATGCTGAGCTAATAGATGGGTCTTGTCCATCACATCATTATCCTAATGATGTGATCCCGTTATCAAATGACAACTCATGTCTATGGTTAGGAAACCTTAACCATCTTTTGATCAACGAGCAAGTCTAGTAGAGGCTCACTAGGGACACGGTATTTGTTTATGTATCCACACATGTATTTAAGTTTCCGGTCAATACAATTCTAGCATGAATAATAAACCTTTATCATGATTAAGGAAATATAATAATAACCATTTTATTATTGCCTCTAGGGCATATTTCCATCACCTCGAACATCGATGACGATCCCGCTAACCGCCTTAGCACGGCCTCTCTACTTGGTTGCAAGCGTACGGTCTTCATGATGCGGCAGCGCTTCGCTGTCCAGAGCTAATTGTCGCCGGGAATTAGAGGGAGGAGTTTAGAACCACACTGGGCTTCTAATTATGAAGATTAGAGGTGGCTAGGGCTCGCTCTAATTAGTCAAGTAGGGCCAACTAGAATGTGCACTAGATCAACTAGAGGAGACTCCAAAACTTATGTACACATAGGGTGGAAATCCTCAAGTATATATAGGTTAGAGGGGAGGGAGAGGGCAGCCACCAAAGGGGGAAAGTCCCCCTTGGAGCGCCGGCCATAGGGGGGAGGAGTCCTATTCGCCCCCCCTACAAGGAAAGGAGGGGTGCCTTCCTACTTGGGCCCTCGTGGCCCAAGTTGCCTTCCACCTCTTGGCCTTTTAAGGCCCATTGAAATTTAAATTAAATATAAAATGTTCTAAACATTTTCAGAGCATTATATATATAATTTAAAATCCCTGTGACAGTTGCTCTCGTAAATTACCAGTTTTTAGAGCATTATATATATAATTTAAAATCCCTGTGACGGTTGCTCCCGTTACTGGTTTTCAGAGCATTTTTAGAACATTTTCAGAGCATTTTCACTATAGTGTTGCTTCCGTTACCAGTTTTGTTATTCTTTCTCGTTGACGTGTTCTGGTATCCCTGTGACGTAGTCACCAGTGTCTGGCCAGACGATGATGGATGCCATCATACCAAGAGGGCCCTAAGAATATCTCTCTATCGTCGGAGGAGCAAATCCCACTCTCGAGCTATCTGGTCACTTGTCAAACTTTCCCGTGTGCCTGAAAGTTGTCGTTAAGATCACCTTGTTACAGATGACGTTTGAGCAACCCCAAAGCCCACTATCCAGTAGGAAGTGACCGAGACACTCTCATGGTCTGAGGAACTAAAACACATGCTAACACTCCGTGTTATAACAGATGATTTCAGACGATATAATCATATAGTATAACAAACAAGTATTGGGCGATTCAATATGATCGTTCTTCTAGCGTCATATCCTCAATGTCGTTTTAGGCTATCGTTACACTTAACGATATCCTAAGATCCGTAAAACATGATCACCAACAACACTTGAGCCAGTCTTAGAGGCGAGATCGTGAACCTATTGTTTACTGTTTATCATTTCACACGTGCATACGAGTTTTCAACTGAATCACATATTCTAGGATCATAGCAGTTATAGCATAAAACATAAACTCTTAATTATGAATAATGGAAATATAATAATACAATATTATTGCCTCTAGGGCATATTTCCAATAGAAATCACCATAAGCGCCTCGTAGTCGACGGGAACGTCTCCTCCCACTGAACGTGCATCACTAGAAACCCTGAAATAAATCTAGTAAAATACGAGCACTAGGACTTGAACAATAGTAAAATATGTGCATCGCCAGAAACCCTGTCCTTCTAACCATCCAACCACAAGTTGGTTCACGATGCTCGCATTTTAAGATGTTATGCAGGCTCAGTATCTCAAAGATGCTAATAGGAATAAGTATGGTAGATATGGGGGGGGGGGGGTTACAGATGATTTATGAGCTGATTATAAATGATTGACCGAGGCTTGATTAAGGGGATGGGCCCACCCGTGATATTAGGGGGGGGGGGGGTGGGTAGAGGAGGGCACGTTCTCCGCCCAATACAATATGTTATCTATGTTTAGCTTTTTTTAGGTAGCTAATGTTTTTATTTGCATGATAATACATGTCTCATTTATATCATAAAGATCAAAGTACAAGTCACGTAAAGATCGACATGACAAAACTGAAAAGACAGCTGAACATCTCTGAGCTTTACACCAACGCCCGTCATCTGCCTTCGGCACCACCACAATAGCCACCGAAGGAAAAAAAATGACGGATCACCTCCTCAGCCGAGCTCGCGGCTTCATCGCTGATATGCAGCTTTGCGGACCTCTAAGGTGGCTCACCAGAAGTGAAGTCATTGCCGTGGAACGAATCAGACCGGGGCAACACCCCGACACGCCATCGAACTACAGATCTGGCACCCCACCACGACTAAGATGCCGAAGGAGAAAACCATACCTGCCATCCATCAACCATGAATTCAGCACACACATTCCGTCTTCCAGATGTCGTCGATGCTGACCACAATCTGCATCCTCTTCTGGACTACCTCCCAAGCTCCGCGCCATTGTTGGAGCAGACGCCGTCGCAACGGCGGAGCCCAAGGACACATGTCCACCACAAGGATGCTGCCGCCGCCACGACATCCTCGCTTGAATAGACTGATTCCCAAATCCATCACCGACCATAGAGACGATCGCCTCGCCGTAGAAGAATCCGGAGCTTCTTTATTCAACATTGCCGTCGCCGCCACTTAAGCCAAGACGTCGAAGGATCCAAAAACCTAAGATACTAGGGCCCAAGAACCTAAAGCTAAAACGATCCACACGCGTGGGATTCGGTGACCCCCCTCACCACCGATGACCAAGAGGTCGTCGGCGGAGAGGAGCCACCGGAAGACGGCGCCGGAAGGGTTGGCTCTCTTGGCGGTGGCGGCTAGGGTTCGTGGTCGCTAACCTCAATCTTACGTAGGTCTAGCATTACTCAGATAGCCAATGTTTAACATTATTGAATAGGGATAGGGTGTGCGTGCATTCATACGGATGAGTATATTTGAACCTATGTGATTGTACTGTATATTCAAAAATAATAAATAGAACTATTTTTCGTTTTTCTAAAGAAATACGGTAGTTTTTTTTCTTTTAAAAAAGGCACTGCAGCCTCATTTTGTTGTTTTTCTAAAGAAAAAAACAAAGTGGTCTTGGGCTTCAATCGTCAATCGTCGCTCGCAGCGTAATTCCCCCCCCCCCCCCCAATCTGTGGCACCCTAGACTGCGCCGCCGCCACCGCCGCCTTCCATGACGGCCACCCTCCACCACCGCCCCCGCCCCCGCTCCCGCTCGCCTCTGGAAGACGAGGATCTTCTCTCTGAGATCCTCCTCCGCCTCCCGCCGCAGCCGTCGTCCCTCCCCTGCGCCTCCGCCGTCTGCAAGCGCTGGCGCCGCCTCGTCTCCGACCGCGGCTTCCTCCGCCGCTACCGCCAACACCACCGCCGCAGCCCTTCACTCCTCGGTTTCTTCCGCAGCGACTATCCAGGCATCTCCTACACGCCTACCATGGAGACCCCCGATCGTGTCCCCGCCAGTCGCTTCTCCTTGCATCTCAACGACAGCTACAGTTTTCGTATCCTCAGCTGCCGCCATGGCCTCGTGCTCATCGATCTCTCATCGTGCAACTATGTCCTGGTGTGGGACCCCATCACCGGCGACCAGCACCACATTGCTGCTCCCCTAGGGATCGACATGGCCACTACCCCGATGGACGGGCAGGTGCTTCGCGCTGCTGCCGACGCCCAACACTTCCAGGTGGTATTGGTAAACTACGAGAAGAAATATGCACGAGTGATCGCTGCCATTTACTCGTCGGAGACCGGTGTATGGAGTAATCTCATCCAAACACCGGTTCCACGTGAGGCCATGGAATATGAATCCATGCCCCCTGTGCTGGTCGGGGATTCTCTTTACATCTTGCTCCCAGCTGTTGATACTACAAGTGTAATTCTGGAGGTTGATTTGGATAGCCAGAGCCTAGCTGTGTTAGGTGTGCCAATGGATACCTTTGCCGAAGATCAATTCTTGATGGTTATGCGAGCAGAGGGTGGCGGGCTGGGTGTACTCTGCAAGAAAGGCTTCACCGCCCAATTATGGAAGATGAATGCTGGTTGTGATGGTGTTGCTTCGTGGGTGCCAGGAAGAACTATTAAACTGGACAAACTACTTTCACTAAATTCAGAGATAAATCACATACTGATGATAGCCTATGCTGAGGAAAATAATGTGGCTTTCTTGCAAACAGTTTCCAGTGTCTACATGGTCCAGCTTGAGTCGTTGCAGTTCAGAAAACTTCCCGAATACATCAACTGTGATATCTGTTATCCATTAGAAAGTGTCTATGCTGCAGGTAATACCATGTCTTCAAACTCTGGTTATAACAAATCCATGTTGATTTTCGATAATTATTTGATGGAATATGCTGTTCACATTCTTTTGTGTTAAGCTAACCATTTTAAGTAGTGTCATATAATCATATTACCTGTTTCTTTTGCTGCTTGATTGACCTCTTCAACATATATATAGCGAATTTGTTCAGTAGTGTTTCTGTTCTGAACTTGTAGCTAGTCTGATATTGTCCTTTATGCCTTTTATGTCACCAGTTCATCGTTGTATTGTATCTGGTTTGTCAACAAATATGTAGCGATGAGTTTCTTACGTTATCACATACTGTTATTAGTTGAACTATGTGCTTCAAGTCAGAGATAGCAAACTGTCTTTAACATTTTATTATATGAATATCTAATGAATAAAATAATGAACACCGTTGGTAAAAAAATTCTGTAACAATTGAATTAAAGTTCACAGTTTGCCTTTTGACATATATAAGAATTGTATGTTGTTAGTTTTAGTGCTGTGGTGCAGATCTTTCTCATTGTTGAAAACAACTGCATCGGAATATTCTTTCAATTTGGCAGGCTGTATGGTTTTGTTTATCTTTGTAATGTTGTATCAGAACTCAGTTATTTTTTTTTTCCAGATTACATTTGTGAGTTATGTAAATATTGTGTCGATGCCTCCTTGTATCTCTTTAGCTTTCCATTAGGTTATTTGACTTCTTATGATTGCAGAAACAAGAATTGGTGGTGGACATGATGGAGCTGATCAAGATATGCTGAATCAATGATATACTGGTTGAGCAGGAAAGCTTATCTTCTGAATGTATGTTGAGGTATCTGAAGTTCTGAACTGTTCTTTCAAAAACATGTATTTTTTTTTCCTTTTTACTGCCATTCTCAAGTACTAAATTGCAAGAGAGGCTTGTAAGTTTTTCTCTACAATCTTTTGCTTAACTGTTTCCCACCTGGCCACTTCTCATCATCCCTTCCTCAGCAGCTCTGCATTCTCTTCCTCATGCCTTCACCCACTTACATTCTCTTTTATTTGCTGATGTTTTAAGCCCCTCTACTAGATATGCTCTTCGCTTGCCTCTCCCTTACCGAAAAAGGCTTTCGCCCGCTTTATATATAAAGCAACGATCATCAACAACCCGGTACAAACGCATGCCACCACAACACACGCACACACCCAAGGCAGGATACATAGGCGCTGAGCGCAGCAACACCACCCCAAGCACTACAAGAGCAACCAGGGACTTCAACCGTGAACACGCCACCGCGAAGAGATGAAGCCACATACAACAAACCGTAGGCTCCAGGCGGCGCCTTCAGGAAGGTTACGACACCGGAGCGCCGCCACCGCCCGATCCGATGATCAGAGTTTCCCCTGGAGCCACACGACGGGCAATGAGAGCCGCGACGACCCCTTCAAGAAGGGAACAAGCTTCGTTGCCGCCGGTTAGTCCGAAGATAGAACAGGTTTTCACCGCCACCGAATGCCACACCCCGGCTACCAGGCCGTCCACACGGCCGTGGCGACCGGGCAGCACCAAGCCTCGGGCTCTGCCCATGAGCACCGTGCTACCACCACCAGGGCCGCCGCCCTGGCATCCAAGACCTTGACACCACCTCACCCGATACCTGCCGCTACCCCAACGAAAGAGACAAGCGGAAAGGCCCCACATTTGGCACCCCTTGGCGGCCCCCAGCGCCGAGCTTGCCTCTCCCTTCCATCCAGCTGCCTTGCTTTCAGTTTACCTCCTCCTTACTACTACCCAAGTCCCCTCTAGTAGTGCTGGTTTTTCTCCCTCTAGCTCCTCAGATGACTGATGACTTGATATCCTTCTCCCCTTTGTGCAGAATTTTGTTCCTACTCGGTCATGGATTATAATGGTGTCATGTTAAGTGGTAGCAGAATGAAATACATCCTTTTTCATGATTCATAGATTTTGTTTTAATTTTACACATGCTACATTGCCTCTGATTTTTTTTTTTTTTGTGGTTATGGATCTGTCAGGTTCTAATGATTTATATGTACTTCTCTGCGTAAGTGACTGACAACTAAAAAGAACCTGATCATTTGTTCTATACTTCCTTCACTTATATGGGCTTTATAGCTATGCCATTTCACATTGCTGCTTATTTTGGATCACTGTGATACCCAGTGAACTAATTATTATAACAAAATTTTGAAGAGCATGCCTTCGTGCCATGCTGTACTACTGTTTATCATTCCGCTTGCAGTTAAAGTATTGCAGATTTGTGGAAGGTTATTCTAGTTTTAGGCAGTTTCCTTAAATATTGTCTCGGCACCTCTCATTGTTAGTTGCATATTCAATTGGCCGTTGTCTGCTGCAAACTATATGTATATATGCTTTGTGGTAGTTTAATTTCTTAAATTTGATCAGGGCTGATGTTTAACACTTTATATTAAACATATCATCAAAATGGCACGACAAGATTCACCATAGATACTGCTTTGACAACGAATTTCACTGTGTACTAACAACATATTATCATTCGAAGTAGTGGTCAAATGTTCTGCAGAGTGAAAAAAAGACATCTAGTCTTGACCGAAGTAAGTCTTCTGTCTGTTAATAAGGCAATGCATGATTCCTAGTTCAGTCTTCTACATCATGAATTTGATTAAATTTATCCATTAGTGACTAGCTAGCTGCTTCTGCATTTAAAAAGAAGAACGATAATGAGCAAGAAACAAAACTTTGAAATTTCTGATTTCCTACTCCATGAACCCCTTGTATGCCCACTGATCTTTTAGCCTCTATTAGGACCAGATATAGCCAAAAATTGCCAATAAAGTAATAATAGAAGCTGAAGGTCACTACACTACAAATTACCTATTCTGTGTTTCTAATGTAGGCTTTGTAATGCTGAGATGATTGGCCTTTGGAGATCTCCACAATGGTGAAGCTAATGTTTACTATTCGAGTCATACAAAATCATCTGATAAAACTTCAACGGCATTTTCATGAATGAATGGCACACCTTTGGTTTGACTGATGCTGTGATTGCCCTGCAGGTATCTAGAGTTGCAATCTGGTGGCTGAGATGCAGAGGCGCTTGTTTGCTGCGACCCGCGAGGAAAAGCCACCCTCTATGTAGGATGCACTAGTCAGACGTGAATTGGCTTATAGGAATTAATCGCTTATTTTGATCAACCTGGCTTGTTATCTACTTTCTGTAGTCAATTGACCAACTGGCATGAATACATAACAGGCTTGCTACAACTAATTAGTATGTACCTTTCAGCTGATCTTGCTTGCATTTTGTGTGTGTTCATATTCACTGTTTTCTTTTGATTGTGTTCCATGTTGTATCAGGGAAGGACGAATTCTGCGTACAATTTCTGCTTATGCCCATTTAGCGTTTTTGTATTTACTTGGTTCTGACTAGTGAATGTTGAGTTGTTTTGCTTTCCCTGAGATTCAGGGAAGGCTTCGGTGAGATTGCTAATGTTTAAGTGGATGAGAATGCGAAGGTTTGGAGTAGGAAGTAAACATGTCACTCTGAGATTTGCAAAATTTCACAAGTGTTGTGCGGACGCGCAAAACACATTTTATTGAATATTGATTGGTTCAGCAATCACAGCCGTTCAACATCACGATCCCATGATCCAGAGGCTATTCAACTCTTTATTTTGAAGGTTACTTGGCGTTAATTGTTGCCCCACCTCTTATTGCACTCAGCTATACAATCCGCAACACCATGTGTATCTGCAAAAATGGCCAAGACGAGCACAAGATCCTCAGACCAGATGGTGATTCTTCTTTGTATCAATAGAAAAAAGAGAGCATATATTGCATCGATGTTCAGGAGAATTTATCTATAAACGGAATGGAGCAAATGGAATGCAAGTAAGGTGTTCTGTTGGTCTTGCAGGTTCGTGCCACTGACTAGTCACAGATGGAGTCCGTGCTGCAGACCATGATGCATGCGGCGAGGGCATCCTTCTTGTCAACGCCGTCGCAGTTGCCGGCACAGTTGATGTTGCAGAGCCACCAAGGGACGCTGTGCCTGCACCCGTCGTGGCACTGCTGGTAACAGTTGCAGAAGGACATGGCGTCCACCTGTAGCTTGGATGGCACTGACATGATGAGGAGCATGATGCACAGCGCGGCAATGGCGGCCGCCCTCTTCTTCACCTCCATCTCCTCTCCTTCCTCGCACGAGCTATGACAAGAGAATAGGAAGGGAACTGCTGTGGGAGTTTTCAGGTGACTGGTGGCTCTCTTAGTCAGTCAGATGTGTGGTCTTTATATACTGGAGTTTTGAGGGCAATATCGGTATTTGACCGGGATAATTTGTAGTGTAGCACAACAAAGTATTGCAGTATTTTCTAGCACATCAGATTACCCACAATTTCAGGCTTGGTTGTTTTGTAGCCAGTTTTGCCATGGCATTGGTTTCCTAAACAAGATGGTGCCTACTGCCACTTACTAGCCCCTAGTGGCCTAGTGGCGCACCTGAAAATAACCTTGGATCTTAAACCGATTAGACAAACGCATGCTGCTCATCTTTCTGTTTTCCTTGTGAAGAGACCTGTGCTGATGTAGAAAGAAAACCGAATGCAGTTTTCAAACAATGCTGTTTGGTAGTAGTGAGGGACAGATTGCTATTTCAAGTTCCTGGAGATGTGAAGTAGCTGCCTGGAAAGACACCTTCCGTGAATTGAATTTGCACAATTCTCTCTTTCTTTAACAAAATTTGCATCTATTCAGTATCAAGTCCACTGGGATGGTTTTTATTTTTATTTTTTTTGAGATATGGTGAAGGCTTCAGTGAGTTAAATATACATATGATGTATACAGTGAGTGTGTGCTTCAGTGTGTTGGGTGTGTGATTGTCGTTGTCCTTAAAAAACTATGTATGATACAGGGACATGTTGTGTTGCTCCTCTTGACATCCTCGGGGATGGGGTGAACGAATCTTGCACAGTAGAATATTCTCTTTTGGTTAGTCTGGTAGATATGGGAATTGTCTGTAAGTTGTAATTTTTTACTGAAATGTAACTATGCATATGAATATATCTAGTGTTAGGGAGTTTGCTTACATACTTTCTTAGCATATCTCCCATTGTGTATTTCGAAATGGTATGCGGGTGAGCTAGAAACCAGATTTTTCTGCTTTCCTACTCCAATGAACGCATTATATGCCCATTGATCGTTTAGCCTCTATTGGAACAGATGTTGCCAAAAACTGCCAAGTTGAAGGTGTGCCTCAAATTACCTATTGTTCTCTGTTTCTAATGTTAGTTTTGTCTAATAACTCTGGTGATTTCACGTCGGAACTTTTGGCACAATTTTCAAGATGGTTTAGCTAATGTTTACTGTTTAAGCCATACAAAATCTACAGATATGACTTTAAGGGCTTCCATGAATCTCGTGTACAGATTGGTTTGACTGATGCCATGATTGCCCTGCAGGTATCTAGAGTTACATTCCGGTGGCCAAGATGAAGAAGTGGCTTGTTCGCTTGCTTCAATTAGTTAGTACCTTTCAGTTGATTTTGCTTGCCCTCATTATGTATGTGTTCATCTTTTCATTGTTTTCTTTGATTCTGCGCCAGATTCCTATTTAGGCCCCATTTTTCTGCATTTGTTCTTGGTGAATGTTTATCGGGTTCTCACTGATGAATTTCGAAATATTTTGCTTTCGTTAACATTCAGGCAAGGCCTGGATGAGTTTCCTGTAGTCAATTCGCATGAAGACATAACGACTTGCTTGTATTAATCAGTACTTTTCAGTTGATCTTGCTTGCTTGCATGCTGTGTCTGTTCATATTTTCACTGTTTTATATGTTGCATCTGGCGGGGAGAATTCCACGTCAGCTTTTTGCCTATGTCCCATTTTGTGTGTTTGTTTTTATGAGTTGCTTGCTTTCACTGGGATTCAGGGACGGCCCAGATGAGACTGCTGATGTTTGAATTCTTGTTAATTTCTTACGAAATAAATATGCCACTTCGAGATTTGCAAAAAATTCACACAAGTGGCACCGACGCACCGTGGAACACATTTTATTGATTGGTTCAGCAGTGACTGACGTTGAACATCATATCAGTGGCATATTATTGAGTTGTTTGTGTGATTTTTTAGCAAACCTCCATCTCCTCTCCTTTCCTCAGACAAGCTATGACAAGAGAGGAGTTTTCAGGTGACTGATGGCTCTCTTAGTTAGTTAGAGTGTAGTATCTTACAATTTCAGGTGACTGGTGACTGATGTTTATATTGGAGTTCTGAGAGCAATAAGTGTAAGAAACAAAGTACTTCGGTACTTTCCAGCAAATCAAATGACCCACAATTTCAGGTTGGGTTGTTTTGTGGCCAATTTTGCTATGGTATTGATTTCCTCAACAAGATGGTGCCTACTGCCACTTACTAGTGCACCTGAAAATAACCTTGGATCTTAAACCGATTAGACAAGCTCATGCTTCCTTGTGAAGCGACCTGTGCTGATGTAGAAAGAAAACTGAATGCAGTTTCCATACAATGTTGTTTTTGTACCGGTGGAATTATTGTATATATGTTTAATCACTTGATGTTTAGCAGTAGTAAGGGACAAATTGCTATTTTAAGTTCCTGGAAATGTGAAGTATCTGCATGGAAAGACATCTCCTGTGAATTGAATTTGCACAATTCTCTTTTTCTGTAACAGAATTTGCATTTATTCAGTAATCAGTAGCAGTTTGCACCTGGGTAATTTGGACTTAAGGAAGTCTATCTATTAATAAGATGATGCACGATCCCGTGCTCGAGGCTTCTACTTGCATGAATTGAATTTAATATGATTTTTCAGTAACTTGGTAGCTCGTGTATTTGGATGGTATCCGTCTAGCAACCAGATGTTTCTGCTTTCCTACTGCATGAACGAATCATATGCTGCTCATTGACCTTTTAGCTTCTATTGGAACCAGATGTTGCCATGTTGAGAGGACCTACTAGTGACATGAACAAGAATAGAGGGACGAAAATGTAAAACTCACCTTGTATATACTACTCCCGTGGAGGAATGGAAGGATAAGATCAATCCTCAATATTCCAGACTTCTCTCCCCTTCTCGCTTGAGTAGGACAATGTCATCGGAGCTAATCAACATGGCATCAGAGTCATCCGTCTCCGGTGAGGCAGCGGCGGCCGTGGAACGGCGTTGAGTGGGTTCGGAGGCGGCGGAAGTTGGTGGTGGTGTTGGTGGTCAACGGTGCTATGAAGGAGGGCGACCTGGGCCTGTGAGGTGACTCAGTGCAGTGGCGGAACTGAGCAGAGTGCTGCGACGGTGAAGGAAGGTGCCGGGAGGAACAAGGCAGCGAGGAGCAGTGGTCTGATTTACCACGGGTGAGTTGGATTCCTGTGAGTTGGCTGTTTGTGTGGTTGCGTGTGGAGGTTGCCCAGGCTGGTGGTGTGATTAGGGAGAAAGGAGCCGACGGCGGCGTGCAGAGGAGGCTTGAATCTGAGAAGTGGAAGTGCAGCGTGTAGAGGAGATGGCCGAAATCAGTGATGCCCCAGCAGTTACTTCCGGTGAGCTTGCGGCTGTATTACGAGCGATGGATGAGAAATACAGGGCTCTGTTTGATGCAATCAGCAAGCAAGCTACCAGCTCCAAATTAGAGGCTGAAATAAAGGAGGAGATACATCCCTTACAGATGCCACATGTGAAGTTAGAGGGTCCTGAGAACTATGTAAGCTGGGCTGAGCATGATGAAACCATCCTGGTTTCAAGGAAATTGGAAGGATACATCCTTGGGACAGTAGAGAAACCTGAGGAAGAAGGTTCAAAAGAAGGCCAAAAATGGAGAGCAACCAATGCTTTGGTCAGGGCATGGCTTCTGAGTTCGATGTCTCCTCAGATTGCAAAGCAAGTTGAGAGAATCAAAGATGCTTCAGAGATTTGGAGGCTCCTGAAAGGCACATATTCAGGAGTGGGAAATGAGATGTTAGCATGCAAAATTCAAAAGGAGTTGCAGGAGCTGAGCCAAGGTGAGAGAACAGTGGTGGAACATGTGTCTGAACTTAAAAGGTTGTGGAGTGACCTGGACTACTATGATCCAGTTGAAATGGAGTGTGAGAAATGTATTGAGAAGCATAGTAAGTGGACTGAGAGGAGACGTGTTAGAGACTTCCTAAATGGCCTCCATCCCAGGTTTGAAAATAGGAGAGCAGCTCTATATGGTAGTGGGAAGCTACCAAGTCTTGAGCAAGCAATTTCTGCAATAGCGAGTGAAGAAACTCGGCTAAGGTTGGAGGTAGCAGGATCGGCTTCACAGGGAGTAACGCAAAGGCGCTCAGCTTTCTTGGCTGCAGGAGGTGGAAGATACCAAAGAACAGGAGCAGGTAACGTTGAAAGAAAATGTTTTGAATGTGGATCACCAGGACATTTTGTGGCAGGCTGCCCTAAATTGATGGGAGGAGGTCGTGGTAGAGGCCAGGACTGGCGAGGTAGAGGCAGAGGCAGATTATTTGATGCATGTGGTGGCCGTGGAAGAGGCATGTTGTTTCCCGGAAGAGCAAATACTTCAACTGCTGAGGAAGTGTCTCAGAAATTGTGCATTGAGATAACCCCCGATGAGCTAGAGAAGTGGCGTCAATTCAAGAACCTAAATCTTGGTGTTGAACAGCCTCAGGAGTCACAGGCATCATCCTCTTCATCAGCAATTTTTTTTGGTAATAATTCTCATACTGTAAGGTGCACTGATTATCTTGCAGCTGGTGCACAATGGTTAATCGACTCAGGGGCTTCTAGACATATGACTGGTTCTATTAGGGAGCTGTACAACTATAGTCCTGTTTTTAAAAAGGAAAATGTGAAATTGGCTGATGGTTCAACCCAAGCAATTGTTGGGTCCGGAATTGTCAAATGCAGCCCAAATATGTCATTATCTTCAGTTTTACATGTTCCAGCATTCCCAATTAATCTTCTATCTATAAGCTGCATCACTAGAGAGCTAAATTGTGCTGCAATATTCTTCCCCACTTGGTGTATTTTTCAGGAACTTGGAACTGGAAAAGAGATTGGGATAGGGAGCATGCGTGATGGGTTATATTACTTGGATAGTAATATATTTCCTGCAGTGGCTGCTACAGTGTCTCCCTCGTCACTAGAAGAATTCCTACTTCAGCATCGTCGGTTGGGACATCTTTCTTTTGCTATTTTGGGTCAGATTTACCCTAATCTCTATTGTAAAATTAGTAAAGAACAACTAATGTGTGATGCTTGTCAGTATGGAAAGCAAGTTAGGAGCTCTTATTTATCATCTGATAATAGAAGTGACGTGCCTTTGCAAACTATACATTCAGATGTGTGGGGCCCTAGCAAAGTGACATCTATTAATTGTTATCGCTACTTTGTCACTTTCATTGACTGCTGCACTAGAACTACCTGGGTTTATGTGTTACGCCATAAAAGTGAAACATTTGAATGCTTTAGAGATTTCCATAATCTGATTAGGACTCAATATAGTGCTTGTGTGAAAGTGTTACAAACTGATAATGGCACAGAATATGTGAATGGGAACTTTGATGAATATTTGTCAAACTTTGGAATTATCCATCAAACTAGCTGCCCAGGTACCTCAGAACAGAATGGTTTGGCAGAAAGGAAGAACAGGCATATTTTAGAAATTGCAAGGTGCGTAATGTTTGCCATGAATGTTCCAAAGTACTTGTGGAGTGAAGCAGTGATGACAGCAGCTTATTTGATGAATAGGATGCCTTCTCGGGTGCTCGGCTACAAGACACCAATAGAGTGTCTCACTGGGAGAACTACATATGTAGTTCCACCAAAGGTGTTCGGGTGTACATGTTTTGTAAAGGACTATAGGCCTTCGGTTGGGAAGCTAGATCCAAGAGCAGTAAAGTGTATATTTGTGGGGTATTCTGGTAAATAGAAGGGCTATAAATGTTGGTGCCCATCCGAGAAAAAATTGTTTGTGAGTATGGATGTGGTGTTTCGTGAACATGAACCATTTTATGGGGAATCAATTGACTTATCTGATGTATTTCCCGATTTGTTTACTGATGACCTCTTAGATGCAGACTATGAGACAGGGGGAGATAAAGAAGTGGAGAACACTGATGCTACATCACAGAAGATGATGATTGGAGTGATACCTGCTGAAGGAAGGGAACAAGATACACCAAATGAGGTACAGCAATGGCGAAAACCAAACGAAGAAAGGGAATGCCAAGTGTATACAAGAAGGCGGCAATCAAAAGAGAAACAGATGCAGGGGGAGGAAGTAACTTCTTTGGAGCCTCACCATGAAGCCTATGAACCAGAAAGAACAACATCCAGAGTGGAGCAGCCTGATGCGAATGACTCAACACCAGACCCACCATTACCATCTCAGGCTCCACAGGTAACTCCGTCATGGGATGATAATGCTCTTACATTGGATGATCTAGATATACCCATTGCCCACCGAAAACAACCTCGATTAACTGTTGGGAAATTGCCATCAAGAATGTCACCCTACAATGTCTCCAATTATGTTTCATATTCCTCTGTGGGTCCTCAATACAATTCATTTATAGCTGCTCTAGATTCGATGGCACCACTACCACATGACTGGCAGGAGGCAGTAAGGGACCCAAGGTGGAGAGCAGCAATGGTTGAAGAAATGACTGCACTCAATAAGAATAATACTTGGGAACTCTCTATACTTCCTGCAGGTAAGAAAGTTGTGGGTTGTAAGTGGGTGTTCACCATGAAGCAAACACCTGAGGGCAAAATAGAAAGATATAAAGCCAGACTAGTGGCAAAAGGGTATAGTCAAACATACGGAGTGGATTACGACGAGACTTTTGCCCCAGTGGCTAAGATGAATACTATTAGAACCCTGATCTCAGTAGCAGCGAATTATAAGTGGAATCTTTTTCAGATGGATGTTAAGAATGCTTTTCTGCATGGTGACTTGCAAGAGGAAGTATATATGGAAATCCCACAGGGGTTTAATAGTAAGGAGACAGAGGGTAAAGTGTGCAGACTAAAAAAAATCATTATATGGACTCAAGCAATCACCAAGGGCCTGGTTTGGGAAGTTTCGCAAGGAGATCCGCTCACTTGGCTATCAGCAAAGCAATGCTGATCATACACTGTTTTTCAGGAGTAATCATGGCAAACTTACAATTCTTGTGGTTTATGTTGATGACATTGTTATTACAGGTAATGATGATGAGGAGATAAGAAGGTTGAAAAAAATGCTAGCAAAAGCATTTGAAATAAAAGATCTTGGGCATCTAAATTACTTTCTAGGAATTGAAGTTGCATATTCATCACAAGGTATATATCTCTCACAGCGGAAATATGTTCTTGATTTACTTGTTGAGACTGGAATGCTAGACTGTAAACCTGCCTCTACACCAATTGAGGCAAACCATCGAATTAAGGCAGATATGGGTGATCCTGTTGATAAAGGTCAGTATCAACGGCTAGTAGGGAGACTAATCTATTTGTCCCATACTAGGCCAGATATTGCATATGCTGTGAGTATTGTGAGCAGATATATGCATGACCCAAGATCTACTCATTTAAATGCTGCATACAGAATCTTGAGATACCTAAAGGGATGCCCTGGGAAAGGAATTCTATTCTCAAATTCTGGACATCTCAGTATAGAGTGTTACACAGATGCTGACCGGGCCGGGTGTCTAGATGATAGAAGGTCCACCTCTGGCTACTGCATCTTTGTTGGAGGAAATTTGGTTAGCTGGAGGAGCAAAAAACAAAGTGTAGTGGCCAGGTCTACTGCTGAAGCAGAGTTACGGTCCATGGTCTCTGGAATATGTGAATTAGTATGGCTACGCTTACTACTTACTGAACCAAGTTAGCTTTGTCAACTCAGGTGATCAGCTTGCCGATGTATTAACCAAAGGTATTAGTGTTGTAAATTATATGAAATTATGTAACAAGATGGGGCTCATAGACATATTTGCCCCATCTTGAGGGGGAGTGTTGAGAGGACCTACTAGTGACATGAACAAGAATAGAAGGACGAAAATGTAAAACTCACCTTGTATATACTACTCCCGTGGAGGAATGGAAGGATAAGATCAATCCTCAATATTACAGACTTCTCTCCCCTTCTCGCTCGAGTAGGACAATGTCATCGGAGCTAATCAACATGCCAAAAACTGCCTAATGATAGAAGTTGAAGGCCTGCCTCAAATTACATGTTGTTCTCTGTTTCTAATACTGGTTTTCTCTAATAATTCTGAGGTGATTTCACGCCGGAGCACACAATTTCCAAGATGGTTTAGCTAGTGCTTACTGTTTGAGCCATACAATGTCTTCAGATATAACGTCAACAGTTTTCCATGAATGCCTTGTACAAATTGGTTTGACTGACGCCATGTGATTTCCCTGCAGGTATTTACAGTTACGTTCCGGTTGCCGAGATGCAGATGTGGCTTGTTAGCTTGCTTCGGTTAGTTAGTACCTTTCAATTAATCTTCCTTGCTTGCATTATGCATTTGTTCATTATTTCCCTGCAGGTACTATGTGGGGAGTATTCTGCGTCAGATTTCTACTTATGTCCCATTTTGTGTGTTTGTTTTTGGTGAATGTTTATCTGGTTCTGACCGATGAATATTGAATTATTTTGCTTCCGTTGAGATTCATGCAATGCTTGGATTAGTTTTCTAATATTTGAATAATTTAAATGTTAAGCTCTTATGTTGCTTAATCCTCGCAAAAAGAAGATAAAGAATTTTGCTGTTGTCATCTGGACAGAGGAAGGTAAAATCAAAATTAGCAGGGATTTTCCACATGCATCGATAACCGTCTTTATATTAAGATTGACAAATTTTCTCACAAGCGTTGCAAGGAAGTAAAACACATTTTATTGATTGATGCAGCAATCACAGCTGCTCGACATCATATGATAGCATGATCGACTGGCCCTTAGCTCTTCAATGTTCCTTGTCTGGATCAGGACCAGGGGCGCCCCACACATTGTAGCACTCATCGATACAAGCTTCAGGATCTGCAAATGTCCAAGATCATTAGAACAGACGTTTCCTTTTTTGCTTTGTGAAAAGAAAACTTATTCAATCAATGTACATGAGAATTCATACATTAACAGAGCAAAAGCATCCAATAAAGTTTGTGTGAAAAGAACACATATTCTATTGTTCATGTCTTACCGGCCAATGGCGCTGGCAGGTCACAGATGGAGTCCGTGTTGCAGGCGTTCAAGCAGGTGCGAAGGGGGTCGAAGAAGTCGTCGAGGAAGGGGCAGCTACAGGCGCACATCACCTTGCAGAGCCACGGAGGGGTGCTGTTCTTGCACCCAGGGTAGCACTTCCGGTAGCACTCGCACTTGACTTCGGACAGCTGCTGATGGGATGGCTTTGGCAGCGTGAGCAGGAGCATGCACAGAGCGGCAACGGCGGCCGCTCTCTTCTTCGCCTCCATCTCCTTGGTCTCACAATCGTACTGGAGAAGAGAACTCCTGTGGTGAGTGGTGGGCTGCTGGCTCTGCCATTCAGCTAGAGCGAGGGCCCTTATATATTGGAGTTCCGAGGGCAATATCGACATTGGCCCTTATAATTCGTAACAGAGCCAATAGCATTTCACTGTTTTCCAGCAAATCAAATGGCCGTAATCTAAAGTTGGAGTGTCCTGTACCTGTACCCAATTTTCCCATAGTATTCATTTTCTTAAACTGTCGCTTAACATACGCTAGTGCTAGTGGTGCGAGCTGCTCACCTTAAAGCTGCAATGCTGCACAGTTCTGATTTAATCACCTCTATACAGCTTAATATATACAAGTTTCCTAATGTAACTCCAATGGAATAATTCATGCGAGAAAAATAACATGCTTAGACAATTGCATGATGCTCATCATCTTTCTTTTGCCCAGACAACCCCTTATGAAGCTGCCTGCGCTTATGTAGAAAGAAAACCGAATGCAGTTTTCTTACAGTAATACTGTTTATATGGGATGGCACATACCAGTAAAAACTATTGTATATATGTTTAATTACCTGCTGTTTAGTACTAATAAGGGACAAATTGCAAATTAAGTGCCTGGAGATGTGAAGTATCTGCATCGAATGACATCTCTTATGTATTGTTTGCAACTATGCACTTTTAGTACTTAACAAAATTTGCATATATTCAGTAGCATAGCAATGCTACTGGGATAGTTTTACTTTTTTTTTGGAGATATGGTGAAGGCTTCGATGGGTTGGCTAATGTTTGAACTTGAATTCTTTCATACACACGGGCCTGTGTGCTTCAGTGTGTTGGGTGTGTGTGATTATCGTCCTTGTTAAAAGTCTATATATGTACAATGCAGGGACATGTTGTGTTTCTTGTATTTTGCGTGTGCTCATTTTCACTGTTTTCTACTGATTGTGTCCTATGTTGTATGAGTAGGGGAAATCCGACGTCGAATTTCTGCTTATGTCCCATTTTGTGTGTCTGACTGATGAATTTGTCTGGTTCTGACTGATGAATTTCAAATTATTTTGCCTTTGTTGGGATTCACACAAGGCTTGGATGACTTTGCTCATGTTTGAATTCTTTTACTTGTTATATGAACCTCATATGTCACTTCCTCCTCACAAAAAGAAGATAGACAATTTTGCTCTTGCAATCTGGACAGGGGAAGATAAAATCAAAGACACATGAAAATTAGCAGGTATTTGCCAAATGCGTCTATAACTGGCTTTATTATAAGATTCACAAACTTTCTCACAAGTAGTGCACCGAAGTGAGATACATTTTATTGCATTGGTGCAGCCGTTCAACATCGTATGATCCCATGATTGACCGATCCTGATCTTCAAGGTTCCTTGGCGGGACCATGGCCACCCCACATCTTCTCGCATGCATGGATACAATCCGGAGCGCAAGCTGCATATGCAAAATGGTAGTGCAAGCACAAGATCATGAGAACAAAATAAAGCAAAAGGAGCACACATATTCCATCAATGTGCCCCTACGGACAGACCCATAAAGCAGCATACGATGGTAGTGCAAGCACAAGATCATGAGAACAAAATAACAGCAAAAGGAGCATACATATTCCATCAATGTGCCTCTACGGACAGACCCATAAAGTAGGGTGGTAGGTCCTCTTACCGGACGGCGCTGGTGGCAGGCCGCAGATAGAGTCCGTGCAGCAGGCGACCATGCAGGCGACGACAGGGTCCTTGTTGTCATTGCAGCTGCCGCCGCACACGACCTTGCAGAGCATCGGAAAGGCGTTCTTGCACTCTAAGTGGCACTTTCGGTAGCAGTCGCAGGAGTGATTGGAGAACTGCTGACGGGATGGCCTTGGCAGCATGAGGAGCAGGAGCATGCACAGGGCAGCAATGGCCGCCGCTCTCTTCTTCACCACCATCTCCCTCCTCGTGCAGGCAGTGAGAAGAGAAGAGAAAGAGAACTGCTGTGGTGACTGGTGAATGGTGACTGTTCATTCTGCCAGTGTTAGCTCTTATATATCGGAGAACTGCTGTGTGTCTGTTCATCTCAATGGGGGCAATCTCGACATTTAACACGGATAATTTGTGTTGTAGCCGAGCAAAGTATTTCAGTATTCTACAGCAAACTAAATGCGTCACAATTTCAGGTTGAGTGTCCTGTGCCCAATTTTGCGAACAATAACTAAATGCATGCTGCCCACATCTTTCTTTTCCCAAGAAAAGCTGCATGCACTGATGTAGAAAGATAACTGAAAGCAGTTTCATACAATGTTGTTTATACTATGGGAAATTATTAAAAACAACTATTTTGTTTCTAACGCAGAAAGAAGTTGATCAACCAGCCAATTCAAGAATTTGCATTGATGGCAGCTGGAAATTGGTTCGACCATTTGTGACAGATGTTTCCGTTGCAACATACTGAAATTGTTTCGATCGTTCATGTCCAATGTTTTCCATGGCAGCTAAAAGATGATTCCAACAAAACTAAAATTTGTTTCAACCTAGCACGAAAATATTGTAGGGATAACATCTCTCTCAGGTTTGATGAAATTTTGTCTTAAAAGGACGAAGAGGATTTACTTCCACCTATCTATCCCTAATAATAAAGAGGCTATTGTTTCTGGTCGTCCGTCATATAAATTGCCCCTGAAGTTGACCATAATTACCCACCATGCGACCGGTAAGTAAAGAAAACGATTCGTTTTTTCTTTTTGAAAATCGCCGCCAAATTTGTTTCTTATAGTGCCTGATACACTTATGTAACACAAGCACGAAGCCAGCGCAATGGAAAACCCTATTTGACGCTCTCTGCGTCAAAGAGTCGGGCAATCGCACAGGCGCACGACAACTTGGGCCGGCCCATCTACTACTGTTCGCATCGCTTGCAGTTCCGATTTTGCGAAACTCCTAGAAGGTTCCCAGCGGTTTCTCTGGTTTTGGGAAATGTCTAGAAGGTTCCTCATATGGTTTTTTCTTTACTTTTTCGTTTCCTTTTTTGTTTCTTTTTTTCTTCCTTTTTTCCCGTTTCTTTTTTTCTTTTTTCTTTCTTCTTTGTTTTCGTTTTTCTCTTTTCCAAAAAACGTTGGGATTTACAAAAATCGTTCACAAATCCAATATTTTTCTGAAAGTAAGAAAATGTTTGCATTTTAAAACAGTTTGTCCATAAAATCCAAAAAATTATTATCGAATTTCAAAAATGTTCTCATTTAAAATTTTATTCACAAATCCCAAAAAAATTCTGAATTTCAAAAAATGTTCCCATTTCCAAAATTTGTTCAGAAATTCCAAAAATGTTCGGGTATTTCAGAAAGTTTTCCAACTTTTCAAAGATTGTTATTGTTTAAAAAATGTTCTCATGTTTCAAAAATTGTTCACAGATTCAAAAAAAATGTTCACAAATTTTAAAAATGTTCTCATTTTTCTTTTTATATTTACTTTTTTTAGATTCCAAAAATGTTCCTTTTTTTAAATTTTTGTTCACCAATTTGAAAGTGATCACATTTTTCAAATATTGTTCACAATTTCAAATAATGTTATTGTTTTCAATTTTGTTCCTTTTTTTATTCACAAAAACTGTTTGTGCTTTTGAAAAATTGTTCCCATTATCAAATTTTTGTTCTCAAAATTCTATAAATGTTCAGGTTTTCGGAAAATATTCATGAATTTCAAAAACAAATCCGTCAAAAAATGTTCACGTCTTTTGTTTTATTTTTTGAAATTTGAAAATATGTCCGAGTTGTAAAAATTTTTATCGTGTTTTGATACATTGCTCGTTTGTTAAAAAAAATCACAATTTCGAAGGAAAGTTTGAAAAATTTCAAAAAACTATCCATATTCTTCATTGGTATTAGTTCTTATAACAGCACACTTCATATTTAGCACCAAGGCTTGTTAGGTCTACTGGTTAGCTCCTCTCGTACGCAACATGGAGGTCTAGAGATTGAATCCTTGCAGGCTTGCTTTTTTTTCACATTAACATTGCAGCGCTACTGTACAAGCAGGCGCGCCCACTATTGGGCCGGCCCAGTCGAGGGGTTCCGTGCATGCGTCGTGCGGCTGTTTGACGCAGAATGCGTCCAATAGGAGCTCCCCAGCGCAATGGCTAAGGCCATAGCAGTCCGTACGGCAGACTGGGGTTCGATCCTTGGTCGGTATCCCCTTTTCTGCTATATATAAGCAGGCCCTGCGGTTGGTAATGGGCCGGCCGGTAGTGACGCCCCTGTTTTTTTTTGCTTTTTTCCTTTCTCATATTTGTTTCTGTTTTTCTTTAAAAAAATCATGATTTAGAAAAAAACAATGAAATAAAAAATGTTCATGATTTTTAAAATATGATCGTGTATTCAAAACATATTCGAGAATTTGAAAACAATGTCCATGAAATTTTAGAAAATGTTCACAAAAATTAAAATTGATTCTTAAGTAACGAACAAAACAAACCATCGCTTAGGTAGAGGTTTTATTAGGGGATCTGTAGAGGTCGTTTTATGAATATTTTTAGTCCTTCGTGCGTCGGGTAAAAAAGGTTTTCATGTTCTCTACAGCGTTGAGCCCAAAAAAATTGACACATTTTCCTATGGTTAATTTTTGTAAACTATATGAAAATGACTAAATGTCTATTTTGCCTCCATACACAGCTATTCTGGAACCACTGTTCTACTGGTTATGGAAAACATCGCTACGCTAGGTCAACGCGAGACACATCATGCATCAGTCTAGCTCAGGCAGGGTCCAGCAATATAGTTTGCTCAACAAAAAAAATATTTCGTTGTGGCACCTTAGGAAATCAAGTCGTGATGAGACCATCACATTTTCAGTTTTTGAAATGACTTTTTCAAAGTCCCTTCTCATCATAACATCACTCAGACATAGTTTGTGAAATGACATATTGAAAATCCTTATCTCATCCTGGCATTTGATTCAGACTTTTTTTATCTCTATCAGATCTACATAATTTGATTGTTTTTCTCCTGTTGCAATGCACGGACATGTTTGCTATGTACAACAAAATGGCTATATATTAAAACTGACGCAGCTTGTTTTTTTAGGTGAACACTAGAATCAGGTCATACTTGTTACTGAATCTTCCACATCTGCATGCAAAGCATCCACCACTTGTTAGCTGATCAACATCCAGTGCTCCTATTGTGCCGCCACTTTTTGCTTGAGCAAAACATCTAAGACCTGACGCTCCTGACCCCCGCGTCGCCCCCCGCTCGGGCGACACGGGTGGTACTCCAACCCTAGCCGTCGCCGGGGCCGATCCCTCTCCCTCCCTTCCTCCCGCCGCCGCCGGAGGACGCCGCCGGCCTGCGCCCGGTGGACGACGGCGGTGGCGGGGGTTCTCCTCGCTCCCGTGTCTCAGGGGCGGTGCGGCCCCCCTATGCGCGTGGAGGCGCGGTCGATCTAGCGAAGCGGCGGCGACGGCTGCGGCGACGGTCATGACTATGGCGGCGGTGGCGGTGGCCGATCTAGCGAAGCGGCGGCGATGGCTGCGGCGACGGCGGCGGAGGCCACTCCTGCCTCGTGGCGGGCGGTCTATGTTGTGGCGGCATGTCATCCGACTTTGGATCGGCGGCGGCATCGAGGGCCTAGTGGACTGCTTGGCGGCACCTCCGGTCAGATCTAATCTGGCCGGTGCAGCCGGTGGTGGTGGTCATCTTCTCCGTCGGAGGTGGCGGGCCAGAGGCTGGGTGGTCAGATCTCGAGATCTGTCATCTAGTCCCGGCTGCGAGTTGGGGAGACAGAGTTGCCGGTGAAAACCGAGCAGACGACAGGCGATGGCGGCGTTCTGCGACGTTACCTTGATGAAGGCATCATCGTGTAACTACTGTCGACCCACTCGTGCTGCTCCAGGGGAAACCCTAGGATTTGGTTTTCCAGATCGGACGATGGCGGCACGGCGGTGTCGTTTCTCTCTTGGGAGCATCGTTTGTGGAGCAGCGCTGGAAGTCAGAGGTAGGAGGTGGAGCGGTTTCGTCTTGCACGGAGCTTCGATGGAGATGCCAAGTCATGCCTGACCAACAGGTGCTACGGTCATGCCTGGACAGCAGGTGCTACGCACGACAGATCTTCCGGAGACTTCAAACTGTGTCGGCTGGTGGTACTTGGCGGCATGGTGCTGAGGTGTACCGGCGGGACCGCGACGTGCTCAGCAGTTCGCGCGTAGGGAGGTGGTGGCGTCAACGGCAGCTAGACCGGGCAAGGATGATGTGTCAGTACAGCTCTGAAGTTGGAGTGGTGGCAGTTGGCGGCGGCGGCCTCTGAGAGCGCGCCGGACCGGTGTGTGCCCCATACCCGGCAAGTGGCTTGGTTGGGGCCTCAGGTCTTAGATGTTAGGCTTGGCTGCGAGGTCTGTGGTATTAGGTCCGGATTATCAGCAACCCTTCATCAATTGGATAGGAGTAGCGACAGATATTGCCTAGACGGTGGATTCAGACTTACTATTGTATTTCTTTGTAACGTCTTGGGTGAATAATTAATAAAATGGCTGCATGCATCGCCCGAGGCCCGGGGTCTTCCTCCTTTTCTAAATTTTTTTTTCTCATCTGGTAAGTCGCTTCAGCAATCGACTACGCTTCCCCTTGCCTGCATTTCAAAAATTCCACATGTACCTGATCAGCGTTCTTTCCCTCCTTCCTGTTACTGAAAGCAAATGAGATCTTTAAAAAAAAAATCGAACTTGTACAGCCTCACACCAGGAACAAATGTGCACCAGTCACTCCTCGGCGTGGCTCTTAATTTGAGGTACACAAAATGTCTACTATTCCTATGTTTGAAATTCTGCATGATTCTGTACTGCGTAACATCCCTTATTTCGGTGTTCCAAAAGGAGCCTTTACAGTTTTATTTTGGCAAAAAAAGAGGACTATCCTTTCAGCCCTCGACAACATATAGAGTCGAAGACGACAATAAGAACGTGTTGTAACCATTTATGTTCTAATGTAATATCTAACACAGTCTAAGATTTAACTACGAAACAAGGTGAGGAAGAGATGAAATTCAGTACAACTAAAGATCACCCTGCTTTTAATGTTAGGATATCACCTCTTGGCTAAGGTAACAGTCTTTTATATCAAACTGATATAGTCAGTCGTGATACAATGAGCAACTCAGGCATTCAGGTTTCAGTTGTTCCATGTGCACTAGATGCAGAACTGCAGAAGGACCATAAACCAGTAGCCGAACCAGATCATGTGAGTGATTGATCAATAGTCATAAGTGTAGTTGCATGATTAAACAAGTCCATCGGCATTAGACGCATCCATGATGTTCACTTAATAACTAAACTAATACAGAGTAGTTATCAAGTAATACACTCTATTGAAAGTTTCTTGTCACTATTATTAATGTATGACGTGCTTGCACGGAACTTGTTGTTTGGCATAAACAAGTACAATACGTGCTTCCACGGAAATTAATGATCTGGGTAAACGATTCCAAAGTCAAACACAACTCTCTAAAGGAATCTCCGCGTCAAAGCAATCGATTTTGATTGCCCTCCAGCTCCATGTCCCACCGAAAATAATATGATCTACTAGCATTTTAATACTATATCATTTTATAAAATCGTTACTTAAAGTCAATGAAGGCTTATATTGTGGAATCAAGGACTACAAGTTGCCTGTACAGATCTTTCTTTGGTTGTGTTAGTCCTGACTCCTCCTTGTCCTTCCTGTTTCCTCTCGAGAGATCGAGATCCAACCCTCCTGTCCACAGCAATGGCTGCCACTGCTGCACTGGTCTTTGCAGGGAAGTCTGTTGCAATGCCGGCCATTTCATTCATTGTGAACAAGGCATTCGGCTATCTCAGTGAGAGGTACCAGCCTAAGGATCTAGAGCAGCTCAAGAATAATCTGTTACCGAAGCTCAAGCAGATCCAAGCAGTGTATGAGGCTGTTGATCGTCAGGAGATCAGCGAGCAAAGCGATGCACTGGATGAGTGGCTCTGGCAATTCCGTGACGCGGTCGAGGGGGCTGAGGATGTACTTGATGAGATAGACTACTGCAAGCTTGAAGAAGAGGCAGAAGCCCACAACCTAGAACAGGTGCGTAATCCGATCACAAGGTTTTATAAAGAAAAGATTGTTGGCAAGTTTGCAAGGATGATTTCTGAGGGTAGGATGGCAAAGAAGCTGAGGGAGGCCATAGAGAAGTTAGACAGTGTTTCTCAAGATGTGGGCAATTTCCTTCAGCTTTTATGCCGTGTTGATAATCTTGTCTTGCAAGATCGTGCTGAAAGCAGTGAACACCAGACTAGCTCTACTTTGGTGCCTATTGAGATCTTTGGCCGTGACAGTGAGAAGAACCAGGTGATGAGGTGGTTGACTCATAATGTATATGATGATCCAGATACTGTTACTCGAGTCCCGATTTTTACAATAATCGGAATTGGAGGTATAGGAAAGACAACCCTTGCTCAGACTGTCTGCGAAGAGTTGAAAGATTCAGCACACTTTGACTGTATTTTGTGGGTACATGTTTCTGATAATGTTTTCAGTTCAACAAGGATAATGAAAAAGATCTTGGAGGCAGTTACAAAAGAGAAGCCTAATGCTGATACTTTGGAAGCATTGCAACAGATTCTCAAGGACAAACTTGGCCTTAAGAAAGTTCTGCTTATTTTGGATGATGTTTGGGAAGATAGCAAAACAAGTGAATGGGAAACATTAATGGCTCCTTTGCGGAGTATGCAGAGAGGAAGCAAGATCCTGCTGACAACCCGAATGAGATCTGTGGCAGATATGGTTGCAGGTGTGATGAGAAGTAGAAATGATTATTTGCACTTAGATGGATTAAATGAAGATGAAAATTTTATGCTCTTCAAGAAGTATGCATTTGATGGTTTGGATTGGGAAGATTATGCACACCTCTTGCCAATTGCTGAAGAAATAGCAGAAAAGTTTCATGGCTGTCCTTTGGTGACAAAGATTGCAGGTGGCCATCTACAGAGCAATATAAGTGATCAGCATTGGAAGGACCTGCACAGACAATTAGAACATTTAGAAGGAAGCACTGATGCTATCGTCACAACTGTTCTTCGATCGAGCTACCATCATCTACCTGAGCACTTACAGCTTTGTTTTAGATACTGTAGCATATTTCCAAAAGATCACAAGTTTAAGAAGGAAGACATAGTGAAAATGTGGATGGGTTCAGGACTGATCCTACAAACTGAAGGTGGTTCCGAAAGGCCAGAAGACATGGGAGGAAGATACTTTGTGCAGTTGGCAAGAAAGTCATTCTTTACTTTTGTGCCAACAGTAGATCCTTACCAGAAATACTACACGGAATACTATGTCATGCATGATTTATTGCATGAATTGGCACGTAATGTTTCTATCGGTGAATGCCTAAGACTTGAACTCTGTGGTTTTCTGCATCACAAGTGTACTGTTAGACACTTATGGATAGCAAACTTCAGCAAGTTATCATGTGAAGAGATCAAGGCCATTTCCTGCTTTAAGAGTTTGCGCACACTCGTCATAGAAGACTCTTATCATGTCAGCGCTGGTCATGTGGATGCACTGCAGGAAGTTATAAAAAATGTTAAGTGCTTGCGGTTATTGAGCTTAAAAGGGATAACCAAGTTCTGTTTCCCAAATAAAGTTGCTAATAAGCACCTTCGTTATATCTCTTTCTCTCAGATGGAGAAAATACATGGACTGTCCAAACTCTATCATTTACAGGTACTTACTGCAGCAAAAAGAATAGGTACAGCATCAGAACAAGTGGATAATATGGAAAACCTATCTCATCTGCGGTATGTGTCCTATGGCAGTAATGGATTTGGTGAGTTTCCTGTTGGCAGATTAACTTCACTTCAAGAGTTGCATAACTTCAAGATTCAGTCCAAGGAAGGTTACCAAATAAGTTCATTGATGAATTTAACAAGTCTTTGCAAGCTACGAATGTGCAACCTTGAGAATGTTGGGGGTCATGAAGAGGTTATCCAGGCCAAGCTAAATGAGAAATCCTATCTTAAGTCACTGTCACTTAACTGGTCTGAAACTAATGATGCTCTGAAGGAAGACAACCTGGTTCTTGGTAAACTAGAGCCACATGCTCGTCTTGAAAATCTTGAAATTGCAGGATATAGTGGTGTCCAATTCCCATCTTGGATAAACCATCACCCTCTGGTCAATATGGTGTCACTTGAGCTGAGACAGTGCAAAAATTGGGTGTGCCTCCCATCTCTTGGAAATCTGCAGTTACTCAAGCACCTCGAGTTGCAAAACCTTAGTGGATTGGAACGGATTGGGCCATCATCTGGCGATTCCTTGCCTCAAAATCTGAAAACCCTAGTGGTGGAAGGATGTCAAGAATTAAGGAATCTACCACTTCTACCTCTGACTTTGATGCAGTTGGAAATAAATAATGTTGGATTGGAAATTCTCCCAAGAATAGGGGTCCACCATGATAATGTAGATTCTGAGACCACACCACCCAAGCTAGTATCAGTCATCATAAGCAATTGTTTAAATTTGACTACATTGGCAGAGAGCTTTCTACTGCAGGAACGCTATATCTGCACCCTTCGGATCCTGAAGATTGTTGACTGTAAAAGGTTAACCCATGCTCCTTTATCATTTGGGAGAATGGATGATCTAACAGAATTCCATATTGGGAGCTGCTACTTATTGAGAAGGGTGGAAAACGTTGCTGGTGGACTACTCCCTTACACGCTTAAGGAACTCTCTGTGGTGGAGTGTGGTGACCTCCAACTTCCTCTGCTGGATTCACTGGTTGGTCTGACTAATCTTAAATCATTAAGTTTGTGCAACTGCTCCAGGGTGAAGTCTCTTCCATCATCGGAGGTGTTCCAGAGTCTCACGGCACTGCAAGAAATGGTTGTAAAAAACTGTATTTTCTTGTCATCCTTGGGTGGGCTTGGAGCTCTTTCATATCTCAGTTGGCTAGAAATTACAGACTGTGAGCAGCTTCACCTGGCTGCAGCAGAAACAGGTGAAATGGATGGAGATTCATCGTTCGAGGTCTCCCTGAAGGTCTACTCCCTCTGGATCCATACCACCTTCATGTTAAAAATGGAGCCACTGAGTAGATTGTGTGACACAAAAAACTTGATCATCTCTGTTGGCTGTGGCACAATATCTCAGCAATGGATGAGACAAAATAGGTGGTCCCTTGAGTCCCTGGAGATACTGAAGGTGGGGAAGATTATGTTACTGCTAGAAGACTTTTGCTCTCTCAAGAGACTGGAGTTTGATGTGGTTCCCTGTCACCTCCCGTTTCCCTATCTGCCCTCTTCGCTGGAGTCTTTCATTATCAGAAAATGTGATCCAGAGGTGGCGGAAAGCTGGAAAAAGAAAGAGAGCTCTGAATGGAACAAGATTTCCCGCATCGATCATGTCAGAATAGGTATAACCCGGTTCTCATCAGCCATCTTGTTTCTTACTCACTTCTTCCATCTCATCATCTCCTGCAACCTAGTTGTCAGACCGAGAGATGTTATTCCTCTCTTAAATACTGTTTCCATGAATTAACCAGAATTATCTCCTGTCAGATTGTGATCTGGGCATCCGTTTAACTATGTGTTAATTTTGCAGAAGACACAAACTACTATTTGGGTCAGGAGAGACGTGTTACAAATTTGGAAAACACAGCTACCCATTTTGATAGTTGTGGTCCTCTATGAGGAAAGAGAACTAAAAGGTACCCCACCATTTCTTTATAGTCACCGGAGTACATGTCATTTCTTGCTTCTATGTTAAAAACCTATGAAATTGTGCTGTGCTTACAGGTGAAGTCCAAGCTGTTGCCTCTACTTGCCTGAAGATTCAAGAAAGAAGTCACGGAAAGCGACAGCCTCTCATTTTCGCGACTGCAAGTACAACTGGAGGTAGAAGAAGCTCTGTTCCCAAATGCTCTGTTCCACTGTTGGCCCCTCCAGGCTAGCCATACTCCCATACTCCCACGACTGTACAGATGTACTAGTTAGGATCTAGTACTTTCTAGTAGGTTTTCTTTTCACGTGTTGTTTTGGGGTCGACCCCGTTGTAGAACTAGCTGACTATGTCATCTCATCGCAGTCTCTTGTAACAACCTAGCGAGCCTCTAGGATTTTGTCCATATTGAAAGTTATTTGTGTGCTATATAGCGGTATAGATATCATCATACATTTGTTCGATATGAGATTTATACAATTGTATAGCAGCATATAAGATTGGACAGAAAAAGCGAAAAGCTTTGTAGACACACACACAAACAAACAAACTCTAGGTCGGAATCTAGGATTTCCTGGCATTATTCGATTTCTCCTTGATTGGGAAGTACAGTACGGGTCGTCTAAATAGAAAACTGAGAAGCCTTGTGCACATAAACGCAAACACCTGGTGGTCATGAATGTTAGACTGCAATGTACTGCTTGATTTATGTTGGATCAGAGGGCACAGATCGACAAGAAAATTGGCTCCACTATCTGAATCGCTCCACGTTATATACCTGATCTCCAGCATTGTGAAGTTGAATGTCTCCAGTGCGTGACCCAGACTCCAGTAACGCTCCCGCGCCACCGCCGACATTCCCGCCTTTGTCCTCCATTACATGGTGGGGACTGTAGAGGCAGAGGCGACTGGAAGGGCCAGGATTTGGGTTCCGGCGGTTGGGAGTGATGCAGCGGTGGATTCAGGAAATGCATAGCGACGAAAACAGTCGACATGTTCTTGGCAGGTAGCTGCGCGGCAGAACACGGAGTCCCTGTGAAGCACGCGCGCGCGGCAAATCCAATTTTTTTACCAATATATCCCACGTGGAAGGATCCAGTACATCATATGACTTGATCTGACGGCCAGCAGCTCTTTGCCGTCCGATGTAGCGGATCCATCCAACTTACTAATGAAAATTGTTCATGTGCTATACATATAGGGTACGAATATAGACTAGAAGGATTGCACATGTCTCGCTGCGCGGGTGGTGTTGTTGAGATTTTATTAAAAAATTGTTTTTTTTTTTGGTGGGAAAAAAGATGATGAAGTGTATTTCCTTTTTTTTATAATGCGGTAATTTGGTCGAGTTAATATGGCGGCAATGTGGGAGTTTGTCAATGGGCATGAGAAGAGTTTTACGCAGGCCTGCAGAGCCTCATCGGATATGATCTCGCCTTTGTGCGCTACCCATTACTTCATATATGGGGCTTGCATTCACTAGTAGAAAACGGCCCATTTGTCCCAGTTCCAGAGGCCCATTAGCCCCGGTTCGCTTATGAACCGGGATAGAAGGGGCTCCACGTGGCCGCTGCGGGGAGCCCAGGCAGGAGGACCTTTAGTCTCGGTTGGTAACATCAATCGAGACCAAAAAGCATCCACGCGTCAGCATTTGGCAGGAGCTGGGGTTTTTTTTTTTGAGGGGGGGGGGGGGGGGGGGGGGGGGGGGGTGGAGGGGTTAATTTAGGGGTTTCATATTGTGTTAGCTAGCTAATAGAGAGAAGTGTCATCTCTTTCTCCGTGCTTGGTCGACGCTAGCTACTATACGTATAGAGAGAACTCGACACGCTAGCTAGTAAGCAAATGAAGGAACCATTAAGTACACAAGATCGTCATGAACATATACAGAGAGAAGTGATCGACCTCTCTTTCTCCGAGAGATTGGTCGAATAACAAGTTTTCGTATATCTATCCGACGCTACTAGCTACATATATACAATATAAGATCTCTTACGTACAATCCCTAACATCTAATGTCAAATTCCACATGGTATTCTACGGCTTTATTTATGACGTGGTCAAGAAAGAATCCCGCCAATTCCTCTTGAATTGCTCGTATGCGATCATGTGGTAGGAGTTCATCTCGCATCTGCCACAACTAATCTGAAGAAGGGGGTCAATACATATATATGAATGAAACTCAACACAAATGATGGTAATAAAATAAAATTATGAATATTATTGCTTACGCACTTCATATTGTTTTTCAGAGTAGCCCCGCTTAGAGGTCGTCGCGTTGTAGATGAACTCGCAAACGTAGTATCCATAAAAATCATTCCCGGCTTCCGGCCACAAGCACTTTACAAGAAATAGAGTTCAATCAAACTGATAATCAAGCATTATAAATAGTATTGATGAAACTAGAATCAATGGGAGATGCGCGGAAGTAGCTAGTAGTACTTACTTTTGGGTGTGTAAATCGCAGCTCCCTCGGCAGTGCCGGAACAATTCCGATGAACTCTTTCCAAACCCTGCCAGTCAAAGAAAATAATTACTTGATATCAGGAAATGAACAAAGTTGCCGATATGGTGCGATAATGATCGATTGAACTTACTTCTGGAGCATTTCAGTCATGTCCGCATACTCCTGGGGATCTTTTCGTCTCGAGTCTAAGACGGTTACTACTCCCCGCTCAAGCTTAATCTCTAGCAGAATAAAGTGAAACATGCGCACGCATGCATAACTCATCAATTACATTACTATAACCTCGAGTAATAAGGGAAACCGAATATGCACAAGACAGTAACACTCACTTGAAGTTGTAAGGAAAGAGTATTTTCTCTTTGTTTTGATTTTTAAGCAACGATTGTACCAAGTTATCCTCGGTTTCTGTGACATTCTTTTGAACCGTCCATTCATGTATGATATTTGGGTTAATGAATCCAATGTCATAGATTTGTGATTTTCTGCATTCGACGATCTTCAATCTACATAATATAGTGAGGATAATTATATATACATGC
Organism: Thinopyrum elongatum; assembly: GCA_011799875.1. Lineage (NCBI taxonomy): Eukaryota > Viridiplantae > Streptophyta > Magnoliopsida > Poales > Poaceae > Thinopyrum > Thinopyrum elongatum. The sequence continues at coordinate 70,119,951 of CM022302.1, read as the reverse complement.
AATGAAAGAGCTGAGCTATATATAGAGATTTAACTACAAAAGTAGTACTTACAGACAGTAGCAAGTCACGAGTGTTTTGTCGAGTGCCTTTTGATTGTATAATTGGAATAACTCGTCAAATTCAACAGACAACTAATCCATTCCAACGAGGTCGTGCTCCTCTTTAATTCTCAGCGTCAAAGTATCCTTCCCAGACTCGCTGCAGGTTCTCATATACCATTCATGGAATCTTCGCATCATCGTTGTTAGAGGAGGATGATCAGGTTTGACGAGAGGCTGCCCGTACTGGTATCTGAATTCGTCCACCTCCATTATTTCAAACTCTACATCATCGCTCAGGTAATCAGCAGGATTGGTACCGGGCACTATCCCCGACTGATTAGCGACGATATCGCTAGACACCTTGAGCGGGGGGCATGATTGGTTCGCCTGTTCGCCGAGCTGGGGAATTTTTTTCCCACTTCTTCGTTCTGCTAACCTTGCATGCATGCAAGTACTTCCCGACCGCTCCGCTTCCTTATATGTCCTTTCAATAATGCGCTCATAGTTGGATTGCGGCGGAGACGATGGTGGTCGCTTCAGGGCATCAATAGTGCACTTCAGTTTCACCGGATCTATCGTCTCCTTCGGAGGTGGAGGTTTCCGTGCAAAATGTTCATGCACTTCGGCAGCACTGATTTTCGCGGTTTCCTCGTCGGTCCTCTCATATGGTAACTTTTCCAGAGGCTTGAGAGATGGACCGTATCTGAATTGCTTCCCGCCTCTGCTTGTACTGCTAGCCGCCGGAGCGGCGGCAACTCTCTTCCGTCGTTGCTGACGAAGCGGAGGAGGAGGCGGAGTGCTCCGACGCACCGGAGGAGGCGGAGGAAGAGGCGGAGTGCCCTCACGCGCCGGAGAAGGCAGAGAAGGAGGCGGAGTGCCCTCATGCGCCAGAGGAGGCGGAGTGCCCTGACTCGCCGGAGGAGGAGGAGGAGGCGTCCAGTTTGGAAGCTTGATGTACTCCTTCCTCCATAGACATGTACTCCTCAAAGCATAAAGCAGCTGATTCTCCCCTTCACCTGTAGGGTGGTCAAGCTCGAGCTCCTCAAATCCCTCCATTATTTCATCCACCGTCACAACAGCATAGCCATATGGAATCGGACGGCAGTGAAAAGTTCCGTCGGGTTGAGGAGGTGCAACAGAGCCGATAGCCGCCTTCAAAGTGAGGTTCTGCCATTTCATCATAAGCTGGCAAAGTTGAGCCTCCGTGATAGTATCTACGGGGTAGCGAGGAGCCGTGGAATTAGGCTGAACGAGCTCCGTGGAAGCCACGCTGTTTCTCCGCTGAGATGGCGGGGTAGCTTCTGGGGTAGCTTCCTGCCGCTGAGATGGTTGGCCGGCAGCTGCAAGTTCCTCTAGCTTTACTAGTCTTGCATTGAGCTTCTGCATTTCGCACAGCTCCGCTTTCCTCTTTCTCTCCCGGCTTCTGTAACCGCCTGTGCCGGCAAACCCAACCACCCACGGAACGGAGCCTGGTGTGCCTCTTGTTCGTCCAGGGTGCTCAGGATTCCTGAGGGCCTCAGTCAGCTCGTCCTTCTCTCTGTCGGGAATGAACATCCCTTGCTGCGCTGCGGTGATATAAGCCTGAAGCTTCTTGACGGGTATTGCAAGTTGCTCGTCCGTCCAACGGCACTCCCCTATTTCTGGGTCCAAAGTTCCCCCAACCCCGAAGAACCAAGTCCTTGAACGGTCTGGCCAGTTCAATGTCGCTGGTTGGACCCCTTTAGCAAGCAGGTCTTGCTCAGCTTTGTCCCACAACGGCCGGGCTTTGTGGTAGCCACCTGACCCCGTGTGATGGTGATACTTCTTCTTTGCATCATTTATCTTGTTTGTCTCTGATATTTTCTTGCCCTTCTCCGATGTCTTGTAGGCCACAAATGCGGGCCAGTGATCTCTTATCTTCTCATATCGGCCGGTGAAATCTGGAGTCTTCCCTTTGTCGACAAACTTTGTGTTCAACTCTTTCTTTCACCTGCTGAATAGATCTGCCATCTTCTTAAGAGCACACGCCTTGACCTTTGGCTCTATAACTGGCGTGTTCGGATCCTTCTCTGGCGGTAGGGTGAAATTTGCCTTCAACAAGGTCCAAAGATCATCTTTCTGTCTATCGGTGACATAAGAAACTTCAGGGTCGTCCTTAGCCGGCTTATTCCATTTCTGGATGCTGATCGGGATGATGTCCCTAACAATAGCTCCACACTGAGCAACAAATGCGTCCTTGGTCTGCTTGGGTTCAATCGGTTGGCCATCGTCCGCGAGTTCTGTGATGAAAGATCGAGGATGTCGCCTAGAGGGGGGGGGGGGTGAATAGGCGCTTTAAAATAATTACGGTTTAGGCTTGAACAAATGCGGAATAAACCTAGTGGTTAATTTGTCAAGCACAAAACCTACAACAACTAGGCTCACCTATGTGCACCAACAACTTATGCTAAGCAAGATAAACAACTAAGTGATAGCAAGATATATGACAAGAAACAATATGGCTATCACAAAGTAAAGTGCATAAGTAAAAGGGCTCGGGTAAGAGATAACCGAGGCACGCGGAGACGATGATGTATCCCGAAGTTCACACCCTTGCTGATGCTAATCTCCGTTTGGAGCGGTGTGGAGGCACAATGCTCCCCAAGAAGCCACTAGGGCCACCGTAATCTCCTCACGCCCTCGCACAATGCAAGATGCCGTGATTCCACTAAGGGACCCTTGAGGGCGGTCACCGAACCCGTATAAATGGCAACCCTTGGGGGCGGTCACCGAACCCGTACACTTTGGCAACCCTTGGGGGCAGTCACCGGTACCCGTCAAATTGCTCGGGGCGATCTCCACTGTAGGGTAATGCAGCAGAAAACAAAAATTTTCCGACCTACGCACCAGCCCAGGACCACTATGGAGACTGCATACAAGGTTTGATCATTTTCGTTACCGACTCGAAGCGCAGCGGAAGTAGAGTCGATGACGATCGGCGGTGCAGATCCCCGCAGCTAGGATTTACAACCTCCCAACCGCGAGGATGTATACCCTCGTCTTCCCTTCGGACAGCCCTCCGGGAGGCTGTCGAACAGTCCCCCAGACGATGTCGCGGACAGCCCTTCGGGAGGACCTTCGAAACTCGAACGGTCACTCGGACAGCCCTTCGGGAGGACTCACAGAACTCGGACCGTCACTTGGACAGCCCTTCGGGAGGCACTCTCGAACAGCCCCTCGGGCACTAAGATCGAAACTACGACCTCTCTACAGAGTTGCACACATACGGTGTCATCTATCCGGCAGGGCTTCGCCGTCCAGAACTAGTTCCCACCGGAACCCAGACAGCCTTTCGGCTCTACGAAACTATTTCGCTGGGAGGTGGAGAGAATGCCAGATCATGCATGGCTTGTGTGAGAGCTAAGGATGGGGAAATGGCTGCCAAGATCACTCCTATATATAGGCTAGCCAAGGGGTAAAATTGTCACACAAAAACCCCAAAGTGCCCTTGGAATATCCCTTTCCAAAAGGGAATATGCCATATGGGAGTGCCATGTGGAGCACCATGGTGCTCCACCTCCTTGGCCGGCCACCCTTGGGGGGGGACCCCCCCCCATGAGGTGCCATGCCCTCCTTCCCCTTCTAGAAGGCCCTTTTGGAATTTCCAAAAAGGTGCTTTCCATAAAATTCCCAAAAAGCACTTTCACTATTCACGACGACATTTTTCAGCGTCCGTTCGAACTGAAAATATTTATGTGGGCTTAGAACATTTCCAGTACCCACTAAAATAATTTTCAATGCGTTCTGGAACAATTCCAGTTTAGTGATTTCATCTGCGAAAAGCATCTGAAGCGGTTCCGGCAGCCCCGGAACATTTCCGGTTTTTCTTACAGAAAATTCCCAGAAGTTTCCAGAATGATTCTGGTATCCTTCAAGAATTATCAGGCATGTGCCAAAACCATTTTGACTTAATGGTATCCCCTGAAACAACTTTTCAGTTTCACCGGAACTCATCCGGTGACCTCTCTCTGCGGAACTTTTCCGCTGTCCGAAACTTTTCGGTGTCCGAAACTTTTTCGGTGATTTTCTCTCAGACTCCCTATCTAGTATTCAGCAGATAGATGACCCTTAAGCGTGTGACCCTATAGGTTCGGTGAAGTATAGACATGACACGGAACCCCTTCCGATCAATGATCAACATCGGAGCCGTGGACACCCATATTGACCCCTATACCCACACGAATGAATATTCGAGTGAACCTCCAGTTGCCGTGTGCTATTCCTGTTGCTTCGTGATATGTTACAAATACCCGAGGTGAGACATGTTGGCATTCCCGTGGATCAACACTTGTCCACTATGCTAGTTACCTCGTTACCGGTATTGTTCTCTTTTCTCGTTACCATGTTCCGGCATCCCCGTGATCAAATCACAAAGTGTCTGGCCAGACGATGATGGATACCGCAATACCGAGAGGGCCCAGAGATATCTCTCCATCGCCGGAGGAGCAAATCCCAATCTTGAGCTATCAAGTTACTTGACACACTTTTCCATGAACCCGTAAGCCGCCGTAATAGCCACCCATTTACGGATGACGTTTAACAAACCCCAAAGTTCATGAAGCAAGCATGAAGAAACTCGATACTCTCATGGTCTAAGGAATCATGCAAACATTAACCATCTCTATGTTATTAACCATTAACTTGTGACGAAAGAACCTCATAGCATAACATCAATCGGGTCGATTCAACACAAATGTTCTGTTAACATTGTGCCCTCAAAATTGCTGGCATAGTCATGCCCATGATCAGGAAAACAGGATCATCATGCAATACTTGAGCCAGTCATAGAGGCTTGACTAGGAATACATTTTATCATTTATTATTCCACACGTGCATATGAGTCTTCCTCCGAGCCTCGTTTTATTTGCAGACTCGAGAACCATAGCAGTTATAGCATGGAACATAAACCTAATTATGAACAGGGAGATAATCAATAACATTTATTATTGCCTCTAGGGCATATCTCCTACAGACTCCCACTTGCACTAGAGTCAATAATCTAGTTAATGCTAATGCACTTTACACCTGTGGCACACCGGTGTAAATATGCTTCGCTTGTGGTATAGCTTGAATGTCCAACGGATCTGACGACTTCAGCTCCGTGTGTATCTTTGCATATCCTCGCGTCTTCACGCTTTCACAAAATTCATATTTTGTGTGGACTTGGCTTGGTATGTATGCGAATCACAGGTCGAACCTGGATTCCTCAGACTGAGTTATGGAGCAACTACTTGCAGTAGTGTCCCATTGACAAAAGCCATCTTGGAACCATACTAAGTTCATGAATGAACTATATGATTCAACATCTTCTTTGTCGCTTTTAAAAGCGGCAACATACTTTGCCTCTGTTATAGAATTCGCCACAGTAACTTGTTTGGAACAATTTCCAACTACCGTGCCACCATATTGTGTATTGCACAAAACCCTTAACATAAATCGAAAATCGCTTGGAGCATGGATGAAGACTGTATCGATGTAACCTTTTACAACGAACTCTTCATGATCTCCGCTTGCGAGAAAACATGTCATCAGTGCTACTATAGTACTTAATGACCCTTTTTCACTGTTGTCCCATGATCAGTACTTTTGATCACTTTGGTATCTATACTTGCAACAACTTTGGGAGTATTGGACATATCTGGTTGTTTTTTACATACCATGGAATACATGATTGATCCAAACACAAGAGTGTGTGGAATCTCCATCATGTATTTTGCTCATCAGTGTTTTGGGACACCGAGTCTTGCAAAAACTCTTTCCATGTGACTTCGGCAAGAATCACTCCTTGACGTTTTTAATGCTAAAAGGTTTTAGCATCTTGTCAATATGTATCTTTGCTCAGCCCCATTAGGTAAATCTATCTCCATAGATCGTCATGCCTAATATAAAGGCTATTTAGCCCAAGCACTTCATCGAAAAACTATTTTCAAATGAAGTCCTAATTCGTGTCAAGAAATTTATTTCCAATTAACATTGTGTCAAGCACACAACGGTTTTTAGAAATTTTGTTATGCTCCCACTTACTTTCTTGAATCATAAGCATCTTCGTTACCCATTGATGAAGTCAAAACCTTTTTGACCATTTCATCAAAGCGAAGATTCCAACTCCATTTTGCTCTCTTCTGTCCATTGCTGGAACTCTGAAGTATGCACATTCACTAGCATCCTCTGGATCGACAAAATACTTTGGACTGTATCACTCACAAGTCCTAGGTTGCATTTCCATCTTATGGAAATCCTTTTGGCATCCATGTTTCATATCTCATGACTGAAATATGTATTAATTGCTAGTTCAACCTGAACCGACTTTAAGCATCGCTACGGTGAAACAATCTCATCGTAGTCAACTCCTTGAACTTGTATATTGCAACAAGTCGAGCTTTATGGATAAAACATTTTTATCCGTATCAGTTTTAAGTTCCATAAATATTCGTCAGACTCTAAGTCTTCCGAAAGGTGTATCAAGGTTTTAATCTTGAATCACTTATATGGAAACTATCTCGGATTGTATTGGCATTTAGCCAATTCCGGAGTCAGGGCCCATCAACGCTTCCTTGTGTATCGTAGGTATACTGTTGTCTAACAACAATATCTCGTTTGCGCACCTGAGAGGTTTGCACGAGCCTTGCCTACGTGGTTCAGCTGCAAGTTCGACTGAAGTCCATACATTTTATTGTAGAGACTTCCGTATCAGTCGCAGTAGGAAACTCCGGAATCACTTCCAAGGTTCCTTTCCTTTGACCTGATGACGAAGATACTGGTTATCTCGTCGAGTTGCACTGTCCTCCCACTCACCTTTTGCAAGAACAATTCTCTTTAAAAGCATACCGTTCTTTGTGGCAAACCTATTTGCCTCGGTATAGTGAGGGAGGAATACCCAATGACTTGGGATAACCTACAAAGTAGCACTTGTCTGATTTGGAATAGGTTTGTAACCTTTTACACAAGCCCCATATTCCAAATGTTAAGAAAAGATATAACATGGTTGGGCGTACCATACCATGGTGTCATTTCAACAGACCTAATGGAGCTCTTTTCAGTGTAAAAGCCGTAGTCTCTAAAGCATCACCTTTTAAAAGGGATAATGGCAAATTTATTTATGTCATCTTTGATCTTACCATGTCATAAATGGTTCGATTACATCTTCACGGACTTTCCACTCACAGTGGTGTTCCGGGTGGTGTAAGTTATGAAACTCTTTTCACAACTCATCAGACATTCGCTAAACTTGTAACTCAAATATTTCTTTCTGCAATCGAATTGTAGAAACATAATTTTCTTGTTACAATAACTTCTACTTTATTTTGAAAACCTTTCAAATGATTTCAAAAGATCCAGACTTACGTCTCATCAAGTAAATATCCATATATCTACTTGAGTCATTTCTGAAGATAGATAAATCCACTACTTGCAACAACATTTATCGGACTACATACATCAAAATGTATGATCACCAATAAGTTCTTTGCTCGTTCCTTATTGCCTGTGAACGGTATTTCAGTCACTTCACTTTTCGGAGGAAAGTTGCAAGTGTCAGGTGATTTAAAATCAAACGACTTCAAAAATCCATCATAATGGAATTTTCCATGCGGGTTTCTCCAATGTGACCAAATGCAGTGCCACACTTGTGTGGTATTCTTTTAGTCTTATGACATTTAGCGTCAGTGTTATGGATGTATCATATTACCATCAATATTCATAACATACGTCCCATCGATGATGGAAGTATGGCCCTCATGTTATTCATAATACTGAACAACAATTGTTCTTCTATGAACAATTTTTTTGCAACAAACATTGTGCAAAGGCCTAGAGTGTATGAAACTCTAAAATGAATTATGAAAGTAAACCCAGAGGTAATGTATTATTATCAATATTCATAACATACATCTCATTCATAATGAAAGTATGGCCCTTATGTTATTCATAACATCGAACATCAAAAGTTCTCTTATAAACAAACTTCTTGCAAGATACCTTATGCAATGGGCTAGAGTTTGTGAAACTCCAAACGAATTATAAAAATAAATACAGACGGTAATACACCGATGGAAGGTATAGTAACATTTACTATGTTCCCCGTGTATACCTAAAACTCATTTCTGGCTAGTCTTTCAGGCCATAGTAGTTCTTACATCGAGTTGCAACAGAAAGCAATCGAGCGGGTATCTTTGTGATTAACTCACAATACCCAAGAATCAGTGATTAACAATTTAATCATAATTCCCAAGGACTATATCTTTGACCAGCCTTCTGTACATCAAAAACTTGTATGACATTCATACATGAGCTGGATATTCCAGTCTCCTTTCTTTCTGCCTTTATACTTCTAACAGTTTAACTTTCAGTATTTCTCCTACTCTCAGAAAAAGCACCGAACTTAAGAGTGGCGTTAGCCCCGGACTTCCTAGGCGTGAAAGTCTTACTAACACCCTTCGGACACTTCCTTTCTCTTTAAGTTGTTGTTTTATTCACCTTTCATCATATGACAGGCGTTCTTCTGGATCCCTCTCTTATCAGTCTAATGCATAGTAAACTCCTTTACTAATAGTTTGCAAACAAACATTGCTTTGGCTATCTCATATCTTTTAGCCTTTGTCTGTCTCTGAAAATAATTTTCAGATTCCATGAATATCACATAACTATCCAAACTTTCGAAGTTCGGGTCTCATGGAAGCAAATGTATTGCACTTGACTGAAAACGGAATTCTAGCTTTTGGATCGTAGGACGAGAGTCACATGATCCACAGCATAAGCGAGAGAATACCGAAAGTATGCGATAGGACAAAGTCCTTCTCGGCACACTTGAGGACAATCCTCACATTACGTTACCAACCGTAAAGTATTAACTAGATATTTAACAGCTATTCAATTTTAACAGGGAAGGTGGAAACGCGAGCCATTATTCTACAACTATTAAGCAAATCACACTTAGACAATGTTCAAAATTGATTGCACTGAGAATTAAAAGAATTAATTCTACAGTGCGCTCCCACTCAAATCAATATCTCTCATAATTGATTGTGAGTGATTCAAGATCCGCATTTAAATTCAACGCCATTGATGGTAGCATCACTGATGACGAAAATCTCAATCGGTAGGCAAACTTGCCAATCACATCTCTATGTGACTCTTGTTCATCTTTCGATGCGTGTGTTCCGAGCTCATGACTTTCATGCCTGAACGTCAAGACAACCAAGTGATCTCGCTGCGAGGTCTCAACTCACCCGCCTCACACATCCCTAATCGTTCGTACCCATGTTAGCATGTGATACCCCGAAAAGTTAGGTGCCGTGACGGTGCTACACTTGGGAGAACACTAACTACTTGATATTTTTGTGAGAGATCACCCTAATAAAAGCGACTACCGCGCAATCAAGAAGGGTGCATCATAAGGGATAAACATCTCAGGCAATTCATAATAGCATGATATGGTATAGCCCTTTCTGACGGAGAAGTCTTGTATTTCTTCGTCTTCGGCATTTGCGTCGGTGTTCACCTTCGCGAAGATTGCCACCACCTTGTCGATGCACCAGATAATATTGCTACCCCTATAGCTAATAAAATAAGTGCATTACACAAGGTTGACACGCAGGTCATTTAAAGTGCAATCATATGGCTCCAGCCATCATGCCAAATCATGACACGCAGGTCATGTTAATCAATTTACATCATATAGTCATCTCATACATAATCAAATTATTATGAGCACTGCTATACCACATCACATGCACATGCAAACCCTCCTGCAAAACCAAGTTAGACGTCTCTAATCGGTTCATGCAAAAACTTGTTTTACGTGGCTTCTAAGGTTTCGAAACAAACCGAAGCTACCAACGTCCATCATCAAGTATGATAATTCAAGCGCTAGTTTAACAATGCGGGGTGTATGAAAACCGAGATAATAAAATCTCGAGCCCCATACTGAACTTCGTCATACGCATGACCCCCGTGCAGATCATATCTGCATTGCCCTTTCGTCTGCGAAACATCCATCTTTCTTTGACTAAAGTGGAACCCAAAGAACTGTTAGCACTTCGTTAATCTGTCAATCAGCATACTCAGGAGCAGCATGAAAGGATCGCGGATTGCCAGAACTTTGTGAGATTCCACAATGCTGTCAAGATCAGGACTACGCAAATTCAAGGGAAGCAACAAGAACATCGGGTAACAGATTTCATCTCCTACCCGCACAAATAATTTTCAGTAATAGAACTCATCTACTACCTAATTATATTGTGCAACACCCATACATCTCCATGTATTCTAGATCGCAACCTGCATCTACGCATAGCACGGCTCATGATGCCACTGTAGGGTAACGCAGCAGAAAACAAAAATTTTCCGACCTACGCACCAGCCCAGGACCACTATGGAGACTGCATACAAGGTTTGATCATTTTCGTTACCGACTCGAAGCGCAGCGGAAGTAGAGTCGATGACGATCGGCGGTGCAGATCCCCGCAGCTAGGATTTACAACCTCCCAACCGCGAGGATGTATACCCTCGTCTTCCCTTCGGACAGCCCTCCGGGAGGCTGTCGAACAGTCCCCCAGACGATGTCGCGGACAGCCCTTCGGGAGGACCTTCGAAACTCGAACGGTCACTCGGACAGCCCTTCGGGAGGACTCACAGAACTCGGACCGTCACTTGGACAGCCCTTCGGGAGGCACTCTCGAACAGCCCCTCGGGCACTAAGATCGAAACTACGACCTCTCTACAGAGTTGCACACATACGGTGTCATCTATCCGGCAGGGCTTCGCCGTCCAGAACTAGTTCCCACCGGAACCCAGACAGCCTTTCGGCTCTACGAAACTATTTTGCTGGGAGGGAGAGAGAATGCCAGATCATGCATGGCTTGTGTGAGAGCTAAGGATGGGGAAATGGCTGCCAAGATCACTCCTATATATAGGCTAGCCAAGGGGTAAAATTGTCACACAAAAACCCCAAAGTGCCCTTGGAATATCCCTTTCCAAAAGGGAATATGCCATATGGGAGTGCCATGTGGAGCACCATGGTGCTCCACCTCCTTGGCCGGCCACCCTTGGGGGGGGACCCCCCCATGAGGTGCCATGCCCTCCTTCCCCTTCTAGAAGGCCCTTTTGGAATTTCCAAAAAGGTGCTTTCCATAAAATTCCCAAAAAGCACTTTCACTATTCACGACGACATTTTTCAGCGTCCGTTCGAACTGAAAATATTTATGTGGGCTTAGAACATTTCCAGTACCCACTAAAATAATTTTCAATGCGTTCTGGAACAATTCCAGTTTAGTGATTTCATCTGCGAAAAGCATCTGAAGCGGTTCCGGCAGCCCCGGAACATTTCCGGTTTTTCTTCCAGAAAATTCCCAGAAGTTTCCAGAATGATTCTGGTATCCTCCAAGAATTATCAGGCATGTGCGGAAACCATTTTGACTAAATGGTATCCCCTGAAACAACTTTTCAGTTTCACCGGAACTCATCCGGTGACCTCTCTCTGCGGAACTTTTCCGCTGTCCGAAACTTTTCGGTGTCCGAAACTTTTTCGGTGATTTTCTCTCAGACTCCCTATCTAGTATTCAGCAGATAGATGACCCTTAAGCGTGTGACCCTATAGGTTCGGTGAAGTATAGACATGACACGGAACCCCTTCCGATCAATGATCAACATCGGAGCCGTGGACACCCATATTGACCCCTATACCCACACGAATGAATATTCGAGTGAACCTCCAGTTGCCGTGTGCTATTCCTGTTGCTTCGTGATATGTTACAAATACCCGAGGTGAGACATGTTGGCATTCCCGTGGATCAACACTTGTCCACTATGCTAGTTACCTCGTTACCGGTATTGTTCTCTTTTCTCGTTACCATGTTCCGGCATCCCCGTGATCAAATCACAAAGTGTCTGGCCAGACGATGATGGATATCGTAACACCGAGAGGGCCCAGAGATATCTCTCCATCGCCGGAGGAGCAAATCCCAATCTTGAGCTATCAAGTTACTTGACACACTTTTCCATCAACCCGTAAGCCGCCGTAATAGCCACCCATTTACGGATGACGTTTAACAAACCCCAAAGTTCATGAAGCAAGCATGAAGAAACTCGATACTCTCATGGTCTAAGGAATCATGCAAACATTAACCATCTCTGTGTTATTAACCATTAACTTGTGACGAAAGAACCTCATAGCATAACATCAATCGGGTCGATTCAACACAAATGTTCTGTTAACATTGTGCCCTCAAAATTGCTGGCATAGTCATGCCCATGATCAGGAAAACAGGATCATCATGCAATACTTGAGCCAGTCATAGAGGCTTGACTAGGAATACATTTTATCATTTATTATTCCACACGTGCATATGAGTCTTCCTCCGAGCCTCGTTTTATTTGCAGACTCGAGAACCATAGCAGTTATAGCATGGAACATAAACCTAATTATGAACAGGGAGATAATCAATAACATTTATTATTACCTCTAGGGCATATCTCCTACATCCACAACCTAATTGGAGACCCCGACGCTTGCCCGGAGCTTTACACCATAATGATTGAGCTCCGAACACCACCAACCGTCTAGGGCGCCCAAGCACCCAAGAGGAACAAGCTCAAGGGTACCAAGCACCCAAGAGTAATAAGCTACTCAACTTCACTTCCACGTATCACCGTGGAGAACTCAAACCGATGCACCAAATGCAATGGCAAGGGCACACGGAGTGCCCAAGTCCTTCTCTCTCAAATCCCACCGAAGCAACTAATGCTAGGGAGGAAAATGAGAGGAAGAACAAGAAGGAGAACACTAAGAACTCCAAGATCTAGATCCAAGGGGTTCCCCTCACATAGAGGAGAAAGTGATTGGTGGAAATGTGGATCTAGATCTCCTCTCTCTTTTTCCCCAAAAACTAGCAAGAATCCATGGAGGGATTGAGAGATAGCAAGCTCGAAGAAGGTCAACAATGGGGGAAGAACAAGAGCTCAAAGGATTGAGTCCAAAGGGGAAGAAGATCCCCTTTTATAGGTCCCCACGAATCTGCCCGTTATGTGCAGAAAACTGTAGGACCGGTACAACCGGTGCATGAACCGGTACAACTGGTCAAAGCAGAGGAAAAACCTACCTGTAGGAAAAAGCCCTAAGCGGTACAACAGCCCGTGGAACCGGTAGTACCGGTTAAACTGAACTAACCGGTACAACCGGCCCACAACCGCCCAACAACCGCTCCACAACAGAAGCCAGACCGGTGGTAGAGCGGTACATGGCCGGTACAACCATCGGACCAACTCTAGAGCGGTACAACCGCTCCAAACACTGGTTGTACTGGTCAACCGGTACAACCGCTCTATGGGGCGGTACAACCTCTCTATGTAAAACAGGTAAGATCAAAACAGCCACAACTTTCGCATACGAGCTCCGAATTCGACGAAATCAAGTTTGTTGGAAAGCTAAAGACAAGAGCAAACACAATCTTGATAGAAATATCAAGAAATAGCAATTGAGAAAATACCCATAATAAAATGGTGAGAACCCTTTCTCAAATAAGACCGGTAAAAGCTCCAACACCGAAAAAACAGAAGAAGATGCATATGAAATCGGTTTTTGATGAACTAGAGCTTGTCACGAAGATAACCACAAGCTCTAAAACCTCACAAAGAGAAAATCCAAACAAGAACCAAGAAATATGATGATGCCAAGAATGCAATGGTTTGAGCTCTCACCGAACGATACGATCAAGCTACTCACTTGAGAGCCCCCTTGATAGTACGGCAATCGATCCTATAACCCGGTCTCCAAACAACCGCCATGAGACCGGTAAAATAGAAAACCTATCAAGGGCAAACCTTTGCCTTGCACATAGTCCACTTGAGCTAGATGATGACGATCTTGACTCCCTCAAGATGGACCACCTTTCTTGATTGCGTTGGCTCGAAGAAGAATAGTTGATTGCTCCCCCATACTTCACTATGGGTGAGCCACTCTTTGGCACATCTTCACAAGTTCATTGCCACCACAATGGACAGCAAGCTTTAAGCATGATTGCTCCCCCATACTCCATTATGGGTGAGCCACTCTTCGTGTTGCTCCACTTGAACTGGCACACCGCAAACTTGATGACGAACACCACTTGTCATCCTCCATGGGTTGTATGAGATCTTCCGCTTGACGCAAGCCCATGGAAACATACCTAACCCCACACAGAACTCTCACGTAGACCACGGGTTAATACACAAAGCGTAATGGACAATGCTTACCATACCATGGGATCACTTGAGCCCTCTTGGTACAACTTGTGCGCTTTGTGTGTTGATCAACTTGAATCACTCTCTGTAATTAGTCTTGATCAACCTTGAATCTTTCCAACTCTCTTCATTAGGATGATGTCTTGAAGGTAAACTTGAATGTTCACACAATCTTCTTCTTCAAGACATGCTTGCAATAAGCTCAACACTCACATGACCAATCTTTGGATAATTCCTTAATAGCACCTTGGTCAACTCATAAACTCCTTGAAACCAACACATGGACTTCAAGAAAAGCCTATGGACAAATCCTTCAAATATAACTCAATGCAACCATTAGTCCATAGAGAATGTCATTAATTACCAAAACCACACATGGGGGCACCGCATGTCCTTTCATGTGATCGTGAACCTTTCATCCTGGCGCAACCTTTTCTTCGGGCCTCATCTCGTTACAGAAGTTTGGCTCGATCCGGAGGGCTATAAAAGAAGAAAGAAGCGTTAATATATGTACATACCAAAACAATTAATTCATCAATTAGTCAGCACAGGCTTAATTAATATATATACCTCACCGGACTTTGCAACAGCTCCCTTCTCCATTCGGTCACCGGAGCCGTCATCATGGTCTCCTTCTTCCTCCGCCATTCGGTCACCGGAGCCGTCATGATCATGTCCCTCCTCCTCCATTGTTCGATCACCGGAGCCGTCATCCTCTCCTTCCTGACCATCGGTGTCGTTGAGAAACGACAAGACATCACCTCCGCCGAGGATTATATCCCCCAACAACTGTTCTTGTTCCAAGTCTCTTTGCTCCATAGTTTCTGCAAATATATATTACAACATGGCAATATACAAACATGAGAGATGGATATATTAGTGGCAAACATAGACCTAGCTAATATCACAACAAGGGATCATATTAGTGGCCTCGACGCTTCTACGGTTTGGGGTGGCCTCGACAACGCTTCTAGGGTTTGGGGTGGCCTCGACAACGCTTCTACGGTTTGGGGTGGCCTTGACAACGCTCTTTTAACTTGGTAAATTTGGGTGGCCTCGACGCTTCTAGGGTTTGGGGTGGCCTCTACAACGCTTCTAGGGTTTTGGGTGGCCTCGACGCTTCTAGGGTTTGGTCGGGCGAGAGGGGGTTGATCGACGTCCCCCCTCATGTTGAAGAGTTACCGGAGTTTTCTATGAACAAAAAAAAATACTACCTATCACATGACATGTCCGGCGACCGGACCGGACCGCCTCTCTCCTGAATGTCCGACATCCGGACCGCCTCTCTCACGACTGTCAAACAAGGGATTCTCTTAACCTTTAAGGGATTTAACAAAATGACGCCATTCTGGATGTGCAGAAAATGGTCCATATTTTTCCTGATCTCATCTACCTTTCTATATGTCACGTTGTCTAGTGTCAAAGGATGCAACAAAACCATGGCTTCATTATTAGCCGAAAGTAACAGGCGCATAATGGTACGAAGCTCTCCAAAATTGTTTTGGAACGGAGTCCCGGATAGGATAATTAGTTTTTGGTACGAAGTTCAGCAAGAGCCTTCCGAATATCGCTATTTGGAAGGCCTTTGCTGAAATTCGTACCAAAAAGTGAATTATTCTATCCGGAACTCCGTTCCAAAACAACTTTGAAGAGCTTCATAGCATCATACGCCTGTTACTCCCGGCTAATGATGAAGCCATGGATTTCTTCAATACTTTGACAGACAACGTGACATATAGAAGAATATATATATAGATGAGATAAAAAAAAATTGGATCAACTTGTGCACATCCATAATGGGGGCATTCTTGATAAATCTATGTCAAAAGTTGCATATGTCAAAATTCAAACTTTGACATATGATCAAACTTTGATATATGATTAAATGTTGCATATGTCAAAATTCAAACTTTGACATATGATCAAACTTTGATATATGTCCACCGCGATATAAAATGATACATAGACTAGTTCGGGCGAGAGGGGGTTGATCGACGTCCCCCCTCATGTCAAAGTTACCGGAGTTTTCTTCTAGTGGTTTGGGTGGCCTTGAGAGTTTGTCGGGTAGGGGCGGGAGGGGGTAGGAGATCGACAACGCTTTTTTTCTAGGGTTTGGGTGGCCTCGAGAGTTGGTCGCCCAATATATCGAGAGGGGGGTGAACATTTTACCTTAGTAACTTAGAAAAAAAATGTTATCGGGGAGGGGGTATATCGACCCCCCCCCCTCATGTCGAAGTTATCGGGAAGGGGGTATATCGACAACGACATACATACATGGAAAAAATGATATCCATCTATACATACATAGCCACATACATATATACTTGAAAAAAATGCTATGAAAAAAAATACATATATGAACAAAAAAATGTTATGAACAAAAAAATTAATACACATATGAACAAAAAAAATACATATATGAACAAAAAAATTAATACATATATGAACAACCATACATACATATAGCCACATACATATATACATTATATATGAACAAAAAAATTCATCATATAAAAAAAATCAACATATATAAAAATATATGCACAGAGCCGGGGCGGCGGCGGCTCACAGCGGGGGTGGCGATGGCACGGCGACGGCGACGGTGGGGGCGGCGATGGCACGGCGATGGCGACGGTGGGGGCGGCGATGGCACACGGCAACGGCGACGGTGGGGGCGGGCCAGGGCAGGGGCGCGCGCGGCCGGGCGCGCTCGGGGGCGGGGCAGCAGGGGCGTGGGCTCAGGGAAGACGACGGCGACGACGGGGCACGGGCGACGGCAACGGCGACGGCAGGGGCGGCGGACGGCGTCGGGGCAGCCTGGCGGCGTTGATGAGCTCGGCGTCGTCGGGGGGAACTGGCAATGAAATTGTGAATTTTTGCTAAGTGTTTGTTATATAGCAATGCCTTTAGTCCCGGTTTGTGGCACCAACCGGGACCAATGCCACCCTTTGATCCCGGTTGCCTTTAACCCCGGTTTGTGGCACCAACCGGGACCACTGCCACCCTTTGGTCCCGGTTCGTGCCATCAACCGGGACCAAAGGTCTGTTTTGGCCAGGCGAAAGGGCGGGAAGCACAACCCTTTGGTCCCAGTTGGTGGCATGAACCGGGACCAAAGGGTGGCATTGGTCCCGGTTGGTGCCACGAACCGGGACCAAAGGGGGGCATTGGTCCCGGTTCGTGCCACCAACCGGGACCAATGGGCTTGCACAGCGGCGTGGTGGTGGGAGTTTAGACCCACCTCGCTAGCTGAGAGAGAGCCGCGCATGTTTAAAAGGCGCGGTGCGCCTGAGCCTTTGACCTCCTCTCTAAAGCAGGCTTACGGGCCTAACCTCTCTGTATATGCCTATGGGCCTTCTGCGGGCCTGAATCCTGGCCCACCTGGCTGATTGGGTTTCTAGTCGTATTAAGGCCGTGGTGGCCCAGTAGGCGGCATTTTTTTTATTTTTTTTCCAGTATTTTTTTTTGCATTATTTATTTTCTTTTGTTTTTTGCATTATTATTTTTAATTCTTTTTGCTGTTAGGTCACAAAAATTATAGACTTTCTGTTAGTGCCATTAGTTTTCAAATTTGAATAGTTTAAATTTGAATTCTTTGAAATTTGTGTGAATCACTAGTTTGTGAATAACTTTACTATAAAAATAGATTTTTGAGTGATTCTTTTTCCTGCTATTTAATATTACTATGTTTTATCATTATATTAAAAACAAATTTTGTTACTTTAGTTTCTAACAAAAAAAATTATGATAATTCTTTTTGCTATTAATGTTTTGAACAAAAAATACTTTGATAATTTTAGTTGCATACATTTTTTATAATTTTAGTTTAAAAAATACTAGAAGTTTATAAAATGTTTTTAGTTGATTCCTTTTGCTATTAGAGTTTTATAAAAGCTTTTTAGTTGATTCTTTTCGCTATTGAAGAATATTATAGTTTTGTTTTAGTTGATCATAACAGAATATTTTAATTGATTCCTTTTGATATTAGAGTTTCATAAAAGTTTTCTAGTTCATTCTTTTTGCTATTAGTTCATTCTTTGAGCTAAATGACCCTGAAATTGAAAAGCACTTCAAATGAACTGTGAAAAGGTTGAAAGTTGGCATGGTATCATCATATCACCCACATAGCATGTGCTAAAAAGTTGAGAGGGTTATGGCAAAAACTGAATGCACTTCATGTACAAAACGGACAATCTCTTTCGAAGTATCAGGGTTTCGGACAAAAACTCATCTGTTACAAAGGGATTTCATTTTTTTGAACTTATTTGAACTCCAGACTTTTGTGTGTGTTCAAAATGCACCATTCAAAGCCACATCATCAATTTTAAACACTTTCTGACTTCATTTGGTATTTTTCATGCATTTACTGATTTTTTTGAGCTAAATGACCCTGAAATTGAAAGCACTTCAAATGAACTGTGAAAATGTTGAAAGTTTGCATGGTATCATCATTTCACCCACATAGCATGTGCTAAAAAGTTGAGAGGGTTATGGCAAAAACTGGATGCACTTCGTGTACAAAATGGACAATCTCTTTCGAAGTATCAGGGTTTCGGACGAAAACTCATCTGTTACAAAGGGATTTCATTTTTTTGAACTTATTTGAACTCCAGATTTTGTGTGTGTTCAAAATGCACCATTCAAAGCCACATCATCAATTTTCAAACCATTGTTAATCAATCATTTGGTATTTTTCATGCATTTACAATTTTTTTTGAGAACTAAATGACCCTGAAATTGAAAAGCACTTCAAATGAACTGTGAAAAGGTTGAAAGTTGGCATGGATCTCATTTCAACCACATAGCATGTGCTAAAAAGTTGAGAGGGTTATGGCAAAAATGGATGACTTCATGTACAAAATGGACAATCTCTTCAGAGTATCAGTGTTTCGGACGAAAACTCATCTGTTACAAAGGGATTTCATTTTTTGAACTTATTTGAACTCCAGACTTTTGTGTGTGTTCAAAATGCACCATTCAAAGCCACATCATCAATTTTCACCCTTTCTGACTTCATTTGGTATTTTCATGCATTTACTGATTTTTTTTTGACTAAATGACCTGAAATTGAAAAGCACTTCAAATGAACTGTGAAAGGTTGAAAGTTGGCATGGGATCATCATTTCACCCACATAGCATGTGCTAAAAAGTTGAGAGGGTTATGGCAAAAACTGGATGCACTTCGTGTACAAAAGGACAATCCTTTCGAAGTATCAGGGTTTGGACGAAAACTCATCTGTTACAAAGGGATTTCATTTTTTTGAACTCCAGACTTTTGTGTGTTCAAAATGCACCATTCAAGCCACGTCATCAATTTTCAACCCTTTCTGACATATTGGTATTTTTCATGATTACTGATTTTTGAGCTAAATGACCCTGAAATTGAAAAGCATTAAAATGAACTGTGAAAAAGTTGGAAAAGTTGGGGCATGGATCATCATTTCACCCACATAGCATGTGCTAAAAAGGTGCGAGGGTTATGGCAAAAACTGGATGCACTTCGTGTACAAAATGGACAATCGCTTTCGAAGTATCAGGGTTTCGGACGAAAACTCATCTGTTACAAAGGGATTTCATTTTTTTGAACTCCAGACTTTTTGTGTGTTCAAAATGCACCATTCAAAGCCACGTCATCAATTTTCAACCCTTTCTGACTTCATTTGGTATTTTTCATGCATTTACTGATTTTTTTGAGCTAAATGACCCTGAAATTGAAAAGCACTTCAAATAAACTGTGAAAAGGTTGAAAATTGGCATGGTATCATCATTTCACCCACATAGCATGTGCTAAAAAGTTGAGAGGGTTACGGAAAAAACTGGATGCACTTCATGTACAAAAAGTATTTCATTTCTTCACATGTAACTGCAGTGATATTCTAGATCAAAGGCATCATCATAATAGTTGTGGAGAGAAAGTCTTCACTTTTTCTTCGCTTGTGTCCTTTGCTTATTGAGCTGTAACCATGGATAATCTTCATCGTTTAACAGGGTGCTTGGGTCAGCCTTGACTTTGAAGGGAGGAATTTCATGAAACTTTTCATAATCTTCAGACATGTCTGTCTTGCCCTCCAATCCCACGATGTCTCTTTTTCGTGAAAGAACTATGTGGCGCTTTGGCTCATCGTATGATGTATTCGCTTCCTTATCTTTTCTTTTTCTCGGTTTGGTAGACATGTCCTTCACATAGAAAACCTGCGCCACATCATTGGCTAGAACGAATGGTTCGTCTGTGTACCCAAGATTGTTCAGATCCACTGTTGTTATTCCGTACTGTGGGTCTACCTGTACCCCGCCTCCTGACAGATTGACCCATTTGCACCGAAACAAAGGGACCTTAAAATCATGTCCATAGTCAAGTTTCCATATGTCCACTATGTAACCATAATATGTGTCCTTTCCCCTCTTGGTTGCTGCATCAAAGCGGACACCGCTGTTTTGGTTGGTGCTCTTTTGATCTTGGGCGATCATGTAAAATGTATTCCCATTTATCTCGTACCCTTTGTAAGTCAATACAGTCGAAG
The DNA here is from genome assembly GCA_011799875.1 of Thinopyrum elongatum. NCBI lineage: Eukaryota > Viridiplantae > Streptophyta > Magnoliopsida > Poales > Poaceae > Thinopyrum > Thinopyrum elongatum. The sequence continues at coordinate 70,099,155 of CM022302.1, read as the reverse complement.
ATGGTCCCCTTGCCAACGAGTACAGCTCATCAGAAACAGTGTTGTCACCCATGAGACGTGTTTGCAACCAACTGCCGAAAGTCCTGATGTGTTCACATGTAATCCAGTCGTCACACTGCTCCGGGTGTTTGGAGCGCAGAATATTCTTGTGTTCATTGACATACAGGGTCACCAAGGTAGAATTCTGTAGAACTGTGTAGTTTGCTTGAGACCAAGAATGCCCGTCCCTACATATTATTGAGTCCGCTCCTAGCGTGCCTTTTCCAGTCAGTCTCCCCTCATACCGCGATTGAGGGAGACCAATCTTCTTAAGGTCAGGAATGAAGTCAACACAAAACCCAATGACCTCCTCTGTTTGATGGCCCGTGGAGATGCTTCCTTCTGGCCTAGCACGGTTACGAACAAATTTCTTTAAAACTCCCATGAACCTCTCAAAGGGGAACATATTGTGTAGAAATACAGGGCCCAGAATGGCAATCTCGTCGACTAGATGAACTAGGATGTGCGTCATGATATTGAAGAAGGATGGTGGGAACACCAGCTTGAAACTGACAAGACATTGCGCCAAATCACTCCTCAACCTTGGTAGGATTTCTGGATCGGTCACCTTCTGAGAGATTGCATTGAGGAATGCACATAGCTTCACAATGGCTAGTCGAACGTTTTCCGGTAGAAGCCCCCTCAATGCAACCGGAAGCAGTTGCATCATAATCACGTGGCAGTCCTGAGACTTTAGGTTCTGGAACTTTTTCTCTGGAATATTTATTATTCCCTTTATATTGGACGAGAAGCCAGACGGGACCTTCATACTGAGCAGGCATTCAAAGAAGATTTCCTTCTCTTCTTTGGTAAGAGCGTAGCTGGTAGGACCTTCATACTGCTTTGGAGGCAATGCCGTCTTTTTCGTGCACACGTTGCTGGTCCTCCCGTACCTTCGGTGTATCTTTTGTCTTTTCATACACGCCCAAGAAGCCAAGCAGGTTCACGCAAAGACTCTTCGTCACGTGCATCACGTCGATTGCAGAGCGGACCTCTAGGTCTTTCCAATAGGGTAGGTCCCAAAATATAGATTTTTTCTTTCACATGGGTGTGCGTCCCTCAGCGTCATTCGGAACAGATAGTCCGCCGGGACCCTTTCCAAAGTTTACTTGTAAATCATTGACCATAGCAAGTATGTGATCACCAGTACGGACGGCAGGCTTCCTCCGGTGATCTGCCTCGCCTTTGAAATGCTTGCCTTTCTTTCAACATTGATGGTTGGTCAGAAGAAATCGACGATGCCTCAGGTACACATTCTTCCTGCATTTGTCCAAATATATACTTTCGGTGTCATCTAAACAATGCGTGCATGCGTGGTATCCCTTGTTTATCTGTCCTGAAAGATTACTGAGAGCAGGCCAATCATTGATGGTTACAGACAACAACGCATGTAGGTCAAATTCCTGCTGGCCTTGCTCATCCCACACACGTACACCTTTTCCATTCCACAGCTGTAAAAGTTCTTCAACTAATGGCCTTAGGTACACATCAATGTCGTTGCCGGGTTGCTTAGGGCCTTGGATGAGAACTGGCATCATAATGAACTTCCGCTTCATGCACAGCCAAGGAGGAAGGTTATAGATACATAGAATCACGGGCTAGGTGCTATGATTGCTGCTCTGCTCCCCAAAAGGATTAATGCCATCCGCGCTTAAACCAAACCATACGTTCCTTGCGTCACCTGCAAAGTCCCCCCACTTTCTCTCGATTTTTCTCCACTGCGACCCGTCAGCGGGTGCTCTCAACTTCCCGTCTTTCTTACGGTCCTCTTTGTGCCATCGCATCAACTTGGCATGCTCTTTATTTCTGAACAGACGTTTCAACCATGGTATTATAGGAGCATACCACATCACCTTGGCAGGAAACCTCTTCCTGGGGCGCTCGCCGTCAACATCACCAGGGTCATTTCGTCTGATCTTATACCGCAATGCACCGCATACCGGGCATGCGTTCAAATCCTCGTACGCACCGCGGTAGAGGATGCAGTCATTAGGGCATGCATGTATCTTCTGTACCTCCAATCCTAGAGGGCATAGAACCTTCTTTGCTCCGTACGTACTGTCGGGCAATTCGTTATCCTTTGGAAGCTTCTTCTTCAACATTGTTAGTAGCTTCTCAAATCCGTTGTCAGATACACCATTGTCTGCCTTCCACTGCAGCAATTCCAGTGTGGTACCGAGCCTTGTGTTGCCATCTTCGCAATTTGGGTACAACCCTTTTTTGTGATCCTCTAACATGCGATCGAACTTCAACTTCTCCTTTTCACTTTCGCATTGTCTCTTTGCATCAACAATGACCCGGCGAAGATCATCATCGGGCACATCGTCTGGTTCCTCTTGATCTTCAGCTTCCCCCGTTGTAGCATCACCGTATTCAGGGGGCACATAGTTGTCATCATCCTCTTCTTCTTCGTTGTCTTCCATCACAACCCCTCTTTCTCCGTGCTTGGTCCAAACATTATAGTGTGGCATGAAACCCTTCTCAAGCAGGTGGATGTGAAGAATTTTCGAGTCAGAGTAAGACTTCGTATTCCCACAGATAGGGCATGGACAGCACATAAAACCATTCTGCTTGTTTGCCTTAGCCACTTCGAGAAAATTATGCACGCCTTTATTGTACTCGGAGGTGCGTTAGTTACCGTACATCCATTGCCGGTTCATCTGCGTGCATTATATATAATTAAGTGTATCAAAAACCATTACAGAACATCATGAATACAGAAGTGACCAAATTAATAGAAGTTCATCATCACATTAAAACCAAAGTACAGTAGTGATCAAATGTTATTGCTGAAAAAATAAATACATAAAGTTCATACATAGTTCTCATTGAACAACATATAGCTCTCTAGAGCATCTAATTAAACCATTTCAATGCAACAACAAATGCGATCATAATCGTAACTAAGGTAACAATTGATCCAACGGCATAATGATACCAAGCCTCAGTATGAATGGCATATTTTTTTAATCTTTCTAATCTTCAAGCGCATTTTATCCATCTTGATCTTGTGATCATCGACGATATCCGCAACATGCAACTCCAATGCCATCTTCTCCTCCTCAATTCTTTTCAATTTTTTCTTCAAGTAATCGTTTTCTTTTTCAACTAAATTTAACCTCTCTACAAGAGGGTCGGTTGGAATTTCCGGTTCACATACCTCCTAGATAACACATCTATGTCACGTTGGTCGGCATAATTGTCATAAACACCAAATGAAACAAATAGTTATAAAAGATAATATATACCACATCGAATCATAGACAGGACGAGGGCCGACGGGGGCGGATACTAAAACCATTGCACTATATAATAACAAACAATAATAAAAGTATGAAAATTATACAAGTATCAATCTAAATCATACAAGTAAGAATTTTTTTTCTTTTAGAAAGAAGATAAGAACAAGAGGCTCACCACGGTGGTGCCGGTGACGAGATCGGCGCGGGCGATCGACGGCGGTGAGGACGGGGACGGGACAGGACAGACCGCCAAACCTAGACAAATCTTGAGGAAAATGGAGTTTGGACAAGGAGCTTCGAGAGGAGAAAGCTTAAGTGTGGCTCGGGCATTTCATCGAACACTTCATGTGCATAGGAGGTGAGCTAGAGCACCACAAAGCTCTCCCACGGCCGGCCAAAAAAACAGAGCAGTGTGCACTGCTCTGCTCGCGGACAGAGGGTTTATATAGGCCTCTCTTTAGTCCCGGTTGGTGGCTAAAACCGGGACCAACACTTTTGGTCCCGGTTCCAGCCACCAATAGGGACTAAAGGTTGTGGGCCAGGAGCGAGGCCCATTGGTCCCGGTTCGTGTCTGGAACCGGGACCAAAGGGGTCAGACGAACCGGGACCAATGGCCCCCGAGGCCCGGCTGGCGCCCTGGGCTCACGAACTGGAACTGGTGCCCCCTTTGGTCCCGGTTCGTGAGTGAACCGGGATTAATGCCCTTTTCAGGCCTGGACCAAAACCCTGTTTTCTACTAGTGATTGTGTCACTTTGCTCTAAATCACACTCCAATTTTTTCTCTATGTTTTGTAATCTTGCACAAGGATGACAACATATATCTCTATGAGGTAACAATAGGCGTGCTACGTGCCAGTCTACTGATCTTTTTAAAAGATCGGGTCGCGAGCTGTCGGATATGGTGTCATCGTATATTCATGCAGCCGGGCGGCATCTTCCCTCATTGCAACATTTCTTTTGTTGCAAAAATCTTTGAAATAGAGGTCTTGTTGCAGAAAAGTTTTGCAACTAAGCTCTTGTGGCAGAATTTTTTTGACTTCACATTTTTGCAACATAGGTTATGTTGGGGAAGAAACTTTTGCGACATAGGTGATGTAATGAAGATGATGTTCCATAAACACCGTCACCGTTCCTAATGCCATCACAGCAGCACCGTCATCGTTCGTCGTCGCCGTTTGCAATAGGGAGGCGGACTGAGATGGTCGGCAGCGGCTCGTCGACACAGATCCACAACCCCAAGTTGCGAACGTCGCCGGGCATCACTGCGGCTCACAAAAGCCATGCTCTGCTTGTAGCAGCGAGGGAACACCGAACATAGTGCGGGGTGGTTGATATTCGACAAGTCATGTGGGGCACGCGTCGCATACGCGAAGCGGTGGACGGGAGACAACAAATCCTCAAGTGCTGTTGATTAGGAAAAAAAGTACCGTTGGTTAGAGATTCTGCATCTGGCGCAGTCGCAGCTTCTCTTCTTTATTTTAGCTAACTATTAAACTGTAAACGTAAACCGACCTTAGCTCAGTTGGTAGAGCGGAGGACTGTAGTGTTGCAGAAAAATCCTTAGATCGCTGGTTCGAATCCGGCAGGTCGGAATTTTTGTATTTTTTGCCCGATATCTTTTTTTAACTTTCTTTTTTTTCATACCATCTGCTGACTGTCCAACGAACCCAACCTGAACCTGCTTCGCTGTTGAACGACGACGAATGAGCCTCCGCTGCCGACGACAACCAGAACGGAGACAGGCCAGCGTACCGACTCCGCCGCCGGCAGCGGCTCCCCTCCCTCCCCCGAGCCTTCAGCGCCGGCGTCGTCCCTTCTCTCCACCGCCAATCCCACGCAAATCAGCTTCTCTTCCCTTTTCAGTTTTTTTGAAACCAAATTAAATTGCCTTGCTCTCTTCAGTTTGGAACCAAATTATATCAAGGTCCCTTTCCTCCCGTTCAGTTTGACAAATTAAATCCCACACATCTTGGCATGATTTGGATCTTAAAAGACTCTATGAGTTATCAATAATACAAATGAACCCCAAAAAACCATAATTTTGACTGGGAACATTCATTACTGGCACACACAATATATCTAGACTGAATCGTAGTGTATTTTTTCTGAAAATACAGTGCCACACAGAATATCTAGAACAGTAGCACACAAAATAGAAAGTGCATCATTTAATCATGGTGAGAATATGCCATCATCTATATCTTCAAGACTTTAAAACTAGCTAGGACATGTCAAAAGATCAGTCAAACTTGTCGTTAATTCTTATCCTTGAGAGCCTACTTCATTCGGTCCAAAAATCCTTTTTCTTCTTACTGAATAATTATGTGTTGGCATGTTCTCTTTTTATTTCTGCTAGCCAAGGAGCCATCTCTTTCTTTTCTTCCTGCAGATGCAGATGCAGATGGTCAGATGCAGATGCAGATGCAGATGGTCATCACTCCACAATTCATTTGATGCTTGAGGAGTCACCTGGACATCACATCTCTCTTCCGGATTAGTTGTGCACACACCAAATAGTTCTTTGACTTGCTTAATTAGTAACCCTGTCAAGTGCGTTTTCAATCAAAATCCAGCATTCTTCAGAGCTTGTATGTCTGTTGCACTAATGCAAGTTCTCTTGTTTGTCAGAGCAGTGAGAAAACAAATGAGATTTAGGCAGACATGCAAAGTTGCAAACTATGCAATTCCACAAGACCATAAGGTATTTAATTAAGCGAAACTGGGTTGGTAGCTCTCGTTGTTGTTATTGCGACCAGGATGAATCAATTCAACACCTCTTTCTCGATTGCCCATTGGCAAAATTATTGTGGCGCACGATTCATATAGTCTTTAACGTTCACCCTCCAATTTGCATGAACACGTTATTTGGAACGTGGCTAAACGGAGTGGATTCAAACATAGCGAGACATATTCGGATAGGAGTATCCGCATTATTATGGGCTATATGGAACACTAGGGACGACATGATCTTTAACCGGAAACTTTTTGCAGGTTATTTACAGAGCTATTGCTTGGATCCGTACGTGGTCATTACTCACCCATGCGGATTCCAGGGAGCTTTTAGATACTAGGTGCAACCGATGGGAGACGGTAGCACGGGTTATCTTCAACCGATTTGGATGGCGAGCTACTAATAGGCTAGGGATGTGTTTGGTTTGAGGGATAGACTAGGGTGGCTGAGGGCATCCCCAACCAGCTGGCTAGGGATAGCCCTTTTTCTGTTTGGTTGGAAGGGTGAGGTTATCCCATGTTTTGCTTGGATGGAAGGATGAAACGTGGTTGAGGATAGCCATTGTTGTGTTTGGTTCAAGGGATAATCGAAGAATAAGGGTTGTGGTAACCTTTTTGACTTGAGATGATGAGATTACCCTCATAATTTGCACTTTTCAATGGAAGGAAGGAAAATATGTTGTGTACAGTCATAATTTCGAAAATTTATACTATTTCACAACAGGCCAAAACAAAACAGTAGAACAAACTTTGAACTTCATCACATATAATAATTCAACATTTCATATATAGAACTCATAGTTCAACATTCCATGGAGTACTACTAGAACCTAATAATTATACAACCATAGTTATTGTCTGGTTGCATCAAAAGAGTTAATCCATACAACCCATAGTTCATGTTTTGGTTGCATCAAAAGTACAAGTCAATCACCAGTTCACCACATAAGCACTCACCATCCTTATGCTTCAGGGAAGGTACTCGTGACATACCTAGAAACCCAAACCTTCTTTTGATCCTCTTCTAACACCTTGAATGCCATAGCAACACGAGGATTGTCAACCAAATATGCATAGTAATGAGCAAGGTGATCCAAACTGAAACGAGGAAGTACTTTCATGCTCTCCCAAAGACCATCTATGGCATTGTTCTCGCTGCTAGTACTCTTCTCTATCGCAATAGCAATTCTTTCACTAGATGCTAGTATGGTTGCATGCAACTTGTCTTCTGCACAAGGATTTGGTTTGGCTTTCTTTGGTTTGGGACTAGATGAACCTACATTGGTTGATTGTGCAACCTCTTCATTTGGGGCAGTGGGTTTCTTGGTTGTCTCTTCGTGGCCTGTTACTATTTTCGCCGGATGTGACACCTTTTTATTTCATTTTCTTTTGCTTCGTTTGTGAGCCAGACTTGCACTACAGACTTGTTTGCGGACTTGTTTTAATAATATGGCTGCATGCATCAGTCTGATGCAGAGGCCGGGGGTTATCCTCCTTTTCCAAAAAAAAAACCAAGACCATAAGGTATGGACACATATGTCAAGTCTCATTGTTTTTTATACAGAAAAAAAGTGTAAAACCATACTGTAATATTCTTGTTTATATACCGTTATGGAGTAATCAGTTTTCAAATTAAACTGATCACACAAGAATTATATTCACTACCAAGGGTACCTTGATGACAACAAGTACTCTGCTTCCAAGCTATACTGCCGGCTCGTTTCCTCCATGTTTGTACCCAAAATCACTGGATACTTCGGCACATCCATGTCATGCATCATGAAGCTATCATGTGAGGCCCCAAGGCTCTCAAGTGTCAACTCCACTTGCCTCATGGTTGGCCGGTGGTCTCCTTCAATTCTCACGCATGCCACCGCCAGCACAACTACCTCTTCAACCTCCTCCCCGCCTTCTTCAACGACCTGAGGATCTAGCACGCGAACCAGCTTGCCTGCTGCTAGCGAAGAGGTGAAATATGAGACAAGGGTTTCCTCCTCAGATGACCGATATGAGCATGGTTTTTTCCTTGTCAAAAGCTCCATGAGAAGGACACCGAAGCTGTAAACGTCGCTCTTCTCGGTGAGCTGTCCTGAGTAGAAGTACAAGGGGTCTAGGTACCCAAATGTCCCTTGGATAGCGGTTGCGGTCTCTGTTTGATCGACCGGAATGCACCTCGAAGCTCCAAAGTCTGACACCTTTGCTATGAGAGTGCCATCTAACAGAATGTTTTGGGACTTGATATCCCTGTGGACTATAGGGAACGACACCGCCGAGTGAAGGTAGGCGAGAGCTCTCGCTGTTTCGGTTGCGATCCTTAGCCGATCTTCCCATGCTAGGGATGGTGCGGGTTCTTGAACATGAAGATGATGGTAAAGGGTCCCATTGGAGATGAACTCGTACACCAATAACGGCACCTCCGTCTCAAGGCAACACCCAAAGAGCTTCACCACGTTTCGATGGTTGATCTGCGAGAGGATGGCTACCTCATTTATAAACTCGTCGATCTCCCTCTGGATCGCGACCTTGGACTTCTTGATCGCCACGACGTGCAGGTCCGACATGATACCTTTGTAGACCGTGCCATGCCTTCCTCCACCGATCTCGCGAGCTTGGTCGAAATTGTTTGTGGCCTTTTGTAGCTCCACCAAGCGGATGATCATCCTCTCGGCGATGTCCGCCTTCTGGGACACCAATTGTTGCAACAGATGCCCTCGATTTTGCTTGAAGAATTTCTTCTTGTGCATTTTTGCCCTCCGTTGCTTCATCTTTTGGGTCACCAAAATAGCACCAAGTACCATGATTAGAAGGACTGCTCCACTGCCAACTCCAATGCCGACACTTAAACCTGTAGAATGTGCACAGATAATGCGTTTTTGTTGTTAAGGAAGAATCTCTGAGATACAAAACAGAGCATGAACCGATGCAATCTCTGACACGCAATTTTATTGGTTTTGTGCTCACCTAGAGAAGATCTGATGCAGCCATTTCTTATGCGCGGGTCACCTTGGGCGCCACGCGGGCACCGGCATAGGTGCCCTCCGGCCGTGTTGGTGCACTCGCCGAAGCACATGCCCGGCAGCGTGCACTCGTCGATGTCCTGGCATCCGCCGGCGAGGTATGGGTTGCCCTGGTAACCGTCCAGGCACCGGCACACGTAGCCGCTGCGGTAGTTGCCGGAGACGTTGCGGCAGGAGGCATGGCTGCTCTGGCACGCGCTCCTCCAAACGTCCACGGGGCAGCCCGACGTTGCCACTCCCGGCGGCACCACCGGCTTCGAATCCACCGCGAACTCGAGGACGACGGGCACCGCCGGCCGGCGCGAGGGCGAGTACCCCGGCGAGTCGTTGAGGAGCGCGGCGGAGGCGCCGTCGAACCACCCTCTCTCGGCGACGCGCACCGCGATGGGCAGCCTGTCGGCGTACTCGTTGCTCGAGTCCAGCGACTTGATCTCCACGCGGTAGGAGGGGCGGCCGATGGGGATGGGCGTCTAGCAGCAGCCGATGCCGGAGCATGTGGCCGTGGCGGCTCCGTCGCCGGTGGAAGTCGAGTTGGTCACGGCGCCGGTCCACTTGTCGTTGATGGAGCAGAAGGAGGAGCGGCCGCTGATGACGTTGCCGCCGCCGCCGTCCCCGACGAGCGTGGCCTGCACGTTGCACCCCGTCACGACGAACTGGTTGCGCCACTCCGACAGCACGTACGGGCCGGCGGCGCCGCCCCACGTGCCGTTGCCGTCGAGGCCGCCGGGTCCGGTGAAGTTGAGCTTGACCTGGCCCGCGCTGTCCACGACCCGCTCCGTGGAGTTGGCCAGGGAGATCTCCACGACCCGGAGGCCGCTGCCGACGAGCAGCCGCGGCTCTCCGGCGCGCGTCCGGTCGCAGGTGAGGTTGAATCCCGGCCAGTAGCACCCTTTGCCGATGCCGAACGGGTACGGCACGCGCACAGCGCCGCAGCTGGCTGGGCAGCGCGAGCCTGCGCCTGGCGTAGCCTGAGCTGCCGCCGCCGAGAGGCAGAGCTGCAGCAGCAACGTTAACAGGGTCGGCGCGGCGGCCGGAATCATCGTCGCGGCGGGTTGTTCGATTATTGTCGCTCCAATCCGCCATTATAAACGCCATTATAAAGCTTTCTACAAGTTGAGCAAGTTGTACGAGAGCAGCCGCACGCAACCTACCCTGACAGTGAGTGCTCGCTCGCTCGCTTGACCCAACACGCGTGCATGCATGTGCCCGTTGACGGACCTGGTCTAGGCTGCATCGTGATGACCAAGACATTGAGATATTGTTTCTTTTTTTCAAATTTGTATCTACATTCTCACATTTCTTCTTTTTCGATCTCATGAATTTTCTATGCGATTGGAAAACGAATGCGAACAAGGTAATAGTTTTGCTTTGTTTTGTTTTTTTTGCGGAAAAACATCTGATCTATTCATCTTTAATCATGGCATTAAAATGAATATGAAAAATAATAAAAATTACATCCAGATTCGCAGACCACCTAGCAATGACTACAAGCCGTGAAGCGAGCCGAAGACACGCCGCACTTGAGAGCAAAACCCAAAATGGCATAACCAAATGATTGTTTAGTCCCCGGCAAAAAAAAAAAAGATTGTTTAGTCGATGATGGATTTCACGCTGCGGAATGGATCAAAGAACTGAGGATGTCGTAGGAATTTAGGGCACGTAGAGTGATTCTTGATCGCATCGCACATGTACAGATGAGGACCGGTTCGGCTAAGCCAGCTCAACTATAAACCAGTTTGCGAGGAGAGCCTTGGTTCAGTGGTTGGGCATGCGGTTGTGCAGCCTAACGACCCGATTTCAATTTCTAGAATTGGCAGGTGATGCATAGGGGTCTTTCCCCAATTATTGAGGATCAAGTTTGATGTGTGGTGGAGCCACACATCAAGAAATATCTTGATACTCATTTAAAAAAATTATGAGGACCATGTTTATCTTGGTACTCATATTAAAATGGTTGTATGCATTTCTAGTTGGTGCAGAGGCCGGGAAGTGAAAATCTCTCCCTTTTTAATAGACGGGGTTATCTTCAAGGTGGATTTCGAGAAGGCATATGATAAGATCAAATGGCCATTCCTTCAGCAAGCCATGCGCATAAAGGGTTTCAATGGGGCATGGAAGGATCAGGTGGATTCTTTTATCCAAAAAGGTAGTGTCAGGATTAAGGTGAATGATGACATTGTTCATTATTTCCATACGCATAAAGGCCTAAGACAAGGTGACCCGATGTCACTACTGGAATCAGAGAATTTGCCATCAGCCAGTTCTTTGCCGTCTGCTAGCGGACGACAAAGAAGGTCTTTGCCATCAGCTTTCAGAAAACAGACGGCAAAGAACCGGCGGATGGCAAACTGTCTATTTGCCATCTGCCAGTTCTTTGCCGTCGGCCAGCGGACGGCAAAGGGCCCAAGGGCAGACGGCAAAGAGACCAGCTGGGCCCCACTGGGGCGTGGAGCTGGCTAGGTCAAATCTTTGCCGTCCGCTTTCTTGTCTTTGACGTCCGCTAGCGGACGGCAAAGAATTTGCCTAACTAACGGCCGTGCCCCCCTCCCCGGCCCCACCCCCTCTTTGCCGTCTGCTAGCGACTGCTAGCAGACGGCAAAGAGGTTTGCCTAACTAACGGTCGTGCAGCCCCCCGGCCCCACCCCCCTCTCTCTGTTCCTCACTCTCTCTCCCACGACCTCCCCCGCCGCCACCCCTCCCACGACGATCTCAACCACCGCCACCCCTCCCCCGATGACCTCACCCGCCGCCCCTCCCCGACGACCTCACCCGCCGCCCCGCTGCCCGGACCCTGCGCCCTCCCCTCTCCAGACGACCTCGGAGCCGTGGTGCCTCCCCGCGACGCCCCACCGCCGAAGCAGGCCGCGACGCCGCCGCCTCCCCCGACGACCTCACCCGCCGCCCCTCCCCGACGACCTCACCCGCCGGCCCACTCCCCGGACCCTGCGCCCTCCCCTCTCCCGACGACCTCGGAGCCGTGGCGCCTCCCCGCGACGCCCCACCGCCGGAGCAGGCCGCGGTGCCGCCCCCCTCCACGCGGCCTTCCTCCCCCTGCGCCGGCCCTCCTCCACCACCGCGTCGACCCTCCTCCACCACCGCGTCGACCCTCCTCCACCACCGCGTCGACCCTCCTCCACCGGCCCTCCTCCACCACCGCGTCGACCCTCCTCCACCGGCCCTCAAGGTGAGTTTTTTTTTCTTTTTTACTGTTTAGGTTTAGGTTAATTAGTGTTTGGTTTATGTTAGTGCTAGCTAGGTTTAGGTTTAGATAATTAGAAGAAGAAGAAGAAAGATGAAAAAGAAGAAGAAAAGAAGGATAAGTAGAAGAAGAGGAAAAAGGAAAAGAAGAAGAGGAAGAAGAAGAAGAAGAAGAAGAAGAAGAAGAAAAAGAAGAAGAGGAGGAAGAAGAAGAACCGGGTCGAGGTTAGGGGTGCGTCGGCGCCGACGGAACCAGGTCGAGGATCGCCGGTCGCCAAAACTAGTGCCTTGGAGTCGACGAAAGCCTAAATGACATCTATATAGGTTAGGGGTGCCTCGACGTCGATGGAACCCTGAATGACATATATTTCGGTGGCATACTTTTGTAAATATTTAGTTAGGTTAATGGCAAAAACAATAATGCTATGTTACTCATCTTTCGATTTAAATGTGCAGTTGTTTTGTCGCTGCGAGGGTCTGGTGTTCGACGAGCTCCGCCCCTGCGTTCGTGGGTGAGCACAAATGACATATCCTCCTCCCCCCTTAATTATTTGCTCTGTTCCGGCCTTCGTGCCGATGACACTAGCTAGGTAACTATAGTCGCGTAATCAGTATGCATCTCCTGTTCGAAAGGGTTGCATCGATAAATATGCATTCAGTTGCATATTTATCACCGTAACTCATTCGGATTGTCCAGTGATTTCCACGGACAGCCCGAGTATGTGTAGATTGGGTACGTTCTCCATGCTCTACCCCATTCCGAGAAAAAATTGCGGCAGCGCCTCCCTGTTGTTCTCCGGATGCACATTCTCTTGGCTTTTTGCCGAGACGTGTATTTGGAGAGCAGCGGGGAGGTGCTGCCGAAATTTTGTCTCGGAATGGTGTAGAGCATGGAGAACGTACTCAATCTACACATACTCGGGTGGGATTATGACCTATCTTTACCTATTAGAGTGTAGGTTGCATGGACGTAATAAAATTGACAAACTAGATTAACTGATGAATATACATGCTGATGGACCTATCTTTACCTATTAGAGTGTAGGTAGGCAAGATGAGTGATCGTGCGTGGATGTACACCGGTCACACTAGTCAGAAAGAGATGACTAATGAATGGTTAACAAAAACCAAGGGGTTTGTGAAAGCCGCATTTGCAAATGGCCAGAGGAAAACCTGGTGCCCCTGTGTCCGGTGCGGCAATTGGGAAAAGAGGACAGCTGATGAAATGGGCAAACACCTGCAAAAGAGTGGTTTTACGCCCGGTTATACGGTGTGGACATTTCATGGTGAGTCTGCCCAATATGCTAGAGCTGAGGCGATTTGTCGTTGCACCGACGAGCATGGTACCGGGATGCAAGACATGGTGCAAGACTTTGATGATGCTCGGGATTCGGACGATGAGATGGAGGAATCTGCATAGGCCTTCAATGACATGTTGGAATCTTCAAAACGTCCTCTCCATGAGCACACTGAGCTTTGTCAGCTGGATGCCATCTCACAAGTAATGACTCTGAAGGCTCAATTCAACTTGGGCAGAGAATGCTACGACGCGATGATGACAGTATTTGGACGCTTTCTACCCAAAGGCCATGTAATGCCTGTAAGCCTGTACCAGTCGAACAAAATCCTTCATGCACTTAAGATGCTCTATGAGAAGATACATGCCTGTGAGAAAGGATGTGCCTTATTTAGGCTTGAGTATGCGGACTTGAACTATTGTCCCATTTGCAAGTCTTCCAGGTATGTTGTGGTAGACAACGGTATGGATGAGAAGACGCAGACCAAAATCCCCGTTAATGTTCTTCGATATTTGCCAATCGTACCAAGACTTCAACGTCTTTTCACGGTCGAAGAGACGGCAAGACAGATGACATGGCAAAAAATGGGCAAAAGAACCAAACTAGATGCAGATGGGAATCTGATGATGGTACACACATTAGATGGTTCTGCGTGGAAGCGCTTCGATGCATTACATGAGCAAAAAAGGAAGATCCAAGGCATCCTCGAGTCGCCATCAGCACGGATGGGTTCAGTGTGTTTGGTCTGACGGCAACCCAATGTGACGACCCCGGCTTAATCGTGCACTAACCATACACGCAAATGCACACGATCAAGCCTAAGGACTCACTTGAAGATATCACAACACAATTCTAAAACATAAATAAAGTCATATAAGCTTTATATTACAAGCCAGGGCCTCGAGGGCTCGAATACATAGCTCGATGCATACAAGCGTCAGCGGAAGCATCAGATATCTGAGTACAGATATATTACAGAAAAGAGATAAGCCTTTAGGAAGGCGGGGCAAAATAAAATACTACAATCGAAAGGCACAGGCCTCCTGCCTGGGACCCTCCGAACCTACTCCTGGTCGTCTGTCGGCTCGTCGTAGAAGTACTCGCCGTGAGGGTAGTAGTAGTAGCCGTCGGCGGGGGCATCTGGCTCAGGGGCTCCGTCGTCTGGTGGCATTAAGCGGATATGGGGAAAAAGAAAGTAAAGCAAACGTGAGTACTCATCCGAAGTACTCAGCAAGCAATGATCTACACTACATATGCAACATTTTCAAAAGGAAGGCTGAATATGTGGACTGGGCTGCAGAAATGCCAGAATAGAGGGGAAAGCCTAGTCCTATCGAAGACTAGCATCTTCAGCATCTTCAACAGTCTTGCAGCATTAGAAGAGTGCAGAATAGCATAAAGTAAAGTAGTAGTAGTGTTATCAACCTCGGCCAGAGATCCTTTCTCGACTCCCTGCGAGAAAGCAATCCCAGAGCCATACTATCCAGTTATCATCTCAAGTTCTAGTTGTACCGATCGGGACACAACTCCGAGTGTCCATTACCGTAGGACAGGCTATCGATAGATTAGTACTTCCCTGCAGGGGTGCACCAACTTACCCACCACGCTCGCTTAACTCCGGCCGGACACACTTTTCTGGGTCATGCCCGGCCTCGGCTAAGTAACACGCCGCAACCCGAAGGAATACCTAATGGAGAGGTTAGCACGCCGGACTAAACCTATGCACCCGGGGGTCTTGGGCCTTCGCCCCGGGAACTCCTGCACATTGCGAACGCGGCCGAAAGCACACCTAACCCCCTTAATACAAGCGCGGACTTAACCAGTCCAATTCGGCGCGCGCCGCTCAGTCCCTGACGTCCATTAAGCTCCGGCTGAAGTATACGACGCAGAACGCCCGTACTATGCCCACGTGATGGTTAGTGCTATCAGGCCAGAGGCCCCTCGGATCAAATATCCAACCCGCTTAGTGGATTAGGAGCGCGCGGTAACGAGCAGAGACTCACGATCGATGTGACCCCGTCGCCCCGTCTCGAGGGCTTGCGGCAAGGGCTAGGAATGCCCGGCCACGCCTTGTAATTATCTCGCGGGCACCATCCAGGTCAACCCGACTCCACATCACTTCGCATTATGCTCGCGTGGGTACCCCTCAGGGCCGACCCGTCTTTGGTAACATGGTTCAGTGCAAAGTCATAGTGTCAATAGTAACCGTGTGTCTAACACCAAGGGGAACCCTGAGGAATCACCCTCGATGGAATTCCACCTGATGTTAACGTTAAGGTGAACGAAGGAGGAATCACCCTCGAGGTCCACTCTTGAGGAGTTGCACGACAGCGTCGTTACCGGGAATGGAGAAGGAGGAATCACCCTCGAATACCATAACCGGTGAACTAACCTACAAGGTTAATATCAGAAGTGCTGACAAGGTATCACCCTCGATACTCGATAGTAACCCAGTAGTGTCGAGCAACTAAGGGGGAAGTGATGTGCAGTGCCGGGGCCTGGTCTACAATCCCATTGATCGGGTCTTCTAATAATCCAGCAGGGCAGTCGGGATAAAGTGGGGGGTCTTTGAAGGGTCTCTACCCAACCTATACTAAACAGTCTAGGATAAGCAGGTAGGTAACAAAAGCACGTTACAATAAATAGGCTATGCAGCAGAAATAGGATAACAGTAACAGCAGCAATTCTAATGCAAGCATAAGAGAGAAAAGAATAGGCGATATAGGCATGTTCAAAAAAAGGGGTGCTTGCCTGGTTGCTCGGAGGCAAGGGCAGGGTCTTCAGTAGGGTAGCCAATCATCGGAGCTGCGTCGGTCTCAGAGGCTACGTCGGTACCGGGCTCTATCGAGAGAGAAGAGGGGGAGGAAACAGATAAATACACAGCAAACATAAGCAACACAGGGTGTGCTACGATAACGTGCAGTGCAGGGTTGCCTAAAAGCATGTCTAAGCCATATTAGTTATTTTAGGGTTTAAGTTGGAATTATTAACCGGTAGTTATGCACTATTCATCTACCAGAAACAGGCTAAAGGTTACGGGTTCATCTCCGTAGAGGGTCCCGTCACGAAAACAGGCGGCACGGTCAGCTTCGTCTCGTCGTTCTGATCAACTTTCATGTAGAAAGTTTTTCGATCCGAGCTACAGCTTATTTTCTACGAATTTATCAAGTTTTAGCTATTTTATAAATTATTTAAATTAGCAGATATTCCAGAAAGGCATATGACATCAGCATGATGCAAGCATGGCGTCAGCGGTTGGCTGACCAGTTGACCAGTCAACTGGGGCCCACCAGTCAGTGACTGGGGCTGCCCAGTCAGCAGTTTGACTAGTCAACTGGGTCCAGTGGGACCCAGTGGTCAGTCCCTGTTAGCTTAACAGGTTTTAAACTAATCTAATTATGTTAATTAGAGCGTGGGCCCAGGCTGTCAGTGGAACAATTAGTTAGCAAATAATTAGCACTAATCCTATATGCTACAGTAGTTGAGCCCACTGTCAGTGACTGCTTAGCGGCCTAATTGAGCTCCTAATGAGCTGCCGGCAGGGACCCACCGGATTTAAGCGGCCGGCGTGCGCAGAGGCACACCGGCGACCTCCCGAACGGCGGCGACGCACCGGAGACGGCCGGAATCGTTCTAGAGGGGACATCGCGCTGCGTCGACCCATGCCACGAGGACGAGCTAGGATGGTCGGTGGCTACGGCGGTGAACGCATCCATGGCGGCTGGAGCTCGCGAGCTCAGCCACGTCATTTACGGCAGTGAGATCGGAGCAGGGAGTGAGGGGTTTCGTGGCAGTGCTTACAACAGTTAAATGGCGGGCTCGGAGGAGTCAGGCAAGGCCTGATGCAGGCGAAACAGCGGTGGGGATCTCCGGCGTCCCGCAGAAGAAGAAGGCGGCGAGGAGGCGCTGTAGAGCTCGTCCGGTCGTGCGGCTCGGGGAGGAGGTCGAGAGCGACGGGGCGAAACACGTAGACACCGCGAGGGGACGAGGGGGAGGCAGTGGACGCGGCGTTCACGGCGACCATGGCGTCGAGTGCGTCGGGCGACGACGGGGGGAGGAGGAGGGAGGCGGTGGAGAGAGGGGAAGAGGGAGCGAATGGGGGAGGACGTCCAGGGGAGGTGGACAAGGGCGCCCTTATCCCCTCGCCCAGCTGCTCTGCCGCGGTGTCGAGCCATGGCCTTAGCGACGCGAGCTCGGCCATGGCTGCGGCGACAGCGAGGCGGGAGTAGGTGGGGAGAGGCCCACTGGTCGGCTAGGCCGTCTCGGGCCTCAGATGAGCGCCAAGTAAGTTTCTTTACCCTTTCACTTTCTGTTTTCTCATTTATTTATCAACAGAGATGGAAAAGGATTTAATCAGACTACCAAATGGTTAAGGAAAAATGTGGGACTAGTCCACTTAAATCCCTGCCATTTTTAGGCTCTGCCACAAAAAGTTTCAGGGCCATAGAAAGAGGTTAGGCATTTTTTTGAAATTGGAAAGGCCAAATTAAATGCTGCTGGACCAGTAAATAAAATCCAGGGGCATTTTGGTGATTCCAAAAATGTTGGTTTCAATTTTATAATTACCTTGGGATTATTTGCAACATTATGAACAATTTTGTTTTGCTGTTTGATGAAATAAATATTTGACTAACACTTTAAATTTTGAATTGAAGCTTGAATTATTTCCTAATGGTAATTTATTTTGGATGATCATTATGACATTGCTAACTAATTAGCTTGAAGATAGGGTTAGGATCTGGGGATGTTACAAATCTCCTCCACGACAAGAAATCTCGTCCCGAGATTTAAGTAGGGAAGACAAGGGTAACTTCGGAAGAACTGACCTTTGCAAGGTCGAACATCTGGTGTTTAACTCAGGGGATGTGGCGAAAAATATCTCTCGAATTGAAATTTAAGGAAACATCGAGAGCAAAGTAAGGAGTTGCGATAAGAGGTTTCAAGCAGACAGACAGTCGCTCGACGCTTGAAGTAATGTGAAAAGGGATTCAATGCATCGGGAATAGATCAACTCTCGGAGGGTGGTTCGTGATAACCACAAGGCCAAAAACAAAGGATGCTTAGGAATCAAGGATGTACAGGAGAGTCAGGTTCCGATCCTGTGGAACTGTGGGGGGGAAGGTGTCGAACAAAAGTAGGGAGAACGGTGATATCTTACCGGTCACGACGACAAGTTATGTCAGGGGATAGTCTGTCAGTTATGTCGGTGACAACATCGGTACCAAGGGCGAGGGACGAAGAGAACCATTTTCCTGCTCGTTAAAACGAGGTGGACCAATAGGCAAAGTTCTCGTCCATCGGTGGTTACCGGAATGTCATCAACAATAGTGACAGGGTCTTACTCATAGAGTGGTACAACGAGTTGCTTACCTAAGCAGGGGATTATCACTGCTTAGTTAAGTCGATTACAAGAAAGGTTGAACAAAACAATGGAAAGGAATGCGATTACACACCAGGATTGGGAGTATATCCTTCCCAAGGAAAAGGCGGGAGCATGATATACATGATAGGACAGCAAGTTCAATAGCATTTAGTTAAAGGGACGAGGAAAGAATCGTGATATTACCCATACAACGATGTTTGGATAATAGATCAAGAAACATTTGGCAATGTGCTTCCAATGTTCTTGTAGATATTCGGAATACCACAGTCATGCTTCGTGGTAGCAATAATATGGTGTTTCAAGCAAAGATTGGATTTGAAGATCACAAGAAATACTCAAGAAATAGTTCCAGGAATAACAAGGAGCTCGAGGTATGACCAACACATGACCAAGTCTGTGTTGGGAGGAGGTCAAGGATGACGTCGATGATATCGCAAATCAACGAGGGCAAGGATGGTATTAGTAACCATGGATTCAATTGATATCTTAGAACAAGTCAATATATCGACGGCGATCACGACAAATTTTGTTGAGAGGCGATACGAAGATGCCATCGAACGGCGACGACAACAAACAAAAGGAAAGATGAAGTGAAAGGCTATGAGATCCATGGATTCGAGACAAGCTCGAAATCAAACTTGTTGTTCGAGATGAAATGATAGGATGCGTAAGATCGACGCAAGCTTTGCTCGTCGTCGGAAGTTGCTCCGGCATAAGGACCAGGTAGCATAATTAAAAGTTGGCACGATAAAGATATAGCCGATCAGACTAGGATTGATGTGTTGGGGTATTAAACTTCCCAGTAACAAGTACTAGGGGTAATACTGGAAGGTAATTTCGGAGTAGAGGTTGGACGGGGGAAATGATTTGCAGAGGATAAGTATCTTAACTTATCCAGGAAAAGGAATCAAGGAGTAAATATGGTCGGAACCACGATAACAAAGGATCAAGGCGAAATACAAGATGAATTCATAACAAGGGATTATTATTTTTATGAGCAGCGTCCATGATAAGTTCTACATCGGGTCCATGGGCATGAACTCAAAGGTTCAAGGTCGACTCCCACTTCTCCAATGTATTACCTTTCATTCACTCCTCGTTTATAATAAAGTTGAAATGTTGAAAATTTATCTGGCATAACACCAGTAGAGTATGACTCGTAGAAGTTTCTGGGTTCTCGCAGATGGCAGAGGCATAGATACAACCCATCGGGATAATTTTACGAATCCATGCAACCATCAACCAAAGCAATGGATGCGAGTTCGAAAACAGAGTATCGAAGTCAAAGCAGATGATACAAATTACCGAAGGTTTTATTTATCAGGGGGAAACTAAGAAGGTTATGGAATATGGAGGACACTATTAGATAATAATCCACCAAAGGATCTGGCGGACCGCAAAGGATGTGATTGTGAATATCGGTACTCAATCAGAAAAAGAAGGGATGCAAAGGCAACGGTTTATGGAAACATCTGAATAAGCCGAAGCTTAAATGCGAAGGGTTTACGATTCCAAAATCGGGGAATCAGAGGCAGAAGCTCTGATAAAAAGATGAGTATGTTGGATAGAATTAGATGGCCAATCAATCAGGAATTGATTTACCGAGATCCAGCTCATATACCTATTGAAGTCTGAGCTAGAAGGACGAGTTCTAAGAATCGACGGATGATAGGGATTATTCTCATTCATATTGAATCAATAGACTCGAAATGAAAATGACAAAGAATGCTAATGAATATTGCGGGACATATGGGTTTAACCATAATGCAGGCAGACAAGACCTTCGGAAGCAATAGGCTGCAGAGGATTTCGGGAGATCAGATAGCAATTCAATGTGTTCTGGAAAGCACTTGAATAACTAGGGATGAATGGACCCCGTGTAAGTATGAGGATTTATTCGTAGGTGTGTGCAAGCGGAAAGGAACTGCAAAGCAGTGGGCACAGGGTCTCGGGAATCATCGAGGAGTATCTTCAGAGTCTTCTAAAGAAGCAGACGATCATCTGTGGTGAAGGGGCTCTCCGGGATAAAGTGGGTACGAGAACCTAATGTCAGAGTTAGTAAAATCTTTAACCCGAATAGACGAGAGATCAGAGTCCCAGAGTAAAGACGAGGAATAAAAGATCCTAATACCACCCAGTTGGAGACGTGGGCCCGTAAGCCACACAGCCAAGTTAGTAAAACCACTTTGGACCACTAGACTCAACTGCGGCCAAGGAATTGGAAAGGGGGATCCTACAGGCAGTCGGCTATGATACCAACCTGTGATGACCCCGGCTTAATCATGCACTAACCATACACGCAAATGCACACGATCAAGCCTAAGGACTCACTTGAAGATATCACTACACAACTCTAAAACATAAATAAAGTCATACAAGCTTTATATTACAAGCCAGGGCCTCGAGGGCTCGAATACATAGCTCGATGGCATACAAGCGTCAGCGGAAGCATCAGATATCTGAGTACAGATATATTACAGAAAAGAGATAAGCCTTTAGGAAGGTGGGGCAAAATAAAATACTACGATCGAAAGGCACATGCCTCCTGCCTGGGACCCTCCGAACCTACTCCTGGTCGTCTGTCGGCTCCTCGTAGAAGTACTCGCCGTGAGGGTAGTAGTAGTAGCCGTCGGCGGGGGCATCTGGCTCAGGGGCTCCGTTGTCTGGTGGCATTAACCGGATATGGGGAAAAAGAAAGTAAAGCAAACAGGAGTACTCATCTGAAGTACTCAGCAAGCAAGGATCTACACTACATATGCAACATTTTCAAAAGGAAGGCTGAATATGTGGACTGGGCTGCAGAAATGCCAGAATAGAGGGGAAAGCCTAATCCTATCGAATACTAGCATCTTCAACAGTCTTCCAGCATTAGAAGAGTGCAGAATAGCATATAGTAAAGTAGTAGTAGTGTTATCAACCTTGGCCAGAGATCCTTTCTCGACTCCCTGCCAGAAAGCAATCCCAGAGCCATACTATCCAGTTATCATCTCAAGTTCTAGTTGTACCGATCGGGATACAACTCCGAGTGTCCGTTACCGTAGGATAGGCTATCGATAGATTAGTTCTTCCTTGCAGGGGTGCACCAACTTACCCACCACGCTCGCTTAACTCCGGCCGGACACACTTTTCTGGGTCATGCCCGGCCTCGGCTAAGCAACACGCCACAACCCGACCGAATACCTAACGGAGAGGTCAGCACGCCAGACTAAAACTATGCACCCGGGGGTCTTGGGCCTTCGCCCCGGGAACTCCTGCACGATGCGAACGCGACCGAAAGCAGACCTAACCCCCTTAATACAAGCGCGGGCTTAACGAGTCCATTTCGGCGCGCGCCGCTCAGTCGCTGACGTCCATTAATCTCCGGCTGAAGTATACGACGCAGAACGCCCATACTATGCCCACGTGATGGTTAGTGCTATCAGGCCAGAGGCCCCTCGGATCAAATATCCAACCCGCTTAGTGGATTAGGAGTGCGCGGTAACGAGCAGAGACTCACGATCGGTGTGACCCCGTCGCCCCGTCTCGAGGGCTTGCGGCAAGGGCTAGGAATGCCCGGCCACGCCTCGTAATTATCTCGCGGGCACCATCCAGGTCAACCCGACTCCACATCACTTCGCATTATGCTCGCGCGGGTACCCCTCAGGGCCGACCCGTCTTTGGTAACATGGTTCAGTGCAAAGTCATAGTGTCAATAGTAACCGTGTGTCTAACACCAAGGGGAACCCTGAGGAATCACCCTCGATGGAATTCCACCTGATGTTAACGTCAAGGTGAACGAAGGAGGAATCACCCTCGAGGTCCACTCTTGAGGAGTTGCACGACAGCGTCATTACCGGGAATGGAGAAGGAGGAATCACCCTCGAAGACCATAACTGGTGAACTAACCTACAAGGTTAACATCAGAAGTGCTGACGAGGTATCACCCTCGGCACTCGATAGTAACCTAGTAGTGTTGAGCAACTAAGGGGGAAGTGATGTGTAATGCCGGGGCCTGGTCTTCAATCCCGTAGATCGGGTCTTATGATAATCCAGCGGGGCAGTCGGGATAAAGTGGGGGGGGTCTTTGAAGGGTCTCTACCCAACCTATACTAAACAGTCTAGGATAAGCAGGTAGGTAACAAAAGCAGGTTACAATAAACAGGCTATGCAGCAGAAATAGGATAACAGTAACAGCAGCAATTCTAATGCAAGCATAAGAGAGAAGAGAATAGGCGATATAGGCTTGTTCAAAAAAAGGGGTGCTTGCCTGGTTGCTCGGAGGCAAGGGCAGGGTCTTCAGTAGGGTAGCCAATCATCGGAGCTGCGTCGGTCTCGGAGGCTACGTCGGTACCGGGCTCTATCGAGAGAGAAGAGGGGGAGGAAACAAATAAATACACAGCAAACATAAGCAACATAGGGCGTGCTATGATAACGTGGAGTGCAGGGTTGCCTAAAAGCATGTCTAAGTCATATTAGTTATTTTAGGGTTTAAGTTGGAATTATTAACCAGTAGTTATGCACTCTTCATCTACCGGAAACAGGCTAAAGGTTACGGGTTGACCTCCGTAGAGGGTCCCGTCACGGAAACAGGCGACAAGGTCAGCTTCGTCTCGTCGTTTTGATCAACTTTCATGTAGAAAGTTTTTTGATCCGAGCTACGGTTTATTTTCTATGAATTTATCAAGTTTTAGCTATTTTCTGAATTATTTAAATTAGCAGATATTCCAGAAAAGGCATATGACATCAGCATGATGCAAGCATGGCATCAGCGGTCGGCTGACCAGTTGACCAGTCAACTTGGGCCCACCAGTCAGTGACTGGGGCTGCCCAGTCAGCAGTTTGACTAGTCAACTTGGTCTAGTGGGACCCAGTGGTCAGTCCCTGTTAGCTTAACAGGTTTTAAAATAATCTAATTATGTTAATTAGAGCGTGGGCCCAGGCTGTCAGTGGAACAATTAGTTAGCAAATAATTAGCACTAATCCTAGATGCTACAGTAGTTGAGCCCATTGTCAGTGACTGCTTAGCGCCCTAATTAAGCTCCTAATGAGCTGCCGGTTGGGACCCACCGGATTTAAACGGCCGGCGCGTGCAGAGGCACACTGGCGACCTCCCGAACGGCGGCGACACGCCGGAGACGGCCGGAATCGCGCTAGAGGGGACCGTTTGCCGCGCGGCTTGGCCCATTCGAACGAGCACATCGCGCTGCATCGACCCATGCCACGAGGATGAGCTAGGATGGTCGGTGGCTACGGCAGTGAACGCATCCGCGGCGGTTGGAGCTCGCGAGCTCAGCCGCGTCATTTACGGCAGCGAGATCCGAGCAGGGAGTGAGGGGTTTCGAGGCAGTGCTTACAGCAGTAAAATGGCGGGCTCGAAGGCGTCGGGGAAGGCCTGATGCAGGCGAAATAGCGGTGGGGATCTCCGGCGTCCCGCGGAAGAAGAAGGCGGCGAGGAGGCGCTGTAGAGCTTGTCCGGTCGTGCGGCTCGGGAAGGAGGTTGAGAGCGACGGGGCGAAGCACGTAGACACTGCGAGGGGACGAGGGGGCGGCAGTGGACGCGGCGTTCACGGCGAGCATGGCGTCGAGTGCGTCGGGCGACGACAGGGGGAGGAGGAGGGAGGCGATGGAGAGAGGGGAAGAGGGAGCGAATGGGGGAGGGCGTCCAGGGGAGGTGGACGAGGGCGCCCTTATCCCCTCACCTAGCTGCTCTGCCGCGGTGTCGAGCCATGGCCAGAGCGACGCGAGCTCGGCCATGGCTGCGGCGACAGCGAGGCGGGAGTAGGTGGGGAGAGGCCCACTGGTCCGCTAGGCCGTCTCGGGCCTCAGATGAGCGCCAGGTAAGTTTCTTTACCCTTTCACTTTCTGTTTTCTCTTTTATTTATCAACAGAGATGGAAAAGGATTTAATCAGAATACCAAATGGTTAAGGAAAAATGTGGGACTAGTCCACTTAAATCCCTGCCATTTTTAGGCTCTGCCACAAAAAGTTTCAGGGCCATAGAAAGAGGTTATGCATTTTTTTGAAATTGGAAAGGCCAAATTAAATGCTGCTGGACCAGTAAATAAAATCCAGGGGCATTTTGGGGATTCCAAAAATGTTGGTTTCAATTTTATAATTACCTTGGGATTATTTGCAACATTATGAACAATTTTGTTTTGCTGTTTGATGAAATAAATATTTGACTAACACTTTAAATTTTGAATTAAAGTTTGAATTATTTCCTAATGGTAATTTATTTTGGATGATCATTATAACATGGCTAACTAATTAGCTTGAAGACAGGGTTAGGATCTGGGGATGTTACACCCAATACAGTTGTTAGCCCGTATTTGTCATTCCACTCAATCTTCCCCCGGGACAGATTATGCAAAGAAAGAATATTTTCCTGACGTTGATAATTCCAGGGCCCAACTATCCGTGGAAGAATATGAATGTGTACATGCAGCCGCTCAAGGATGAATTGCAAGAAGCTTGGAATAAGGGGTTCAAGACATACGACGCCGCTAGCAAACAGAACTTCATAATGCGTGTCTGATACATGTACTCGACGCAAGACTTGCCGGCGTATGCGCTATTCGTTGGCTGGTGTGTGCATGGAAGGTTCCCGTGCCCCACATGCAAGGCAGCTCTTGAGTTTCGTTGGCTGCAGGCGGGTCGCAAGTTTTCTTGCTTCGACTTGCATAGACAGTTCTTGGATCCTCGCCATAAGTTCAGGAAAGACAAGAAGAACTTCATCAAAGGTATAGTTGTCAAAAACTCTGCACCACCTCCGTTGATATACCAAGAGACCCTGGATCAGTTAAACGCTTTCGAGCCAGATCCAGAGCGTCCAGGGTATTTCAAGGGGTATAATTAGGAACACGCATGGACTCACAAGACATGCTTGTGGGATCTGCCTTACTTCAAAGACCTCCTTTGCCCACACAACATCGACGTGATGCACACTAAAAAGAATATCGCCGAGGCCCTATTTGGTACATTGTTCGGCATAGAGGGAAAGTCAAAGGATAATACTAAGGCTAGAGTCGATCAAGAGGCGCTATGTGATAGACCGTTACAAAACATGAAAGAACTGAAAGGAAAGCAGAACTGGACGAAGCCAAAGGCATGGTTCAATCTTGGAAGGCCAGCTATGAGGGAAATTATCTTGTGGGTAAAAATGCAGTTGATGTTGCCCGATGAGTATGCAGCGAATCTAAAGAGGGGAGCGAGTCTTGAAAAATTGAAAATATTTGGTCTCAAGAGTCATGATTGGCACATATGGATTGAGCGGGTAATGCCTGTGATGTTGTGTGGCTTTTATCCCTGAGGATGAATGGCTAGTACTGGCAGAGCTGAGCTATTTCTTCCATGTTCTTTGTGCGAAAGAACTATCGCCTGCCATGCTAGAAGAAATGGAAGAGTTGGCGCCGGAGTTGATCTGCAAGTTAGAGAAGATCTTTCTGCCGGGCTTCTTTAATCCAATGCAACACTTGATTTTGCATCTCCCGACCGAGGCAAGATTGGGGGGGCCGTGCAAAATCGTTGGTGCTACACAACTGAGAGGATGCAGAAGATGCTCCGAGCAAAATGTAAAAATAAACGTAGAATTGAAGCATCGATGGCCGAGGCATTCATTACTGAGGAGGCGGCAAACTTCATGACAGCACACTACGAAGCCAAAAATCGTCATTTGCATAATCCGAAGCCTCGGTACAATGCTGGTGACCCTAAAAAAGGTGGATTCAATCTCAGCCTATTCAAAGGGAATCTCGCACCAGCCGGTGCATCTAAACCAATATCGTTGGATGTCGAAGAATGGCGGACCATTTCATTGCATATCTTCAACAACCTAACAGAAGTGCAGCCATACATCGAGTAAGTTATCGCGGTACATTGTTTCGCAACTTCTAATTCCTTTGAAATTCTCTTATTCCCGGATATTTGATACAGTCGATACGTCGCCAAATTCTCGGATGGAGCGGAGATCGAAAAGGAATCCATCAAAGAGTATGAGCTTCTGGCAAAGCAAGGAGGCGGCTTTCCCGGTTTCATCTCTTGGTTCAAACAAACGGTAATTTCCATTAGACCATTCTCATTTCTTCGTCTAATTTGCGGCTAATGCAATAATTCTTTCGTATTAAACTTGTAGGCTAATTCAGAGT
This sequence comes from Thinopyrum elongatum, assembly GCA_011799875.1. NCBI lineage: Eukaryota > Viridiplantae > Streptophyta > Magnoliopsida > Poales > Poaceae > Thinopyrum > Thinopyrum elongatum. The sequence goes on along the minus strand of CM022302.1, from coordinate 70,072,125 downwards.
CTATGGACGCCAAATTGAGACAAGTCGCTAATGGTTTTGACTATAAGGTCCGTTCATTTGACAAATACGACATCAACGGATATCACTTTCGTACCTACGGCAAAGAGCTATCTATGGCCGACCGAAAGTCTACAAATTGTTGTGTCTCTGCTATCGGCGATGGAGGTACCGAATATTATGGGAGAGTTGAAGCAATTTATGAACTTCTATTCTATGGTGAAAACCCACCGAACGTCGTAGTCTTCAAATGTTATTGGTTCCAGCCGAAGGAGACTAGAAGGACTCATGAACATATAGGGCTAGTCGAAATCAAACAAAGCACCCATTTAGATGTTCCCGATGTCTATATTACGGCTTAACAGGCGATCCAAGTTTTCTATCTACCGTGGGCCTGCCAAACTGATCCAAATCTGAATGGTTGGGATGTCGTTTATGAAGTGCCGCCACGTGTTAGACCACCTCCCCCCAATGAAGAGGATTACGAACCTCACATTAACCAAAATACATATGAAGGTGAATTCTTTCAAGAAACACGTCTTTCCAAAGAAACGCTTCAAGAAGCGCTCTACTTCACCCCAGAACATTGAAGTAGACAGCGACAGTGAATCCGACTTCACCCCTGAGCTGGAACAAGAAGAGCCTGAACAAGAAGAGGTTACTGCTGCGGATGACTTGTCAATGCTTGACTGATTACATAAAGGTGGCCTTCCACATGTTGATGCTGCTGAACCCGATGAGCACGTCATTCATGATAGTGATGATGATGATGCATTTATTGACCCCGGAGCATTTATTGAACCCGACGATCAAGATTATTATTAGTTCATGTCAGGTATTCAATTTGTATTATATACATATATATATTGTTAGTTCATGTTAGGTATTCAAAAAAATTATGTTGTACTTGATTTATATAGTTACTTGTATGATTGTATGATTTATATAGTTACTTGTATAATTTTCTTACTTTGTATGATTGTTTGTTATACATAGTGCCATGGTCTTGATATCCGTCCCCATCAGCCCTCGCCCGGTTTATGATTCAGATATGGTATATTCTTTTTTATAACTATTTATTGCATTTCGCATTTATGACAATTATGGCCATCAAGTTGACAGAGATATTTTTATCTAGGAGTTATGCGAACCAGAAATTGCAACCGACCCTCTTGTCGAGAAGTTAAATTTAGTTGAAAAAGAAAACAAGTATTTGAAAGAAAAAATGAAAAGAATTGAAGAAGAGAAGATGAAATTGAAGTTGTATGTTGCCGATGTCGTCGATGACCACAAGATGAAGATGGATGCAATGCGCTTGAAGATTAAGAAGATTAGAAAATATGCCATTGATAATGAGGCTTGGTATCATTATGCCGTCGGATCAATTGTTATCTTAGTTGCGATCTTGATCGCATTTGTTGTGATTAGAGTAAGTTTTCTCTAGTGTTTTGCTTAACAAATGCATACTTAGCTTCGTACATGCTTGTTAGCCCTATTATGCCACATACTTAGCTTATTTTCCCCAAAAAAGACGTACTTAGCTAATTATACTCTAAAATGACATAATTAGCTTACTTAGTTCATTTATGACATAATTAGCTTATTCATTTCAAAAATGACATAATAACATTGGTTCTCTCATAAATGTCATATACTTAGCTTATTTTCCTCCAAAATTGCATAATTGCCTAAGTTAGATAAAAAATGAGTTATACTTACCTAAGTTGGCTAAAAATGGCATCATCACCTAGGTTAGCACAAAAATGACCTATACTTACCATATTTTGCTCCAAATTGACATAATAAGCTTAGTTAGCTAAAAAATGGCATAATTACCTAAGTTAGCTAAAAAATGATACAAATAAGGAATAATAAGAAGAAAAACAAGGAAGTGGAGAAAAAGAAAGAATAGAAGAAGAAAGAGAAGAAAAAGAAAGAATAATAGAAGAAAAATGAGAATGAGAAGGAAAAGGATAAAAAGATAGAAGAGAAGAAGAAAGATGAGAAAAGAAGAAGAAGAAGAAGACTAGAAGACTTCTTCTAGTCTTCTTCTTCTTCTTCTTCTTCTTCTAGTCTTCTTCTTCTTCTTCTTCTTCTAACTTTCTTACTCCCATTTTTGCAGGTTTGATTCACTTCATGGAAGCAGCATTGATGGACTGCTAGTGTTTAGTTCTTGTTTTCATTTGTATTGATGAACAATGTGAAACTATGTATGTATATATGGATGAACTCCGTGAAACTATGTATGTATTTGATCTTTTAATACTCTATCTGTTCTGTTGCATTGATGGACTGCTAGATGTTTGATACATGGGCTATGTTTGAGGTTGAAACTATATATATCATATATATCTTTTGAAGATGCAGGGATATAACAAAAAACAGAAACAATACAGGCACTTTGCCGTCCGCCACCGACAGCAAAGGGGTCTTTGCCGTCTGCCACAGACGGCAAAGTGGCCATGTGGCAGCAACCTGTGCAACCTGGGAGCTGACCCATTTGGTCATTTTGCCGTCCGTGGCAGACGGCAAAGGCTTGCGCAGTTTGCCGTCCATGGCAGACGGCAAAGAGCGGGACGGCATGACGCGTCTGCTGACGTCACAAGGCGGACGACAAAGCCTCCCGTTAGCCACCTAACGTGGCTAATGTCTATTCTTTGCCGTCAACGTTCTTTGCTGTCTGCCACCGACGACAAAGGTTTCTTTGCCATCCGCTGGACAAAAGCAGACGACAAATGAGCTGTTTACCATAGCTTTCTTTGCCGGGCATGTTTGCCGTCCGCGGCAGACGACAAAGGCCTTTGCCGTCCGCTTTCCGGTCCTTTGCCGTCTGCCATGGCAGACGACAAAGAAGCTGATTCCTGTAGTGTGTCCCCTATTCTCTTCAACATTGTGGCAGACATGTTGACAGTGCTCATAGGTCGGGCCAAGGAAAAAGGCCTGGTAGGTGGTCTTGTCCCACATTTGGTGGATGGGGGAGTTTCTATCCTACAGCATGCTGACGACACAATCATATTCATGGAGCATGACCTTGCAAAAGCGAGAAATATGATACTAGTAGTGTGCCTGTTTGAACAATTGTTAGGTCTAAAGATTAACTTCCACAAGAGTGAATTATTTTGCTTTGGTAGGGCCAAATTGGAACAAGATAACTATAGACAATTGTTTGGTTGTGAACTGGGATCACTACCTTTCAATTATCTAGGCATTCCAATTCACCATCGGAAATTAACTAATAAAGAGTGGAAATGTATCGAAGATCGATTTGAAAAAAAAAACTAAGCTGCTGGAAGGGTAAGCTTATGTCTTATGGAGGGCGCTAGTGCTGATTAATTCAATACTGACCAGTATGCCGATGTTTCTTCTATCTTTCTTTGAGGTACCTAAAGGGGTAAGAAAGAGACTAGACTTCTATCGATCTCATTTTTTCTGGCAGTCAGACGAGGTTAAGACAAAATACCGCTTGGCAAGATGGGATATCATTTGTCGATCCAAAGACCAGGGGGGTCTCGGGATTGAGAACCTCGAGATTAAAAATAAATGCATGTTGAGCAAATGGCTGTATAGGTTATCTCAGGAATCGGAAGTCATGTGGGCACAAATTCTACGGAATAAATACCTACACTCTAAAACTCTGGCTCAGGTTACCGTAAGACCTACTGATTCACCATTTTGGAAGGGGCTCATGAGAACAAAAGAGACTTTCTTCCATAGGGTGAAATTCGTTGTTGGGGACGGAAAGACAACAAGGTTTTGGGAGGATACTTGGCTAGGCGAGACACCGCTAGCCCTCCAGTACCCTACCCTATATAATATTGTGCAACGTAAGGAGGATTATGTGGCAACAATATTACAGACGGTACCTTTGAATATCCAGTTCCAGCGGGCTTTAGTAGGGGAACGATGGAACTCCTGACTACACTTGGTGAGGAGGTTGATGGATGTTCAACTCTCAGACCAAGCAGACTCCATAAACTGGAAGCTAACGGGGAATGAAGTGTTTTCGGTTAAATCTATGTACTTAGACCTCATTAACTCTGGCCCAATCCCAAGATCGATACACATTTGGAAAGTTAAGATTCCCTTGCGCATCAAAATTTTCATGTGGTTTGTGCACAAGCAGGTCATTCTTACCAAATATAATTTACTAAAGCGACGATGGGTCGGTAGTTCACGATGTTGTTTTTGTGTTCATGACGAAATAATCCAACATTTATTCATTGATTGCCCTCTCGCAAAGTTACTTTGGCGATCAATTCATATAGCCTTTAATATAACTCCTTCATCTAGCATAGATGCGTTGTTTGGGACGTGGCTAAATGGAGTACAACCGGACATTACGTCAAATATTCGGATTAGAATATGCGCACTTCTCTGGGCTATATGGAACTACATGAACGATATGATTTTTAACAGATTATATATTCTAAACTTCTTGCAGGTTGTTTTCAGAGCTACGGCATGGATCCGTACGTGGTTGCTACTCACTCCTACGGCCTCCAGGGAGCATTTGGCTACTGGGTGCAACCGATGGGAGATGGTAGCACGGGCTATCTTCAACCGGTTTGGATGGCGGCCACATAATAGGATAGGTCCTTGATGTCCACTTCGTCCAGCCGGTTGTGGCTTTGCTTTATTTTATTAGTCTTTTATTATTTTATGCTCCCTCTGTGAGCTGTACTTCACATACCAGACTTTGTGTTTGCTGAATTTATTTTAATAATATGACTGCGTGCATCTTTCGGATGTAGAGGCGGGAAATCCTTCTCTTCAAAAAAAAAAAAAACCAGTTTGGCGTCGTGAAGATGAGGACGACCAGGTGGGTGAAGACGAGAAGATGTGAACGAGAGCATAAGAAGCCAAAGATTGATTGGAGGCCATCTTTGAGCCTATGGTACTTTCTTTACTTTTGGTCGATGACTGCATCGGGAAGAACATGTTTCTTGTCATTCAAAAAACAAATATTTCCTGTATGTGGTAGTATAACAAAGCTCCTTTTGCTTTGTAATGTTCATCCATGATCATGCTGATTGGCGTCGTCCAACCTGCCGTAGGATGCCATGATTCATATGTCAAGAATAATCAAGCCTTCATTGTCCACATCCCAGATACTTCAGAACTAATCTTCCGATGATAGATACAGTTGCACCAACTCTAAATCTAAAGTTGGGAAATGGTAGAAGGTGTTCCCCACTACCAACTCCAAGACCAAGGCCAAGGCCAATGTTGGTCACCAACTCAACATTTGGTGCTAAAGAATCTTAGCATCGATTTTGATTGGTGCTGAACATTCTGTGGAGTAAAGTGCTAAGGAAAGAAAAGAAGAAGAAGAAAAAAAAAAGGGAACCGGTTCTAGTGCTAGAATCAGGTACTAAAAAAAGTTGACTTTTCGTGGAGCCCAAACTGGCTCAAATTGTGAGAGCGAAGTAAATGATAAGAAATATAATATTCTAACATGTGGATCTAAAAGTAGGTGCTATAGAACATAATATTAAAGCAAATTTACTTTTCATTGAACCAAGTTCTAGTATTTTTCTTTGAACCAACAACACAGTTGATGCTCGGGAATATATCCGGTGCACCCGTGCTTGTGGTGCTACCGGTCCACCAGATGTCATAGAATGTTTTAAAAAATCTGAAAAAAATCTAGCACGTTAACGCAACATCATTGTTTGATGTCACAAAATTTCATGCAAAAATTTGAAATATTTTTTGAGATACAAAAATGATAAATTTGACGTCTGTGTGTTAATGGGCCAAATCTAAAGCCCAAGTTATGTTATGTACTATTCAGTGTTAAATTTGTCATTTTTATTTTTCGAGTTATGCTTCGAATTTTGACTTGAAATTTTGGGACATCCTACATTAATGTTGTGTTAGTGTGCTAGTTTTTTTCAGAATTTTTTGAACATTTTAAAAGCACAATATGAGTTCGGTGCACCGGTAGCACCACAAGCTCCGGTGCACCAGATATTTTCCCGTTGATGCTCATCTCTAGAGTCATGTAGCAGAAAGTGTACTCACTACTATCTGCTGCTAACTATCAATATCAAGATTATAGAAATAAAAAATGGTCAATGTAAGTAAACACTCATGGACCTGCACTTTCCTCTCCAAGTCCAACGTGCAACACTCACGTCAGAAACGGAGACGACTTCTGACTCCCTGCCCTCCGTTCGTGATTGCGTGGGCGTGATTCAAACTCGCGACTCCTCACATTTGTGTTTACTTACAGATTTTTATTTGTTTGCTACTTTCTTCTCTTTTTTTCTTTTTTCTTGGACAGTTTTGTTCGGTTTCTTTTCTTTCTTCTTGGAACAGTTTTGTTCGTTTTTTCTTTTCTTTTATTCTTTTTTCTTGGTAGGGTTTTCTTTGGTTTTTTCTTTTCATTTTGTTTTTTCTTGGAATGGTTTTGTTCGTTTTTTAAAAATTTCCCCTTTTTTCTTTTATTCTTTTTCATAAATTTCCCCTTTTCAATGAACTTTTATTCAAAATCAACGAACTTTTTTTCAAATTTGATAAAAAAATTGAAAATCATTTTTTTCAAATTTGATATACTTTTTCCAAACTGGATGAACTTTTTTTTCAAAGTCGATGAACTTCTTCTAAATCCGATGATTTTTTTATTTCTTGTGAACTTTGTTTTTTAAATTTGATGACTTTCTTTCCAAATTCTTGAACTTTTTTTTATAACTGGGTTAACTTTCTTTAAATTCGTTAACTTTTCCAAATTTAGTAAAAAAAATTGAATTTATGAACTTTTTATAATTTGCTTTTTTTAGAATCGATGATTTTTTTTCAATATCAATGAACTATTTTTGAATTTGCAAACTGTTTTTCAAAATTGATGAACTTTTTTTCAAAATGAATGAACTTTTTTCTAAAATCAATGAACTTGTTTTCAAATCAATGATCTTTCTTCAAATCATGTGAACTGTTTGAATTTCTATTTGTTTTTCAAAAATGTATTTTAAAGTCAACGGCCAACCAGTTAAAAGTCAACTTGCAATTAAACTCTCTCCTTTTTCTTAATGAGCGTTCTTGAAAGAGTGTACCGTAGGAAATAGCGAGTAAAATAAAACAACCTCGTGAGCAAGCAAGTTTTCTAGGGGCTGCCGCGCTGTATGGCTGCACCTCCTGCACTTGCCCAAAGTCGGACATTATATACTGAGCCAATAAAATCCACCCTTTGTGGAAAAAACTACAAACACTGTGTATGGTGTGTGCGCTTCATTGGGTCGGTTGTATGATGAGCGCTGCCATAAAAGAATCAGGGGCATGATGTATTGCTCGTCTTGATGTACCCTGGCGAACGAATCTCGCACAATAGAATCTTTTCATTTGATTGGTACAGTAGATATGCAAAATTGCATGTAACATGTAAATAAAAATATGTAATTGGACAAATGAATCATTCATTTGTAGGGAAACCTAAACTTTTCATGTTCCCGCTTATTGCAGGGAATAGAGTCACCACCCACATATTTAACTAGATGATTCTTTCCGCGTTGCTGCGGTAATCTTGTTCAAAGAAATGCATAATTAAGTGCTACAGAAACAACTAAAACTAATAAAAACAAAATATCAGGGTATTTCTTGATATACACTTTAAAAACATTAAAATAATATGAAGCATATAACATAAGCATGTATATAAGAAAATAAATAGATTACGGTTGAAAGAGTGTCATTCTAAAAAAAGTGAAAGATCAACTTTATAGGTATATGCTAGCTCTAAGCGTCCAACACATGTATCGTGTCCATGAGAGCACAAAACTTAGTGCAAGAAAATTAAATGATAACTTGCATGCATGAACATGTGATATGGCATGGCAGAGCTAAATGGACATACTAATACAAAAATGTAAAGTATAACTTACATGCGTGGCTTGCTGATGTGGGAAGATTGCATGTAAGAAAAATAAGTAGTATGTTGTAGCTATTTAGCAATAGAGAAAAGGAGTGTTGTTTATATAAAATAAAGCGAAGGATCAACTATATAGGTATGCTCCAAGCGCCCAACACAAATACCATGTCTATGAGAGCACAAACGTAATGCCCAAAATTAACTGATGACTTACATGCATGAACTGATGGTGTGGCAATACTACAAGGATATGCGAATGCAAAAAATGTAGCTTATAACTTACATGCATGACATGATGATGTGGCACGGTTGCATGGCTAGGAGACATAGTTAGTGGGTTATGTCATAATTAAATCTAATGTGATTTAAAATCCACTTAAAATTCGCTAATGCATATTGCACGGTGGAGGATTCTCATGCGTAGATTAGACGGATGCTAATGCATTTAGATAGTAATCTAACGGCTATAACAATTTTGATGATGTGAAGCATGCGTGTTGAGATAATTACAAGTAGTGGGGATCACTCTCTTAGATATATATATGACGTGTTGGATCCAAGCACGCAAGTTGAGCGTATTTGTTTTCCTCTTCACTCCTTGTTTCTTTTTCTTTTCTTTCTCTACTTTCCCCTTTAGTTTTTTGTTTTCTCTATTTCCCTTTTTCATCGTTCCAACTTTCTATGTTATTATTTACTTGCTGTCATGTTTATTACTTTACATTTTCTCCCCTTTTCACTTTCTAACTATATTTTTAGTTTGTATTTTTTACTTTTATAAAACTTTCAATTCTCTTATTTATTCATTTATGCTGAGTACATGAATATTTTTTGACAATCGTAGTTGTATTTTTTTTAAATACGTTAACTTTTCGATCGGCATATGAAAACATTTCTTCGATGGTCATTATATGAAAATTTTAGTAAGTGATAGGATAACAATAATAATATGTTTATCAGTGGCGGAGCTTGACAAGAATCTGTGTGTGTGTTGGGGGGGGGGGGGGGGGGCAGACCAGCTACGTTGCACCGATACGGCGGCACCGATACGACGATACGAGTACGGCGATACGGGATACAGCAATTTTTAGAAACAGCAATATGCGATACGGCAAGTATATATATAAATAATTAATAAAATGGCATGTAATAAAAGCAAACATAATGAAATGTGTGAGATGAGATCAAAATGTTGCCATGGAACTCCCTGCAATGCCATGTTGTACTTCTATGTCCTTCCCTCGCAATATACAGCGGCAATAACAACATCAGCAAGTAATAATTTTATCTCACAAACATCAACAAGCAGCAACACAGCAAGCACACATGGAAGCCAGCAAGCAGCCAAGCATACATCAAGATCAAGCAGCCAAGCATACATCAGATCAAAATTAGTATAGTACTACTACTACCTAATGAAGTAACGAGAGAGCCTACTACTACGGTCTATGGAAGCCAGCAAGCAGCCAAGCATGCATCAAGATCAAGCACACGTCAAGCACACATCAGTCAATCACCAGGGGCTCGGGGGTAATTGCTGTTTACCTTGTGAGTTGCGACGGCGGTGGAGAAGAGCAGAAGATTCAGGCGGAGAGGCGATTCCAGGTGGTGGGGGCGCCGGCGGTGAGCCACTCTAGGCGGCGGAGGAGGCAGCGCCGAGACACTCCAGGTTGCGGCGGCGGCGGACCTGGGTCAACCTCGATCCAGCTCCTGGTGTGGTGGAACGGAGAAGAGAATGCGAGAGAGGAATATTAGGTTTAGTGGTCGTGGCCTCGTGGGCTATTGGGCTCGCTCAGGGCTGCGTTCCGTCGCTCGCCGTGTCCCAGCCGTGTCGCCAGCGTATCCCAGGCGTATCAGCATTTTTTTCTTTAAAATAAAAATAAAAAAAGAGGATACTTCTGGGATACCCGTGTCAGAGCCATATCTGCCGTATCGGCGCCGTCCTGAACGGCGATACGGCAACTTCTGAAGTATCGGTGCTTCATAGCAGACCAGTGGTGAAGAGCCGAAGACGACGGTCATAGGCGTGCCCTTGTTCCCCATCCTCGGCCCAGGAGTGTTCGCCGGCCGCGCGCGGATCAGGGCGAGTTTCTAGTTGGCGTCAGCGTCAAGGGAGTGCGGGCAGCCGGCAGGATGGCTGGTTGCCTGGTTCGTGGACAGAGGCGAGTAGACGTGCGCGAGCATGGCTGGGGAATAGAGGGCAAGCAGCCGAACCTGAAATGTGTGCGTGCTTGATGAATGCATAGATGGGCTTGTGCGCGCTGCATGCATGTGGATGAGCCTTTCCCAAAGCTGCAGGGGGGCCACGGAGTAGACCTGCATGTGGAAATCACGTAGACTATTACCAGGTAAAAAATGAATCTCATTTGGGCTGGGGGGGGGGGGGGGGGGGGGGGGCACGGCCCCCTCAGCTTTTGTACATAGCTCCGCCGTTGATGTTTATGTATGGCAAAAGAAACATTTTCATATGTAAGATCAACATTTTAATTAATGTGCACGGACATTTCTTCTTTGCGGTAAATACATAAACAATTTTTGTGAGATACATGTACATATTTTTTCAAGTCGTGTTTTTTTACTTTTTGCTCTTACTTATATTTTATTTTTATGCTTTGATTGTTTATATATGTCTATATTTACTTACTTATTTAAGTTATTTTTATGAGAACATAAAAACAATACTAAAGGAAATTAAAATAAATTAAAGAATCAGAAAGGAAATGAAGATTGCGAAGTTACCTGGGCCGTCCCAAATAGTAGCAGCTGTGGGCGTAGTAGGCTTTCCCTACAAAATAAAAGGTTTTGGGCTTCAATTTCTCTCCCGAAGCGCACGCAGCGTGAGCCAGTCCACATCGTAGGCGACTCCAACTCAAAACGCGGCGTGAGTTTCCCGAGATAAGGCGGCGGCGCAACTTCGACTCCAACAGGAGCTCCGAGCAGGGAGAGATGCCATCGGCAGCGGCGCCTATGGACGATGACGATCTGCTCTCCGAGATCCTCCTCCTCCTCCCGCCGCTCCCGTCGTCCCTCCCGCGTGCCTCCCTCGTCTGCAGGCGCTGGCGTTGCCTCGTCTCCGCCCCCGGCTTCGTCCGCCGCTTCCACGCCCACCATCGCAGCAAAGCTCCCCTCCTCGGGTTCTTCGCCCATGCCTTACGCGACGTCTCCTTCCTGCCTGCACTGGATGCCCCCAATTGTGTCCCCTCAGGGCTACTGTCGAGGAAGATACCCTGCAGCAACCACTTCTGGACCCTCGACTGCCGCCATGGCCTCGTACTCGTCTTTCTCCGTTGGCAGAACCAGGTCATGGTTTGGGACTCGGTCTCCGATGACCAACACCACATTGTTGTCCCCCTGGGGTTTGGCATGGGCGCGATCAGCGGGGCGGTGGTTCGCGCCGCAGGACTCGTCCAGCACTTCCAAGTGGTCTTGGTAGGACGCGACAAGAAACGACGGTGGCTCGCATGTGTTTTCTCGTCCAAAACTGGCGCGTGGGGTAAGTTAATCTCGACGCCGCTTCCCTCCGATTACGTCGGTGCACCCATGGAGGTTCGTGAGCTGCCCTCTGTGCTGGTTGGGAATTCTCTTTACTGGCTGCTTTCAGAAAGAATCCTGAAGTTTGATTTGGACAGGCAAGGCCTAACAATGATAGCTCTGCCCCCACTCAGTTTCCACGACGGGCAAAACAATACTCACTTCAGGGTTATGCGAGCAGAGGGTGGTGGTCTTGGTTTTCTCTTCCTGTCAGGTTTCACTGCCGAATTGTGGAGGAAGATCGATTTTGATGGTGTTGCTTCATGGATGTTGGAAAGAACTATTGAACTGGACAAGGTACTTTCCCCAAGGTTAGGGAAGGAGGGAAATCACCTATGGATGCTAGGATTAGCTGAGAACAACAATGTGTTGCTCTTGATGGCAGTTGGTCGCTTTTTCATGGTTCACCTTCAGTCATTGCAGTTAGAACATCTTGATGGCTACAAATTACAACAATATCTTCCATTCGAAAGTGTCTACACTGCAAGTAATACACGGCGTGTATAAAATAGCTGGTACGTTATTTTTGGACATCAACTGGTTATAAGCGTTGTTCACAGCCTTCATTGTTAAGCTAACAATTTTAAGTGGTGTTGCATCGATTATTTATTTTGATGCTTAATGATCTCTTTAACTTGTAGTGATGTTGTTTCGTCTGGATGTCTGTTAGTGGTATTTTATGTAATGATTATTGTGAGCTAGAAAAAAAATGTTAGCGTGGTTTAGTTTTGGTCCCCAGTTATGCTTCTATACCCAGTGGCTACCATCGTTCTAATGTATTGTGGTTTCCGTGATTGGAGAGGGGCAGCGATATTGTTTTCATACATTATTTACTTTGATTTGATGCTTGATGATCTCTTTAGCGCATTGTGATGTTGTTCTGTCCGAAAGCCTATTGATGTTATTTATGTAATCATTATGATCTAGAATAATATTTCTTAGCGGCATTGGTACCTAGTTTAGTTTAGGTCAGCGATGTTGTTTCAGTAACAATATTTTGGTGATTTCCGCTAGATGAGTACATATATGAATATACATGCAAATAATATGGACCAAGATTGGCAAATTCTTTATAGCTAGAAAAATACGCGATTTGTATAAGGTATTGCTAGTGCATAGTTACAGTGCAGTTATTCTTCATTAGTACGCAAGAAAAAAAAAGTCTTATACTACCTCCGTTCCAGCCACAACGACATATATTAAGCAACGGAGGTAGTATTTGTTTACAAATAGCTCAATACATACTCTTGGAAGCTTAAAGTTACTTTTGTAATTCAATATTATTATGACCGCTGATCTTGCTAATAATAGTAAATCCATATGAATGACTTGGTTTAAACTTTATAAAACAGTTTTAAATTTCACCACTTGTAGAACAATCCTGTCGTGAGTGACAAGTCTATTTCTACATATATTTGAGTGTGCAAGTTCTTCACTTTATGATTTAAATTAATATATTGCTCGGGGGATATTCGTTCATTTTGTATAATAGGTGCGCTTTTGTCTATCTATTCGCAATATTGTATCAAACTTGAGTTATTTTTCTAAAATTTGACCTCTGAGTTTATCTAAATATCTCCTTAAAGCTTTCTTGTACCTAGTGAACTAAGGAAGAATAACATACCTTTGTTTTTTCTTGCAGTCATTGTAGTTTTGTAGACGATTATTCTAGTGTTAGGCAGCTTGCTCACATATTTTCTCAGCATATCTCTCATTGTCAGTCTAACTTGCATATGTCATTGGCCATTGTCTGGTCCAAACTGTATGTAGCTTTGCTTTCTGGCGATCTAATTTCTACAATTTGATCATGGTAGATGTTTAACTCTTTCTATTAAACAACATGATCAAAATGGTATTACTAGATTCACCATTAATATTGCTTCGATTACAAATTGCACTTTTTACGAACATATTACATATCATTAGGAGTAGTGGGCAAAGTATTGTTGTTTATGGACATCTAGTCTTTCCCTATTTTTTTTAATAATAAAGCGGCTGTTGCTTCTGCCCGCTCACCATCGTTTACTTTTTTTTTTGAGTTAGCTTTGCCTAAGCAAAGACGTTTGTGTCCAGGATATGCGTAAAAAAAAACCGATTCGTCCGCCGCTCCGTGGTGGTAGCGCTCGAGGCGGACGGCCCGAGCTGGGTTGATCCGACCGCCGCCGCCAACCATTATTCCTGAGATGGAGTAGACGAGGACGAAAACCGCTCGGTAGGTGGATAGAAGGAACTGACCTGCGGCTGGGGAAGAGAAGGGAGATGGGAGGAGGATCGAGGTGGAATCCTCAAGTGCATATCAAAGTCATGGGAACAGGGCCCATCGAACGAAAGGTTAAACGACATCGAGTACAGGATGACCTCCAGTAGCCGATCGATCTCACACCGACGACACCATGGCCGCCGTTGACACCGCCGTGAGGTTACGCGTCTGCTGACCCACCACCACGTCGCTGCAGTCTCACGTTCTCCTCTGTCTCCTCAAATGCTTGCCGCGAGCGGTGTGTTCCAGCAACTACCGACGCAGAACGAGCGGGCCAGCTACACCCCCACCTGCCCACGAAAATCTGCAGAGCCAACACAGGACGCAAACTCCACCGCCAAAAATGCTACACCTACGGGGACTATTTTACGGATCGCCCGCTACGGACGGACGTGGCCTAATCACATTAACCTCCCCCCTGATTTCAAGTGGTGGGGGCCCCTCCTAATTCAATCAGATAAGCCCACCTTGGATCCGTAGCTGCATTCCGTAAGTTGCTCCCGTAAGTGTAGCAAAACTGCTCCACCGCACGCAGTCTTCCCACCAAGCAAAAAAGAAACCCACCAACGAGAGGTAGCGGCAGGTGAGCGGGATTACGGTTTGAGAGCCGCCGCCGGCGCCAAGCCTCCATCCAAAACCGCGATCACTACCAGAATAACTGCTTACGCCGATGGCCCCGTCTATGCCGACGGCCCTCGTCGGCATAGATAGACCTATCCCGACGGCCAAGGACAGGCCGTAGGCGTAGAAAAGCCATCGGCATACGTCTATCTATGCTGACGGGGCCGTCGGCATAGACGAGGCCGTCGGGACCGCTCGAGATACGCCTACGGGGCCCGTCGGCATAGGCTAGGCCGTCGGCATAGCCCGGGCCCACCTACCCGGTCAGCGCTGACCGTTTGACGGCGTTGAAACTACGCTGACGGGAGGTAATGGTGGCCGTCGGCATATCTACGCCATATCGATCTGGCGACTACTACGATTCCCTCGAGAGGGACAAGGCGCCAGACGCTCCAGGACCGTTTCCCCCGGCCACATCTCTCAAGGAGCAGGCGGCCGTCGCTCAAGAGATGCCGGAGAGTGCACAGCACACCGTTGAACGACTACAAGCGCAGGAGAGGTGCGGCCACGTCGGAGAACACCTGATCAGGCATACCCTTCCTGGCTTCCTACGTGCGCGCGTTAGTTTCCTCTCATCTTGCTGTTCATGCATGCGTACAGGGATCTGTGGTTGAACCTAGGTTGTGACTTTCAGGGCATGCATGTGACGGCGGATTTGTGGCTGCTGGTGATTTGGCATGCATATGCAATGGATTTGTGGCTACTGTTTGCTGATGATTAGAATGCATCACGTGCACGGAAACAGCGAAGCATCTTTTTGTGTCCAACAAATGTGCTTTGCACATACAATTTCACTAAAAGTATATCCCAAATCCTAGAAAATGCAGCTGCGCTTTTTTGCGGTCCTGAGCGCACACCCCTCCGACCCGTCTGATCTCCATCCCGCGTCGCTCACGTGCCCAGGTGCTACCTGGTCGGGATCCCGTCGCCGCATCTCCGCCGCCGGCAAAAACAAAGTTAAGCTCCGGCGCACCTCTACCTCTCCTCCTTCCCATTCCTCCCACTCTCCCTGCGTTTATTTTCTCTGACCGAGCCGCCCTGCACGTTCTTCCCGAGGCCGTCCATGGCGTGCCGCCGGAGGTCAACCCTCCAAGCCCCTGTCGGATCCTTGCCGCCTCCAGCCTCTCCGTCGACCCCGGCCTGGACCTGCCGTCCGTCCCCTGCGTTGCTCGCTCTCGCCGGATGTACGCCAGCCGCCCGCCTTGGCTGCCGACGCCCGCGGTGGTTGCCTCCAGGGCGTGGGGAGGCAGAGCAAGCCACGAGAGCGACGGAGGAGCCGGTCAGGGCGGGCGGCGGCGAGGCCGAACATGGCGCGATGGGCGACAGAGTCAGCCATGGCGCGGCGGCAGGGTCGGCCAAGGCGCGCGGTGCTGCAGAATTTTCAGTATTCGGATATCGTCTGATGACCACTGCTAAGCAGTTCATAGAATATACATGCCGTTTCGTGTCTCAGGTGAGAAGCTCGACGCAGAGCCGACGCTGCCGTACTTATCCCTGAAGCTCCACGGCCTGAAGCTGATCGTGGGCGAAACTTCGCGTCGGCATCCTCAACAACACAGGCATACAATTTGTACACGCGACACGAATTCATCTCCAGTTTGGATCAATTACGGTCAATTAGACAAGCTTGTTTAAAAATGAGTACTAGTTGGAATATGCGTTTCGTACTTGGTGCAGGTGAACATCGTGAGGGTGAGCAGGCAGCTCATGTACTTCAGTTTTCAGTTTACAATTTTTTCTGAAAAAAGATATAGCCGGGAGCGGTCAGACTGCCAGAGGCAGTAGTTTTCAGTTTACAACCTTCTCTGAAAAAAGTAGCAGCAACATGCAGCAGTTTCAAGCAATGGTGGTATAAGAAGTTCTGAAAATTCTATGAAATTCTCATTTTGAATTTATCAAGAAATCTATGTCTTAGGCGACCAAGTTAGCCAAATCCTTGTTGAATCACCAGAAGTATAGAGCAAGTCATACGCTAATTAATTGATTTTTCTTTGATTAATAGAAAAGGGGAAAGAAGCATAATTTATAGTTGCTCAAGGCACAATGTATAGTTGCTCAAAGATCAACTGATCTTTTCTCGTTGTTTAGAGTTGGTGAAAAGTAGAAAAGAGTAAATAGACATTTTTCCAACAATGTTAATTCCGGTAGCTCAAATAAAAAAGTACATAAGCTTTATGCGCCACACTATACACCCAAGACAAATTAATAACCCTCTCCACATCGTCCATGTTAACTTTTCATGAACAGAACATATGTTAACTTTAAAGTATTAATCAGGATCCTGCTGCCTCCCCAAAGTGGTTGTTTGCTCTTCCATGTCACTGTCTTTCAAACTAACTAGAAGCCTGGTCCGACATCCCGTCTTGAAACCAGACAGTCCTGCATTATCCTCCCTTCGAAAATAAAAACACAAAAAAGGGGGCCAATAGGGATAGAGCAACTTCGAACCCAAATAGAGCAACTGTAGGCCATAAATCATAAAGCAACAAAAACACACAAAAAAGATTACATAGTTTTCCTACACAATTTGTTTCGCTTTTTTAACTAGTAAATGCGCACGTGCAACACACTTTAATATTTAGGCAATATATTAATTGCACGCGGATATTAGGTATGCTATTATTTGTGTGTTAATCATGTGATTAGTGCAATATTTGGTATGATATTAATTGCATGTTAAACATGTTTAACGCTTGCCATTGGAGCAGTCTAGGTCGTTGGATTGACTTAGTTCGATGGTCGAGATCAGTTGGATCTGCCCCTTTGGGTCTTTTTGTATTGGTATAGATGCACAAGTTTTGGAAGATAATATAGTTGCCCACAATTAACCATACAGTTGCCTAAAACCATGTATCCAGTTGACCAATCCTCATGAGCAAAAACTTTACCAAGACCATATTTTGGCCAATATCTAAAGGTTTTAGATACCTTTCAATTAAGTCTATGTCATAGAGGTGCGTCAAGAATGTCTTCTCCTCGGGTGGGATCCCTTGGCGCTATTGTAAATAATTGGTGAGTGATCGTAGAGGGGAGGGGTGGAGTTGGTCATGGGGAAATAACTAAAACCAAGAAGTGTTTTTATGGGATTAAGTTCTTTTTTTGAACCCCTCAAAAACCGAACATGTGTATGTTCTTTATCCTTTTTTCTCAGATGTCATAGTTGCCCACAGTCAACCATACTCTTGCCTAATACCATGTATCCAGTTGTCCAATCCTCATGAACAAAAACATTACCAAGACCATATTTTGGCCAGTATCTAAAGGTTTTAGATACCTTTCAATTTGGTTTGTGTCGTAGAGATGCGTGAAGAATTTCTTTTCCACGGGTGTGATCCCTTGGTGTGGTCGTAAACACTTTGGTGAATGATCATAGAGGGGGGAGGGGGTGGAGTTGGCCATGTGGATATAACTAAAACCACAATGTGTTTTAGGGTATTAAGTTTGTTTTTGTGAACCCCTCCAAAAACAAACATGTGTATGTTCTTTATCCCTTGGTGCCTAAAATCATGTATCCAGTTGCCTAAAACAATATATCCAGTTGCCCAATCCTCATGAACAGAAACATCACCAAGATCATATTTTGGCCAAAATCTAAAGGTTTTAGATGCATTTAAATTAGGTTTGTGTCATATAGATGCGCCAAGAATTTCTTCTCCTCGGGGTGGGATCCGTTGGTGCGAGAATGATCGTAGAGGCGGAGCGGGTGGTATTGGTCATGGGGACATAGTGTTTTTAGGGGACTATAAGCTTATCTGTGAACCCCTTTAAAAATGAACATGTGTATGTTCTTTATCCCTCTTTTTCACGTGTCATAGCTAGAGATACGAGGCACAAGACTATGCGTGTGTGGGTGTGGTTGTGTGTAGTTGCCCAAAGAAAACAGTGGAGTTTTTTGGAAAACTCCATAAAGTTGCCCGCTAAATCACATCATCGGGATCACATGCGCCAGCGAAACTGGGGGGAAGTTGCTTCATGTTAAGTAGTAGGACATAAACATTTTCTTTAAATTTTTTGCATATTTTTGCTGTTAACAAAATCAGTTACCAATTTTGTGTGGACAAAGTTTGATTGTTTTTGCACTGAACAAGCTTCTTACATTTTTGCATGGACAAAGTTGCTTATAGCACACAAGATAGTTGCTTTAAACCAGCATGTCTTTTTGCTGGGAGAAGGGACACATGGCTAGTAAACTTTTGATATTATGTGACCGTGTTTTTTTTCATTTTTACTTGTGTATATAATGCACCTATATATGCGGTTACTGTCACCTATATATGACATCCTCTTTGTTGTTGTGGTTCTTTGTTTTTCTGCACAAGAGTTGCCTGATATTACTACAAGGACCTTACTAGTTGCTTCAAATTTTAGCATGAGTTGCCTGAAATCATCGCAGGCAAAGTTGTTGCATATTTTTTTACTTTTGCATAGGGGAGACATGATATTTTTTACTGCAAGGAACTTATATGTGAGCAGACCTTTTTTACACGCCTGATAGTAGTTGCTTCAAATTTTAATATGAGTTGCCTGAAAATCACAGGTAAATTTGCTCTTTTGAAAACAACATAATCTTTGAGTCTGGAAAGTGTTATGTGGGAGGAGAGGAAGAAGGACGACATGCTGGGGGTTTGGGTGATTGGCGTTGGTAGCCAAGAAAAGAAGGGGAGAGGGGGGCTAAGTGGGGCGCGCGGTTCTGGTGGGCATGTACTGGTTCACGGGTGATGGTGTCCTGGACTAGGGGGTACTCATCACGTTGTCTCCCGACCAGTTGGATCGGGCCGATGACCCCCATGGCGGTTCACTCATGGGCCACTTCGGGGCAGCCCATGCGGCTTACAAGGGAGATCCCACAAGACTTGGCGCACAAGACGAGGACTCTCCTAAACCCTAGGCCTCTGGTGTGTTATATAAACCGAGGCCAGGCTAGTCAATAGACAATCTAATATTCATTAGAATAATCTCATGGTACATACATGTACTCTGTACTACACCTCATATGAATACAATCAAAAGCAGGACGTAGGGTTTTACCTCCATCAAGAGGGTCCGAACCTGGGTAAAATCCCGTGTCCATGTTACCATCGCTCCAAGACGCCTAGCTTAGGACCCCTACTACGAGATATGCCGGAAATAGAACCGACATTGGTGCTTTCATTGAGAGCCTGCTGGCAGTCGCCATGGTGCGATGGGAATTCAGATCGTCTTTGGCGCGATCTACGCGTGAGAACCGGGCTTTATTGTCGATGTCGGCATCTTCGTCGCCGGCTCGATTAGTCACCTTGGCTCGACCGAGGACTGTGCTCCGTCTCAGATCATTATCTTCGGACGAGGGCCTTCATCATCAACGCCGATCTCTATCAAGATCGTGGAGAAATCATCGATGGAGCTTGGGGGCTCAACGTCAACATTGCCCTCGGGCGACCGTACTGTTTTTCTGGACAGCAGACCTATATCCGCTGCCACCGCCTCCTCGAGCGTCGCTTTGATGATCGCTTCAGTGGAATTGTGCGGAATTGAATGTACAACAACCCTGTAAAATTTCGTCGTATTCCGATGGAGGAATCTTCGGCGATCTATGATATACTGGAGGTCTGTCGGGTCTGGATGGGAATCTGGACGAGTTTAGGGCGTGGTCTCCAGATCCTAGCTCGGAGGTTATTTGGAAGATCCAACCGTTCATCTTCTGCGGAATTTCTATATCTACCACCTCTCAAAATTTCAGCTCGATCCGACCGTTCAAAATCCGGGAACCTGCCGATTAGTGCATCCTTTTCAGATCTATTTTCTGCGCGAATACGAATCCGACCCGAGTTCATCTTTCTTCTTGAACGGGATATTGGACAACCTTTTTGGAGGAATCTATTTTTATGGTATTGTGTTTTGTTTCCGAACACATGCTCAAAAATTTTACTACTTTTCGGAGGTAACCTTCACCGTTGCGCCGGTGTCAAACCAGCCCGACAATGTTGCTGCACGGCTGCCGACCTGCGCTAGATGGGTCGTCGCTTCATCGAGTCGAACTCAACCTCTTCGGATCATCATCTCGGCAAGCCGAACAAAAGTTTGGCATCGTGAAGGGTAAATCATCACCAACGTTGTCGCCCCATAAATTATACGGAGCGAGCACACCGGCATCGCTGCATGGCCACTTCATCAAGCGGGCATCGACCGCGTCGCAAGATCCGGCCCGCATCAGTATCGCCGCACTATTGCTTCTTCAAGCCTGGATGTGACCTCTGCGTCCGAAGATCGGGAATCAATTCCGGCCGGACTCACCTCTCTTATCCCATATCCAGCTTCAATCCTAGACGCGACTCCGGCGTCCGAACACCAGGAGTCAACCCTGGCCGGACTCGCCCCTCTCACCATAGTACCGGAGGACGACTCCGAAGAAATCCCAAATACTAATCCGGCTGACCAAGCCGATGCCCACCACGCCGAGCTGCTTCGACACCTCGGCCGGCATGGGGCTGCAAACGTCATACTACCGACCTGCCCCGTCACCTCGGCTAGACCGGGGGCTTCGCCATCTCTTCATCAACCTACTCCGGAGACTTCAGCGTCACCAGCCAACCAACTTCGTCACGTTAGCTGAACCGGGGGCTTTGCCTCGGCGAGCCAATCTTTGCCAACATCGCCACGCCGTCGCTTTATCGCCCATCGGGCAATGGGTGTGCGGATCGAGTCCCAATTTTGGGAGTAACCTTTCTTCAGATTGCTACAACCGATAAACCAGGTGCTATTAATCCTAATAATTTTTTCTTGCTTGGTTTATTTTTTCTGAGGAATTATTACTCTGGTTTGTTCCATCATCGGTATACAGGTCTGTCAAATGATGGCCGCATTAACAACGGTCGTGTGGTGGTCTGGTCAGTTTCTGTACACAGTTCGACGAACACCGCATCCGAAACTCGGACCGACCTGTGAATTCAGGCTTTGTCGCGCCTTTACCGCTTCACGCCGACGCCCTGCATCGACATTGACTTCGGCGCCAGGCCACATCTCTTTAAATAATTTATTTTGCGTAAATTAATTACGCGAGGATTTTTATTATTATTATTATTCAGACTGCACTATTTTACATGTGTAGGTAATCGACTTCGACTGCGTCGCGCGGTCACTTCGGCAAGCCGATGTCGTTGTCCCAATCGGCATACATCGGCTCGCGTGATCACCTTGTTGGCCGAATTGCCATACCGACATGCTCGGTTGCCTCGGGGACTTCGGCATCGTTGAGAGAGCTCTACCTCATCAAGTGTTCGGCACACGGGTCATATTTCTTTTATTACTCACTTTGCATAGATTATTAATTATGCAACGATTTTTTTTAAATTTATTATTATTACTATTATCTCCGGCTTGCACTATTTTCTGTGCACAAGTAAATGATCCGGGTTGGGCAGCGCTGTCACCTCAGCTGGACCGGGGGCTTCGTCAACACTTCATTAACCCACACCGGTCACTTCGGCGTCATACTGCCGGCCTGCTCCGTCGCCTCGGGCGGACTGGCGGTTACACCTCGCCACATTGGCCGTGCTATGTCGCCACTTCAGAGTGCCGAGCTCTCCGCTCGGCCACCTCGGGACCAGCCTGGGGGCTGGAACCTTGTCCCGCATCAAGCTCGGACCGTGTCATCAACGCCGAACACATTAACCAGCTAAGTCGCTTTCATGCTCAAAGTTTTTAAATTTTTAATTTGTGTTCGGTTCGACCGTACTCACATACGTTATTTGAAACTCTCTTTACCTATGTTAACTGGGGGCTCTTAAATTTCTATGAGCCATTTTATAATAAAAGTTTTCTTCTTAGTCATTGCCAAGTCTTTTTCTATCACTCCCTTTTTCGACATGAGTGTGTGGTCAATAGCCTGGGAGCCTAGTTTCTCTCTCAAAGCCGCTCGAGTTTAGTTCACTAAACTGGCCTAACGAGAAGTACTCCGCCTTCGGGATAGGAGCTTGCAGCCATAGGCTGACCCGCTTGAAGTCTTGAGATCGGATGTGTCATACTAATGCACGACATAAGCACAAAAATTTTAAGACCAATTTTCGGATTGGCACCAAATGACTTGATTTAGTTCGGACGTCAAGCTTTTACATAAGTTTTTTTGGCTTTCGAGCTTATGTCACTTTTTTAGCTATTTGTATGTTTTTCTTTCGGGAAGCTGGACATCCTCATGATCGAGGTGCCCTGCATCCCAGTTCAAATCGGAAGACTTTTTTTTTCCTACGGCTCGGCATCTTTCCCGCCGAACGACACCTCGGTGTTGACAAAATACACGCCACATCGGGACTAGTTCCCGAGCAGTGCAATGCCAGACGCCTGTAAAGCATTGGCAATATTAATGGGGGGCTGAGACTACAGCCGAACCCACCAAAAGCCAAGGTACTCCATGGACTCCTCGGCAAAACATTCTCGGATATTGCTTTATATGCATCGGTTTCGAATTGTGTCTTTGGTCAATAGTTGGGTTGCCGGGCTCCTGTGCTTGCCTCCTACGTTCCGCTTTGTTCGGCTAGATGTGCAAAGGGAGAACCACTGCGATTGTGCTTCCAGCTCGCATGGTTAAGCACATCAGTGGAGAAAGCCAAAAACTGACTGTCACAATAAGCGCAAACTGGTCAGCGATCCGATGACTGTATTAAACTATAAGATCGATAGAGGTCACCCCGTGTTAAATGAAGGGCCGTTCATAACATTAGCCGAAGTGTTTACGGCTGGACCTCGGCTGTCGCCAAAACACTAACCAAGGGCTAGTAGCTGGCTTCCCAACATTAAGTTTCTATGACTAAGTGAAAGTTATAAAACCCGCATATCTGATTGCCTTGTTTCCGATAACACAACCGCCTTTGGGCACCGAGACGTCGGCTAAGGGTTGTCTTGTTATTGCGGAAACACCCTGCGTAGTATTTACAAAGGGGTAGAAGCCGACGATGGGCCACTTTCAACTGATAAACGGTCGCAATGGAGTCAAAATAAACATATACCATCAGTATTTGTATTCAGTATACAAGCACTGTCTTCCGTAATTATTGTTATAAAGCCATAAACATGCATCAATTTGACTTAAGATTTTGGCCAAGCTGGGTTGCCTGGCTCCTGTGCTTACCCCTACGTTCCCGATTGTTCGGCTAGGCGGTAAAGGAAGCACCTCTGTGATTGTTACTACCGGGTCATCTGGATTAGTACCTCAGACTGGGTGAAGCCGAAAGCTAGCCATCTTAAAGGATATAATTGGTCGGCACGATGGAAGTGAAAATTCTGGTTCATCATGGACCACAGAGTTCGGAAACTTTCCCCTAACTAAATGCTCAATATTTTCCTCCCACATTGATCGGAGATGAGATTTTATGATCATGGTCAGCATGAAAACCCAAAGAAAGGAACCGATAGCGGAACTATTTTCTTGGGAAGATGTTTCTTAACATAACATATCTCTCCGTGTACCTTTGTTTATAAAACCGTATGACCGAATTGCCTTGTTTGCCATAAATCTTTGCCCTCATAAAGGCTTTATAAAGTAGGACAAACACTCCCCGGCTACTGGCCGAGGAGGTTGAAGCCGATGGTCGGTCAACAAAGTTTTATACAATACGGATCCGAGCATTAATAATGTAGAGTACTTGGATACATAGAATCATTACACATTATTTGTGGTTTTACTCTGGATATTGATCCTTAATTCGGCCACCCGTGCCCACATTAAGGCTCGGGGGCTACTGGGCTTTGGGCTTATCATTTACTAATATTAAAGGGGCACATCGATCCCCTGATCTGGTGTTGCCACCCGACCAATGTCTCGGGGGCTACTGCATTGCCTATTCAATACAGAAAATTCAAAGTGCTCAGTGTTCGGCTTGACCGAACTATGGGCAAACGCATCTTCGGATAATAATAGGAACTATATAGGATCTATCCGGCGTCAAGCTAATATATTACGGCGACTTCTCAAAACCCTCTCTCTAGGGTCCATTCGCCGATCACTATTTTCTCTAATATATTACACCGCGTTTCTATTCCTAAGTATGCTGCCGAGCTGGGAATCGATCCTCAGGCCGATTTTACGAATCGACCTGAGTCTCAGGGGCTACTGGGGTCAGCGGTTTGATTTTATCCTTCAGATGCATCCCGGATATTAGGCCAACACACACCTTGAGGGCTACTGGCTATATATCTCGACAGAGAATACATTGCACAAATCGGAATTGAATTCATAAAAATCAGCCCATGGCCGAGGTGGTGCACCACCTCGGATACAGTCCAGCGTTGGAGCTCGGATACAATCCGGCGTTGGTGCTCGACTGCAAAAGATACCTCGGAAGCAGTCTGGCATAAAGCTCGGTTGCAAGTGGCCGGTTCCATAGAGGGCGTCTCCGGCATTAAGCTCGGTTAAACCCTTTTAACTTTTTCAAGACCGAGGTAATCTATGACACTTCGGATATAGTCCGGCGTTGGAGCTCGGATACATTCCGACGTTGGAGCTCGAAAGCGGTCCGGCGTTGGTGCTCGGCTGCAAAAGATACCTCGGGTGCAGTCCGGCGTTGGAGCTCGGACGCGAGAGGATACCGCCGCATGTGAAACACTTCAAACCCGAGGTGTGGCGTAAAAATAACAAGGCATTGATAAACACCGATAACTTAAAGGGGCTCCTCGGATACCCGACGTGTAGATTCTTCGGATTCACTTCGGCGATCCTCAAGGTCGGAGATAAGAAGATTTGTTGAACCAATTTTCAAGACCGACGACCGAAGACGAAGAATAGTTCGGAAGAATCGAGCAGCGTCCCCAACTTGAAGACCGGTTCAGGGGGCTACTGACGGTGTCCTGGACTAGGGGGTACTCATCACGTCGTCTCCCGACCAGCTGGATCGGGCCGAGGACCCCTATGGCGGTTCACTCATGGGCCACTTCGGGCAGCCCATGCCGCATACAAGGGAGATCCCACAAGACTTGGCGCACAAGACGAGGACTCTCCTAAACCCTAGATCTCTGGTGTGTTATATAAACCGAGGCCAGGCTAGTCAATAGACAATCTAATATTCATTAGAATAATCTCGTGGTAGATACATGTACTCTGTACGACACCTCATATGAATACAATCAAAAGCAGGACGTAGGGTTTTACCTCCATCAAGAGGGCCCGAACCTGGGTAAAATCCCGTGTCCATGTTACCATCGCTCCAAGACGCCTAGCTTAGGACCCCTACTACGAGATATGCCGGATATAGAACCGACGACGGGCACGTGACAGGAGGAGACCAGGCGCGCTCTTGCCTTTTGCTGGCGTATTTCCCAAAATGAACAGCCAAGAATATGCAGACCTAATTGAAAGGTACCGAGTTGCCCAATCCTCATGAACAGAAACGTCACCAAGACCATACTTTGGCCAATATCTAAAGGTTTTAGATACCTTTCAATTAGGTTTGTGTCATAGAGATGCGTTAAGAATTTCAGAGGAAGGCACCAGAGTTTGCCCTACACTGTTTGGATCTTTTTTTTATGCACAGTACATGAAAGATAACATAGTTGCCCACAATCAACCATACAGTTGCCTAAAAGTATGTAATGAGTTGCCCAAACCTCATGAATAGAAATGTCACCAAGACCATATTTCGGCCAATATCTAAAGGTTTTAGATACCTTTCAATTAGGTTTGTGTCAACAACTCAAAGCAACTCAACTAAAAGTAACTTAGTAACTTAATTGAATTATCCCCGCTCCGGGCGAGTGATGTTGGTCTTGACCCAAGTCGGTATACTAATTACGGATTTTTATAGTGACTCCAGTATGTGATAGTGTTATCTGACCTTGCCAGTGATGCAGTCAACGGCTAGTATGATGAGAAGGTCGCCATAGTTACCACTATGGTCTGGACCGATGAAGAGTTGTGATACGATGTAGTAGAAGATGTTACGTACAAGTGGTTGCACAATCTCCCTTTCCGATGAACTTGCTTGATATAGACGAGGGCCATGCGACGACATGGTGCGCAACAGAGTGCTGCCTTGGTTCAGGTGGGGGAGGGGGGCGAGGTTCGCTTCATTTTGAGATAGTAGTGGTGTCATCGCAAGAGGTACGGGTCAGGTGCCGTAGTGATCATCGATTCATCATAGAGGAGGTTGCGAGGTATGCGATCTAGCATACGCCTCAAAAGGAAGGGACACGAGGGACGTAGTCGGGTGTCGGGGCCGTTAGAACGGTCGGCCTGGCTCCCGGCCAACAGTGCCAATGAGCGGTACACTATGTGACCTACGGACGGATCGGCCAGCAGGTGGCGCTTGGCACGGTATGCTAGGCAGCACGCGGACGGATCGCTTGGTGAGGGTTTGGCGACCGGCGGCGACACAACGAGCTAGGCAGCACGAGCAGTTGCAGGCCTGTAAGAAAACATAGCAAAGCAGCAAGCTAGCACACGCGTGTTAGGCATCATGGACCAGCTACTTTGCCATGCACACGTACGTGATGGCTTAGCTGCTGCTTGATGGATGGATGGATGCATGGCAAGTGACAGTGCTGGTTGTGGCTGCTAGCAACGCATGCATCGCGCGGAGCAATGCTTACCGTTCTGTTCGACACGCGAGTGAGTGAGGATGCGCTCGAATCAACCAACGAGCGCACCGGCGCTCCGTAGCCGGGTCCAAAGTATATAGCCTGATATATACACTGAAAAATGGAATGATTCGTGTCGTCCCGTGGTCACTTAGTGCATGGATGTCCTTTCTGTGTTGGTGGGTGTTCCCATCGTGATACAGACTCTTCATCATTAAGGTAACAATAACAAAGTAATACTGTAGTTTGATTCTTCACAATATAAAGCTTTTTTTTCTTTCTAAACTGAAATAACTAATGCACATCTCCAGACATAAGTTGTGAATCATGGAACCTGTGTTGATGGCCAGATATGTCACAAAACCGTTAAGTTAATTTGCTCTTATCCATGAATTTTAATTGAGATCCATAGAATGCAGATCAGATGCACAAAGAAAGTAAAGATTGTGTTGTCACAAACTATGATCTGATGTAGTGATATTATGTTGCTTTTTGGTGAATGTGAATTATATTACGTTTTCATGGAAGCCTTTTCTTTCCCCTGTGTCATCATACTACTGCTCTTATCCTTGCCTCCTATATAAGCAAAGGAATATGACGGCTGCCATAGTGATAGTCTTCCTCAGCGAAATCCAGATACATAATGTTCCATCAACAACTTCAGAATATTATGGTGATGCTCAACCTGCAACTTTGCACCCACACTGGCTTTTTGTTTTATGTACAAAATTGACAGATTTTTATGTGTTTCACTATGAACTAATTATTAGAAAATATTTCTTTGTGAATTATGAGATTGGTCCTTCAACATGGCATAGAAAATGCACTTTTCAACACTTCAAATAATATTTTGCTACTTTCAAAGTTGTTTAAGTTTTTATTTAAAATTTCTAAGAATAAGTTTATTTATTTTGTACCCGTTGCAACGCACGGGCATTTGTGCTAGTTTGGACTAAAGGAAGTTTATCTACTAATAAGATGATGCATGATCCCAAGGTTTCTACTAGCATGAATTGAATTAAATTTGATTTGTCAATAACTTGCTAGCTTGTGTATTTCTAAACGTACCCTATGAGCTAGAAGCTGGATGTTTTTGCATCCCTACTTCATGAACCCCTTAGATACCCTTTAATTTTAGTTTCTGGGACTAGATGTTGCTAAAAATTGCTAATGAAAGAAGTTGAAGGGGTACCACTACACTATAAACTACATGTTCTGTGTGTCTAATGTTTGTTTTGTCAAAAAATTCTTAGGTGATTCAATGTTGGAGCTTTGGGTCCAGTCCAAGACGGCGAAGCTAATGTTTACTATTCGAGTCATGCAAAATCGTTTCATGAATGTCTTTTATAAATTGGTTTCACTAATGCCATGATTGCCCCGCGGGTATCTAGACTTATGCTCAAGTGGGTGAGATGCATAGTGGCTTGTTTGCCGTGATCTACATGGAAATTTACCCTCCATGTAGGATGCACCGGTTATCTAGGTTGTGGACTTGGAGGGATTAATGGCTCAATTTGCTAACCCTCCTTTAATCTCATATATCGGTAGACAATTAGGCAATAAAGATATAATGACTTGATACGTTAATTAGCTTTTTCCAAATGGTCTTTCCCTTATTTTGCATGTGGTCATATTTTCACTGTTTCCTTTTGATTGTGTCCCATGTTGTATGAGGAGGGGAGAATTCTGTGTTGAATTTCTTCTTATGTCCCATGTTTGTGTGTTGTTCTTGGTGGATGTTTATCTGGTTATGTCTAATGTAATTTGAATTATTTTGCTTTCCTTGACATTCAGGCAAAGCTTGGATGAGTTTGCTAATGTTTGAATTCTTTTATGTGTTAGCCTCCTATGCCACTTATTCCTTGCAAAAGGAAGATAAATAATTATGTTGTGATAAATGGTGATCCAGACAGATAAATAATTATGTTGTGGTAAAATCGAAAGCCAAATCAAAATAAGTAGGATTTTGCCAAATGCGCATCGATAATTGTCTTTGTTTCAAGATTCATAAACTTTCTAACAAGTGATGCACCGAAGCGAAACACATTTTATTGACTGGTGCGGCAGTCACAGCCATTCGACATCATATGATCCCATGGCCGACTGGTTCTTCGCCCTTCAAGGTTAGCTTTATGTCAGGACCACGGTCACCCCCGAACTTATTGCACACATGGCTACAAGCCGCAACGCTAGCTGCATATGCAAAAATGGCAGTGGAAGCACAAGATCATCAAAGCAAGATAACAACAAAAACAACACACATATTCCATCAATGTGCCTCTACATATGAAGCACCCACAAAGACCCCTCGAAAAAAATGCACCCATAAAGTAAGGTGGTAGGTAGTCTTACCGGACGGCGCCACTCGGAGGCCACACACGAAGTCCATGGCACAGGCTTCCAAGCAGGCACGGACACGGTCGCCGGTGTCATTGCAGCTGCCGCCACACTCGACGCTTGCACCTTGGGTAGCACTCTCGGTAGCAGTCGCATGAGCGATGGGAGAACTGTTGATGGGGTGGCCTTGACACTATGAGGAGCAGGAGCATGCACAGGGCAGCAATGGCCACTGCTTTCTTCTTCGGCACCATCTCCTTCCTCGCACTTGACAGGAGAAGAGAAGAGAACTGCCGTGGTGACTGGTTCTGTTCATTCAGCCGGTGTGAGCTCTTATATATTGGAGTTCCCAAGGCAATGCCGACATTTGACACGGAGAATCTGTAATGTAGCCGAGCAAAGTATTTTCCAGAAAATCAAATGGCCCACAATTTCAGTTTGAGTGTCATGTACCCAGTTTTGCCAAGGCATCCATTTTCTGGATCAATGCATGTTGCTCAAATTTATTTCCACCAGACAAGCTGTGTGTGCTGATGTAGAAAGGAAACTGAATGTGAATGCAGTTTCATGCAATGTTGTTTATATGGGATGGCATACTAGTGAAAATTATTGTAAACAACTATTTTGAGTCTAACGCCAAAGAAGTTGATCAACCAGCCAATTCAAGAATTTGCACTGATGACAGCTGGAAACTGGTTTGACCATTTGTGATAGATGTTTCCGTCGCAACATACTGAAACTGTTTCGATGTGTGGAAGGCAAAATTGAGGTCTTTTCCTTTATGTAAGCGAGAGTCCGAGTCCGCCGCTCACCTTTTCTACAAATATTGATACACTTTGCGGTTATGGAGGTTGATCAAAGATTGGTTGGAATTGGTGGCATCAACCCCTCTCAATAGGAGGCTCATCACTCCATCGGCACTTGGTGGACTCACATGGCCACGCGTAGCAAGGCAATGATGTCTCTCACTTTGCTTGCAAATTGGACCATTGAAATGGAAGAAATGCAAAGGGGCTTCTGGAAGAAATCTACACCACCCAAATCATCTTCGATAGCTTGAAAGAATAAAGCAAAGCTTTAGGCCCTCGCGGAGCGAAACACTTGAGTACTTTGATGCCGCGAGAGCAATGGCATATGTATTTTATGGGTCTTCTGTAGCTCTAACATAACTTTGTCTTCTCCCTTGATTAATGATTGAGGCACGTCTTTAGCCTCTTCTTTCAGATTTTTTTTGTTTCGGTCATTCATGCCCAACGTTTTCCATGGCAGCGCTAAAGACTAGGTCCAACAGAAATGTGTTTAAG
This sequence comes from Thinopyrum elongatum, assembly GCA_011799875.1. Classification (NCBI taxonomy): domain Eukaryota; kingdom Viridiplantae; phylum Streptophyta; class Magnoliopsida; order Poales; family Poaceae; genus Thinopyrum; species Thinopyrum elongatum. Next base: position 70,041,668 of record CM022302.1, on the reverse strand, counting down.
CCGAAGAAGAAAATATTGTAGGGATTATATTAGTTACAGATAAGACGAAATTTTGTCTTAAGAAGAAGAGAATTTGCCTCCGATCCACCTATATATGTACAACAAAATGGCTATATGTTAAAACTGGTGCAACTTTTTCTTTTTACATTGAACACTATAATCTTGTTACTGAATCTTCCATTTTCATGCCCCCAAAAGAATCCTATTGCGAGGGTAAAACTTTCGTTTTGATTCATGCCCCCATCTCTCACCTAGGTAAGTTGCTTCAGCAATCGACCGCGCTTCTCTTCGCCTGATCACCTCCTTTGTGTCACTACAAGCATGGCGAAATCTCATTTCTTTCATTTCCAACTTGTACAACCCCACATCAGGAACAAAGGTGCGCCATCCTTTCCTCACGGTTGGTTCTTAATTTGAGGTACATAACATGCCTACTATTCATATGTTTAAAATTCTACAATATTCTGTACCGCGTGACATCTCATACGATTTTCCTTCTCCGTTCCGGTGTTCCAAAGAGGTATTTGAAGTGTTTTCTGGCGAAAGGTAGGATTCTATAGGGTACAAGAAACGACATAGCATCATCTAGAGAGCCTAGAGATGACATTAAAAATGCGTCGTACAATCATTTATGTCTTTTAGTGTAATATATTATAGTTAATACTCACATTTCTCTAAGAGACCAAGATTTAACTACAAATGAGGGCAAGGAAGAGATGCAATTTGCTACAACGCCACGGATTGTGCCACCCCAGAACTTGTTGCGCGCCCGTGCTACAATCCATGGCACTACCTGCATATGCAAAATGGTAGTGCAAGCACAAGATCATCAGAAATAACATAACAGTAAAAACAAGACACACATAGTAGCGGGGGCTGAGCTGACCCTCCAGGTTATAACAAAGCATTGTTGGCGGCCGAACAATGTACACCGATTCCAACTCCACTTCAACGATCAAGAACTCTGACCTGTGCGGCAGCGTGTACTTTGACGTCCTCAGCACTATCAGACATTCAGACACAACACTGCCCACCTCGGCAACCAACCACGTAAACGTCTTCTTCAAGTACTCTACTCTGGCTGTGACCTTCTCCGCCTGCAATGCGACCTGAACATCACAGAACCACGGAGCACACCAACACCTTCTGCGCATGCGACCACCACCCAGACGCGTTCCGGTTTGGCGGTGAGCAGCCTCGACACAACAAGGTAGAGCTTGGCAATATCACCAACACCTAGCCCACACGGCCGCAAGGGCTCGACCGCCTTCTCGAGGTTGAATTTGATGAGATAGCTATGGCTATTGTATTGATCGCCCCAAAGAGGTTCTCAAGGACCCAAAGAGAGGCAGATAGTACTGCGGCTTGGAGACGATGAATTTACTGCGGAAACAGTCGCCAACGAGATGTGAAAGGAGAGGAGGCGGGAGAGAGAGAGGGGAAGGGAGAGGCGAAAGGAGATGAGAGAAGATGGGTAAGGACGAAGCTTCGGAGGCGGAGCATCGCGCACGCGGCGGCGGCAACGGCAAGGGCAGCGGTAAGGTTTCCTGTGACGCTGGGTTTGGAACTCCGGGAATGTGGCAGCTGCGAATGAGTACATTATTGTGGAGCTCTTTTATGGTACCCTATGACAAATATGGGCCGTCCATTTGTGAAATCTAATGGCAGCAACAAATCTGTACTGCTCCAATGTGCTAGTGGAATTGCACACGGTATAGCTTGCATCGCATCGCTCCCGTCCTCCAGTATACGAGTCCCGAGGGCATTGAAGTAAAAAATTCAGCTGCCGAGTCCACCAGGTTCCTGATGGAGAGGCTTGTCATGATCATCGTCGGTGTGTTTGCAGTAAAAGCCATGGGTAAAGTAGAAGTTGGCTGCGCAGACTGGAGCACCTTCCAAGTGGCTCAAGTAGACTTCTCATGTGTTGAACTGATGCTTGGCTTCAAGTAGACGAGACAGTGCGAAAAGCTGCTGACAAACATGAGCAGTCTCATAGAAGCGCGTCCCAAAGACCTTATTCGCTTTCTCCCAGCAGCAAAATAGTGGGACGAGAGTTCTTATTTAACCACGACTCGTCCTCTACTACTTCTCCTGTGCAGGGGTAGAGCGTCCTAATCGCAACTAGTAACTCCCGGAGGCGATCCAATCGGTTGCGCAATCAAGTGAAACACGAGGTCATGCCATTGGCGAAACGATTGTTACGGTGGAAGAGGAAACGATCAGCAACCGGTTAATTAAACAGTGATGGTATATTGGCAATTTCTGCCATTTGGCCTTCATGTATTAGGTGGTACTCCCTTTGTATCAGAATATAAGACGTTTTTTGACACTGTCAAAAATATCTTATATTTTGATACGGAGAGAGTATATGTCTATCGAATTTGTGCAAATAACACAAAATATAATTGTGAATAGTGTTCTGCATTTGCATTTGATGTACAGTTCTGTGCGTTGTCGCTTTTGTATTGTTCTACATTTCTATATGAATGAACTTGGAATTAACTAGATGGTTTACATGTGCGCCCATACTAGTACATGAGACATGATAACTGTGCCCTTAACCACCAGGTCAGCGCACAAGGCAAGTCAGACAAGCAATGCCAGAGTGACATCATTGTTGTTTTTGTTTCCGCTGGAGTGAATCCCCAGAGTATCTCCATTGTCTCACTGACCAACGTCTCTGAAGAACTCATCAAATCAACAAGAGGGGAGCTTCAACAAATAAGAACGAAAAATCAACGAGAGAGAAGGTACTACCGTTTCATGCTGCATGCATCTCTCCCCATTTCGGAGGACTGCCTGTTTTGAGATGTTATACTCTTTGAAATCTCTACCATTATGCTTAATTTTTTTTTTGTATTCATTACACAACAGTGCTCAAGCTACTTACAGCCATGGCCTTGGGAGCGGTCAAAGCAATTGTTGGTGTATTTGCTGACATCAATGCGTGTCGTGAATTCTTTACCTGGGTCACACCAGGCATCGTAGCGGCTAGACATCAGCTACTAGACCAAGACGATACCCATGCGCACCACCAGATTCTTGAGGTGAGGGAGCAGCTTCGGCAGCTGGAGAATGACCTTTGGAAGCTCCAGACAACTATGGCGCCCAAGATGCTTGACCTCATTGACCGCGTCGAGTGGCAGAGCCATAAGAAACCAGCAGCTGACCTCCTCCCGGATATCAAGGATGCAGTGTACGTGCCGAGGATGTCCTCGATGAGTTTAATTATTATGCGATCAAGTTGGGGGTTGAGCAGAGCAAGAATTCAGGGCAAGATCACATAGAAGGTGCCTTTCTGCGGTTCTACAACAGTATCAAGGAATGTGGCCACTTCAGCAAAGTGAAGGAAATAGAAGATAAGCTAGATCATATCTTCGAACAGTTCATGGATTTGGGCTTGCATCAAGCACCATAAAACTTTGACAGATCTATCAGGCCAGAAACATGTTCTTTCTCCGATGAGCCACAAATAATTGGACGTGAAAAAGAACTGGAGCAGTTGGTGCAAAAGCTAGGAGTACGTGCATGCAACAGAAGCAGGAATGATGGTGAAGAGAGAATGACGGAGTTGCCTGTGTTGCCAATAGTCGGCATGGGGGGTGTTGGAAAGACATCTATGGCCCAGCAAATCTGTAATGATGCAAAGGTGAATGCACATTTTGACTTCATAGTTTGGACATGTGTTTTAGATGATTTTGACATAAAGAGGTTAACTAGAGAGATTTTGCATCATTTGGGAAAACAAACACAAGTTGATGAATGTCCTTATGAAAAATCTAGCCAGTTGTGTCAAGTCAAAAAAGTTCCTACTTGTCCTCGATGACATGTGGGATGATATCTTGAAAGAAGGCAGGGCGGGATGGAAGAGATTTTGCAAACCTTTGGAAAATGGCCTTCAGGGGAGTATGATTTTGGTCACCACTAGATCTACTGAAGTTGGTAGTCTAGTTGGCACCATGAACCACTATGAATTAGCGGGTTTGCCAGATAGATGATGTCCTGTGGATGTCCTTCAAACTACAAGCATTTGGATCCAAGAGTCCTTCCAATGACGCAGAGTTGGAGAGCATTGGTAAAGTTATACTTCCAAAGTTGAAGGGTTCTCCTTTGGCAGCCAAAACTCTTGGACGCTTGTTGAGTAGGGAACTAACACACAACACATTGGAAATATATACTGGAAAGTGAGCTGTGGCAATTAGAACAAGATGCGACCGACATTTTACCAGACCTTCGACTGAGCTACATGTACCTACCACCACATTTGAAGAGATGCTTCTCAATTTGTGCACTGTATCCCAAGGATCACGTATTTGAAAAGGAGGTTTTATTCGACATTTGGATAGCACATGGGTATGTGCAACCTCAAGATGCATCCTTTTGTTTTGATGACCATGCAAATCGGTCATTCTTTCAGAGAGAATCTCAGCAAAGTTCTTACTTCAGAATTCATGACTTGATTCATGATACGGCACAGCTAGTATCAAAGGACGGGTGCTTCACCATAAAGCATGCAAGTGACCTACACAAAATCCCTTCAAATGCTCGTCATCTTTCAGTATCCTCTAATGGAAATGTTGGCTTCTCTGAATTGAAGACCATATGCAACAAGAAAAAATTGCGGTCCCTGTTTTGCAATGAATATTATAGCAGTCCAACCGATTTTGCTCCTGTGATTGACTCTTGGTTCAAGGAACTCTTGAAAATCCGCGTACTGAGTTTTAAGCTTTCCGGCATAACACAGCTACCTGAGAGCATGGGAAATTCAAAGCATCTGCGTTACCTTTGTCTATTAACAAGGTCTACTAGTTTGATTATGCTTCCTTCATCGATTTGTTGCCTACATCGTCTCAAAACTATAGAAGCTCGGGAATGTGAGTTTGAAAGCTTTCCTCAAGGCTTCAGTGATGTCATCAGCTTACAGAAAATTAACTTTAGGCGCCTTCATTATAACAAGGACCACTCTGACAGACTTTGTATACACTGGTTTCCTGCTGGAATTAGTGGTGAGAAGCAGGAACAGATGATGGAAGAATTACCCCGTTGCCACTGGAATCTCCAACATTTGGAGTTAGAGAATTACGAAGGTGCATCTTGTCCTAGCTGGTTCCGGCCTAATATCCTGCCAAGGTTACGTTCACTTAAATTCTGTAAATGTGATAATCAGAGCATATCATTCTTTGAACCACTTGTTTTTGAACAAGTGCACGACAACCTTCACTTGAAGAGTTACGTATCATCAACTGTAGTTCCTTCAAATATATCGGATTCTCTGAAGCAGGTAGCAACAGTAGCAGTGTTGGAACATTTTCATCCCTTGCAACTCTAGCTCTTATTGGGTGTGGAGGATTATTGAGTCTTGATGAATTCCTGACACCATCTTATCTACCTGCTTTGAAGAACATTCATATTGAATCTTGTCTAGAGTTGACGTCCCTGCCGGTTGATAGGCTCCTTGGTTTTTCTTGTTTGGAGGAGATCACTATTCGATATTGTCCTAAGTTGAATATGCGAAGGGTAATGAGATTACCATCCTCTCTTAAGAATTGTTGGGACAAACCCACCGGCCACATACGCCGAACCGCCCTCCGGCGACGAACGCCGGACGAAGGTAGAAGAAGATGAACAGAATTTTCCGGCGCCGAACGCCCCGGCCGCCAAACGGCGTGTATGTTGGCTTCTATTCAACTCAACTACTCAAACACACATACATGGAGGTACACACGCACACACGCAGCACAACCCCGGAAGAACTCTCACATCGACCGTGCGCATACCACGGTCCCGACGGAGACTATATCTTCCTTAGGCCTCTCCCCCTCGGCTCGGCACATACCGTTACCGTGGCGCGGCAACAGACCGACGCAACTACAAGCAGTACATGCGGGGGCTTTTTATACCCAGACTAGCTCCGGCACACACACGAGCGGGCTGTCCACCCAGCTAGCTAACTAACTAACAGCATGCACGTCCACACATCCGCACTGCACGGCTGCCCAACTACTGCATGCCTGACGCTGCTGCTCATTGCCAGCTCCTCGCGGACGACTCGGCCATCACCAACCAGCCCGATGGCACACACGCGTCCATGTTTGCCACGGACTCGATCTGGACGCGCTCGCACCGGTCGCCACCGCCTGCGAGCATGGCTTATTGCCAACAAGAATCTCTTTTTGATGCGATGTGGGGCATACAAACCATCAAATTTCGCCAATTTGGGTGTTCTCTGGCACTAGAGCGACTGTATATTGGGAATTGCCCAGACCTCCGGTCCATTGGTGGTTCAATAAATCTTTCTCAGACAGAACATGTGCATATATCTGGTTTTTCCCCAGCTGACAGTATCTGAAGCAAGCAGCAGCAGCAGTAACAGTGTTTTAGCATTCTCCTCCCTTGCAAGTCTAACACTAATTTGATGTGGAGGCTTATTGAGTCTTGATGAATTCCTGACACCAGCTTACCTACCTGCTATGAAGAACATTCGTATCGAATCTTGTCGAGAGTTGACATCCCTTCTGGTCGATAGGCTCAATGGGTTTTCTTGTTTGGGGGAGATGATTATTCATCACTATTCTAAGTTGAATACGCATAAGGTAATGAGATTACCATCCTCTCTTAAGAGCCTCAACTTGCATCCGTGTGGAGGCATAGAAACCATCGAGTTTTGCCAGTTGGGGAGTTGTCCAGCACTAGAGGGACTTCGTATTGGGGATTGCCCTGACCTCAGGTCCATTGGTGGTTCAGTAAATGTTGCTCTGGCAAAGAATGTGCTTATATCTAGTTGTCCCCAGCTGACTGAAATAGAACAGCCTTTTTACCATGGTAATTGGTACGTATTACACCAGAGAATTTAATTTAGATACTTTATGCAAAACATTTTTTATTTAAAACTATCACCATGACCTACGCACTTTTGCAGGCATGACCTTTAATTTGTTAAATAACATTTTTGAAATTAACTTTTGATTCCATATACAGGTTCCGGCTATAGCACGCCTCCGCCTCCCCTGCTTCTGTTGCTGTGTAGGGCGATAGACGCTCCTTTGTCAGGTGCCTGTGCGTTCGTGGGCTTCATTTTTCTCCAGCTACTGCTGAAGCAGCAGGAGAGATAGGGAGCCTCGGATCTGCGCCTCCAACGTACACGAGGACACATTATTCATATTGTTGAACAATTTAATCATCCATTAGAAGAGACTAGTCGTCAACCCGTGCATTCGCACAGGCTAGTTTAGTAACCTACAGTGGGATCAAGTTTTGGGACTACATTTCATTTACCGGGAGTAAGGAAATCGAGAATTCTCCAAACTATTGGAACAGTTCCATATTGTCCTATGACCGTATATGTTTAAAATTCAAGTCTTTATCATAGTTAAAATAACAGAATATGAAATGATGCATATACTCAAATGTTCTCTATCTAGATAAAAAACAAATTATTTAATCACCTCTAATCTTGGTATATAATGCCTTGAACACATTGAAAATAAATTATGCTAATTTTTCATTCACTTGACATCTATTCGACCATTCTCTAGAGTAAATAAGAAGTTTACTTTAGATATAAGATGAAAGAGCTTCACATAATCAACATGAAAAACAATTAGACCTTTAAAAAAAATAAAAGGAATAGATGCCCGCATCAGAGATAATTTTTATTACTTTTTTTCTTGTTCCAAAATTTTCTAATGAAAAGACCGAAGCCTAGTCTCCAACTGATATAATAAAATCATGCATAGTGAAAATAGTCATGTGGTTGAGCTTCTGTACATGTTTCCACGGTTTCACTTTTCTGCATCTCCTTTGCTTGCATCATATCATAATGTATTGATTTAAACATGTTCACTTTCATTATATTAGTCGTTTCCAAAAAGTCAAATACTAATATATTAACATATACTCCCTCCATCCCATAATATAAGATCATTTCGCAAGCTGTTTTAGCTTGCAAAACTATCTTATATTATGGGACAAAGGGAGTAGAAAAAGTAAACTATTTTGGTCTCTATTTGAATCCACATGAACTTTGGCTAATCTGGTATATACAAAAACCTTAATGAAATAATTTGGAATATAATGAAACAAAAACAAATTATGAATCCATAATGTATTTACAGAAATACTGATACAATATTTACCAAAAATCGTATTTATCAAACAAAACAAACCGACACACATGTTTCATATCCATTATCTACCACCCTATATATGTGGTTCCTACAAATTAAGATGCATATTATTGCTAACGTTGTAGTTTGCTGAGTTCTTATTTTTCTAGACTCGGCAATGCCTACTTCAACATTTCAGAAAATGTTAAATAGAATCCCTCAAATTTCGTGATCTGGTGGCTTTTGTGGATAAGGTCATAAAGTTCTCCGTACATGCAAAGTCTATTGCGTGGAACATGAGCATTTTCTATCTTGTAGATAATAACCTGTGCCGAACAATGATGCTAGCCCGGGAAACAATTGACTGGTAGTCCTTCGCAGAAATGACAGAAAACATAGAGAACATACTTGATTAAAATTAGAATCCCTGGAGAAAGTAAAATCAATTGCACATTATCTTGGAACCTGAAAAAAGAAGACGAATCGGTTGTTATTCTCATAAAACCCATCAAATCAGGCCCAACATAGAACGCGTGAAACAAAATGCACATATAGGATAGAACGTCAAAATTAAAGTCCATGTATAAGACGTCACAAAAACAAACAGGATTGAAAGATAACATTTTCCTTACTCGTACCATGGGCATCCGTGGTTCCTCGATGGACAACTTCATGGGCTGGATTGAATAATTGTGGATTTAGAGGTCCCTCCGATCAAGGGAGACACTGATCTTATCGGTAGATTTGGATTTAGAGGGTATAATATATGTGCGTTTTTTTGGCCACCACGGACTAACACCTGTGAGTTGTTTGTCTTGTGTAGTTAATTAGTTAATGAACCACAATCTTCCTTTGATGAACGCTACCTGCAGAAAAATATCATAGAGAGGTGCATGCTAAAAAGGCATTGTAATTAAATAAGAACAATATTATACTACCTCAGATCAAAAGCTTCTTCACACGCTTAATCCATCACCAGACCAGTTGCTTAATGGTGAGCTTATCACCTCGTCCTCGACCGTGACGGTGCCGCGGCCAAGAAGAGATTCCCATATGCACCCTAGCTGGATTGGCTAAACAATGCTACCATTGACACACCGCACGGAGAGACAACACATAGTATTTACCTAATCAAATAGCTGGGCAGGGTGATGCCTAAACGATTATTCACTGCATAGTCGATGGTCCTGCATTGCACTTCGTCGCCCAATTTTGTATCACTTGTGGAGGCAACCAATTCTATAGTCAGTTGATGATGTTCATCACCTGCATGCAAACCTCGTTTTTCTCATATTTGCCACTGGATCTAACTCGATGCGTTCTCTTCATCAGAAATTTGTGGAAGAGACCGATAATCATAAGATACTACAATGATGAGTATGTGCATGAAAATAAATATAAATATGTTCAGTTGACTGCTTGTACGTGCTAAGATTCATACTTGTATGAATATGAATTATGAATGGATAGAAAAGAAAGATGAGTATATGCACGAACAGAAAAAATGGAGATATGCATGCAATTGTTTTTTGACATGTCGTACCCATACCTCATGTGTTAAGACTTGATTATATCTGGGAATCTATGCATGCAACAATATACAGTTTCTTGATTGCAATTTTTGACATCCATAAACAGGGAATTTCTTTTTTTATTTGCCATCCATAAGAAATCTGAATATTAGTAATTCACTTTTTGGGTGAGATCATAGGTAGCGCCCATGGGTATTTAAATCTAGGTGCTCAAAATTACTAACAACAGAGTATTCACTTATCTGATTTACAGATTTATCCATGGTCTCCATTTGTTTCTAGGCGTGGTACTAATCAACTTTGCTTGCTCGGATTCTACACCGCTAGAAAAATCATATGAATATCAGGTTTGTACAGAATTAAAAATGCACTCCTTACATAGATAAAAGAGAATTTAGATCCAACATGCGACACTAACGGAAACAATATGAATAACCCCAAACTCTTATGGGTAAACAGATTAGTTCTGAATCTGGTAGAGCAATCTGTCAGCCAAAATAGCAATCAAAAAGATAAAGCGACTGAGCTTCAGCATTAAAATTAATAAATCACCCGAGCCCCATTCAAAAAATAAGAGTGAATTCCGGTTTTTACCTCCTATTTTGACATTTTTGACACTAATTACCCCATTTAGCAGGATTTCATCCGTTTTACCCCCATTTAGCAAAAGTGTTGCCACAATTTACCTTGTTTAAAATTTTGTGTGCGTTCTGACCGGCGGGTCCAATTGTCAGGTCCAGCTGGCATGCCACATCGATGGGTTTTTTGCTGTCTATTTTTATTACTGATATAATCTGAAATCATGTATGTTTTTCTTTAGTATTATCATATACGACCTTAAGTATGCATGATTCCATGGATCAGATTAAAAGTGGTGTAAATATACTACTTTACTAACTCTGATGCACCTACATATCTCAATATTTGGATGGGCGATGCAATCGATTAGGAGTGAGCAACGCAAACTAGAAGCGATTGGAGGCGAGCGCGGCACGCGGCTGACTCGGGCGTTGTTACGCGACGCGAGCGACCTCCATCAGCCCTGGATGGTTGGGAGAAACTGCGAGGACTGGTTCAGCAGGAAGGAAAATAAGCAGGGAAAAACCTGTCGATGTGGCATGCCAACTAGACCTAACAATTGGGACATGCCGGTCAGAACGCACACAAATTTTTATAGAGGGTAAATTCTGGCAAAACTTGTGCTAAATGGGGTAAAACGGATGAAATCTCGCTAAATAGGGTATTAAGTGTCAAAAATGTCAAAGTAGGGGTAAAAACCGGAATTCACTCAAAAAATAAACTATATCTTCTGCTTACCTCGTAGGTGACTCCAGGAAGTTATTTCTCCTGATTCCATTGTAAGAGCAGATCTGATTCACCTTCTTTATTGCTGCCAAATATAATTACAGTTAACTGATTCTCTTGCACGATAGATGCACAGAAAATTGATAGAACCATCTGCTGTTAGCATATCAGTCATTGGTATAAAAGAGTGTTACATTGCTCTTGTTTTTACTTAAGATGAATCCCTACGACTGTCCTGACTTTGTCACTAAATTTCTCAACATCTCATGAGAACATATTGTTTGCAATTCTGGTACACACAACTCAGTATGACAACGTCAAAATCAGAATAATGGATGGGATCAGTTACTTGAAATCATAAGCACCAAAAACACTAACTATGTTCAAATCAGACTAATGGATAAGAGTAGTTACTTGAAATCATACGTAACACTAACTTCTAATACCTGGTACCTGGGAGGCAAGGATATGTAGTGGTTGCTGAAGATTGCCTGATGAAAGTGACAGCGGCTGGCAGTGTCCTCGAGGATGAGAGAGAGAGAGAGAGAGAGAGAGAGAGAGAGGCTGATGCCACCGGCGGGAAGAGGCAAGGCCTATCCACCATGAGCCTATGGCCTGGTGCAATTGGATTTGCTGCTGGATCTAACACGACGCTGATAAACAGAAGTACGGGGGAAAGGCAATTGCTAAGAAATCTGAATATTAGAAATTCACTTTTTGGGTGAGATCATAAGTAGCGCCCATGGATATTTAAATCTTGGCGCTGAAAGTTACTAACAACAGAGTATTCACTTACCAGATTAACAGATTTATCCATGGCCTCCATTTGTTTCTAGGCGTGTTACTAATCAACTTTGCTTGCTCGGATTTTACACAGCTCTAGAAAAATCATATGAATATCAGGTTTGTACAGAATTAAAAATGCAGTCCTTACATAGATAAAAGAGAATTTAGATCCAACATGCGACACTAACGGAAACAATATGAATAGTCCCAAACTCCTATGAGTAAACAGATTAGTTCTGGATCTGGTAGAGCAATCTGTCGGCCAAAATAGTAATCAAAAAGATAAAGCGACCGAGCTTCAGCATTAAAATTAATAAATCAACCGAGCCCCATTCAAAAGAGAATGGAGTTTTGGAGACCGAGCTCCATGGAGCCCTTTATTTTTGAAAAATTCAAATTCAAACTTTTATGTTTCAAAAAATTCTGAAAAAAATATGCGTGTATGTAAGGATGTAACCCACATGTGTGAAAAAGTCATGATGAAATACCTTGAGTTGCGACCTGTACAAAAAAGACAAATTCATTGCCTGGGAGGATGAATTCACTAGTAGAAAACAGGGCTTTTGTCCCGGTTCCAGAGGGCCTTTAGTCCCGGTTCTGGAACCGGGACAAAAGGGTCGGGACTAAAGCCTCTAACCTTTAGTCCCGGTTCGCTTACGAACCGGGACTAAAGGGGCTCCACGTGGCCGCCTGCTGGAGCGGGGCTGGAGGACCTTTAGTCCCGGTTGGTGTTACCAACCGGGACTAAAGGAAATTTTTTTGAAAAAAAAATTTTTGAATTTTTTTTTGAATTTTCAAATCTTTGAATTATTTGACAATTTAATCTCTAATCACCCCTCCCTCCTCACTGCTTTAGAATTTAATCTCTAATCTCTACTCAGCACTCATTCCAAATCGTCTAACTTCTGGCCGGTCACCCATCCTCTCACTACTCTAGCCTGAGCACGCTTAACTTTCGAGTTCTATTCCCCCTAGTTTCCAAGTCTGCACTTGTTGTTTTCCTGACAATACTAAGCTGTCAATCCTATTAACCCTTAGGAGTTGAACTTGAGCATTAAGCACCGTTTCAGTTTGAAACTATTATTCTAAAAAAATATATATTTAGTAACACTAATATTTCTTGAATAAGTAGTTTGACCATAGTTTGATCAGATTTGACCATAGTTTGACCACAATTTGACCAAAATTCAAAAAAACTAAAATAATTATTTAGTAACACTAATATTTCTTGAATAAGTAGTTTGACCACAGTTTGACCAGATTTAACCAAAATTCAAAAAAACTGAAATTTGAGCATAACTTTTTTTTCCTTTAAGAATTTGAGGATTCTAAAATTTGCAAAACCGCCTTCATCCGACCCTCGAGCGCGTCACGGCCAACAACGAGTCCTAGAGGACAGGCAAAGGGAAGGCGCGCGTGTCACCATCGAGCGACGCCGCGACGCCCACCGCCAGTCCGACATGCGTGATGGCCCCGACGTCGACGAGCCCGCACTCGCCGAAGGCGGGTACCTGCCTTTCGAGGCTGGGTGCCCTGCCTTCACCCGTGAGTTGCGGCAAGTCCGTTGGCCATCCACTCGCACGTTCAAGCCAAAGATACCAGAGAAGTATGACGGGAGACTGAACCCGACAGAGTTCTTGAGCATCTACACCATTGCTATTCAAGCTGCCGGAGGAAGAGATGAGAAGGTGTTCGCCCACTACTTCCCTTTGGCACTCAAGCCAAATGTGAGGTCTTGGCTGATGCACTTGCCAGAGAACTCCATTTCGACCTGGGCTGACGTATGCCATGAGTTCGTTGGCGCCTTCACGGGCAGCCATCAAGAACCAGGGCGGCCCAGCGACTTGCAGCTCCTCCCGCAGAAAGAAGGAGAGACTCTGCAGAAGTACATGCAGAGGTTCAGCCGAGTCCACAGAAATATTCCAGACATCCACCCGGCAGCTGTGATAGCTGCGTTCCAGTCCAACGTACGCGATCGTCGGATACGTTCCAAGATGAACGTTCGATTGCCCAAGACAGTGAAGGAGCTTTACACTCTAGTGGATAAGTGTGCTCGAGTAGAGGAGGGGAGGAGGCTCCCCGGAGAAGAGGATGGCGTCGACATCGACTCAGAGGATGATGACGAGGCCACCAGTCAAAAGAAGAACAAGAAGCGCAATAAAAGGCGCAAGGATAAGGCGGTGATGACCGTTGAGGGATCGGGCACGCCTAGTACCGGCAAGAAGGCCAAGACTAGGAGCAAAAAGAATTAAATTAAAAACTATTTTTAAACTCAAATTATTCACAATCTAGGGTTTGAAGCAAATTTGAACAAATTCATATTTAAATCATTCAAATTTGAAAAATAATGGCACAAACATAAGCTAGACAAAATTTTGAATCTAATGCAAAAAGAATCACTCAAAAACATCAAATATCCTAAAAGATATAAGCAATTTAAAACAGAAACTAAAAAAAAGGACAAATGGAAAAACAAAAAACAAATTTCAAAACCCCTTTAGTCCCGGTTCGTGGCTCCAACCGGGACTAAAGCCTGAACCCCTTTAGTCCCGGTTCGTGGCTCAAACCGGGACTAAAGGTCCCATTTGAACCGGGACTAATGCCTGCCCAGCGCCCTAGCCGCTCGAACCGGGACTAATGCTCATATTAGTCCCGGTTCATAATGCAACCGGGACTAATGCTCCGATCCGGCTGTGACGAAAGCCCTGTTTTCTACTAGTGATAGTATCATGTGTTAAACAATCCCAGATTTGTTTTTTTTGCACAGCCCTCATTTCAACGTATTTTGCCCTGAAAATTTACACACATGTGGTTATGCCTACATGTATAGCTGTGTTTTTTTTTCAGAATTTTTGGAAACGTAAAAATATGAATTTTGATGAAATTTGAAATTTGAATTTGGATGCCTCATTGGAGCTCGGTCACCAAAAGGGATTTCCGTGTTAAAAAAAACTATATCTTCTGCTTACCTCGTAGTTGACTCCAGGAAGTTATTTCTCCTGATTCCATTATAAGAGCAGATCTGATTCACCTTCTTTGTTGCTGCCAAATATAATTGCAGTTAACTGATTCTCTTGCACGGTAGATGCAAATAAAATTGATAGAACCATTTACTGTTAGCAGATCAGTCATTGGTATAAAAGAGTGTTACATTGCTCTTGTTTTTAATTAAGATGAATCCCTACGACTGTGCTGACTTTGTCACTAAATTTCTCAACATCTCATGAGAACATATTGTTCGCAATTCTGGTACACACAACTCAGTACGACAACGTCGAAATCAGAATAATGGATGGGATCAGTTACTTGAAATCATAAGCACCAATGACAATGCCGAGTTCTTATTTTTCTAGACTCGGCAATGCCTACTTCAATATTGAAGAAAATGTTAAATAGAATCCCACAAATTTCGTGATCTGGTGGCTTTTGTGGATATGGTCATAAAGTTCTCCGTAAATGCAAAGTCTATTGCATGGAAGATGAGCATTTTCTGTCTTGTAGATAATAACCTGTGCCCAACATGTAGGAGATATGCCCTAGAGGCAATAATAAATGTTATTGATTATCTCCCTATTCATAATTAGGTTTATGTTCCATGCTATAACTGCTATGGTTCTCGAGTCTGCAAATAAAACGAGGCTCGGAGGAAGACTCATATGCACGTGTGGAATAATAAACGATAAAATGTATTCCTAGTCTAGCCTCTAAGACTAGCTCAAGTGTTGCATGATGGTTCTGTTTTCCTGATCATGGGCATGTCTATGCCAGCAACTTTGAGGGCACAATGTTAGAAGAACATTTGTGTTGAATCGACCCGAATTGATGTTATGCTATGAGTTACATTCGTCACAATTTAATGGTTAATAACACAGAGATGGTTGACGTTTGCATAATTCCTTAGACCATGAGAGTGTCGAGTTTCTTCATGCTTGCTTCATGAACTTTGGGGTTTGTTAAACGTCATCCGTAAATGGATGGCTATTACGGCGGCTTACGGGTTCATGGAAAAGTGTGTCAAGTAACTTGATAGCTCGAGATTGTGATTTGCTCCTCCGACGATGGAGAGATATCTCTGGGCCCTCTCGGTGTTACGGTATCCATCATCGTCTGGCCAGACACTTTGTGAGTTGATCATGGGGATGCCGGAACACGGTAACGAGAAAAGAGAACAATACCGGTAACGAGGTAACTAGCATAGTGGACAAGTTGTTGATCCACGGGAATGCCAACATGTCTCACCTCGGGTATTTGTAACATATCGTGAAGCAACAGGAATAGCACACGGCAACTGGAGGTTCACTCGAATATTCATTCGTGTGGGTATAGGGGTCAATATGGGTGTCCACGGCTCCGATGTTGATCATTGATCGGAAGGGGTTCCGTGTCATGTCTATACTTCACCGAACCTATAGGGTCACACGCTTAAGGGTCATTTATCTGCTGAATACTAGACAGGGAGTCCGAGAGAAAGTCACTGGAAAAGTTTCAGAGACAACGGAAAAGTTCCGGAGAGAACACCGAAAAAGTTTTGGTAAAACCGAAAAGTTGTTTCGGATAAAACCATTGATCCAAAAAGGTTTCGGCAAGCACCAGAAATGTTTTGGAGGTTGACAGATTGGTCTGGTAACTTCTGGAATTTTTCTGGAGAAAAAACCGAAAAAAAGTTTTCGGAGCTGCCGGAATTGTTTACCGGGTAAACGAAGATGGTTTTAAATTAAACCACCATACTGGAAATGTTCTGGAGCGCGTCCGGATAATTTTAAAGGGTGTCGGAAATGTTCAGGGACCTTCGGGAATTTTTCTGGAAATTACACGCGGGAAAACATCTTGTCCCAGCGAGAGGGGACAAGATCCCACGTTTCGTGGGGGCTGTTTTTGGGGGGGCCCCCTTTCGGGGCAGCCCCCTTGTTGGTGGACAAGGTGTTGGGGGGCCCCCCATGGTGGGGCTGCAGCCCCCACAAATGGTGGAACATGTTGGGAGGAGGTGGCAGCCCCATGGTGGTGGCGCCATGGATGTTGGGGGGACCCCCCATGGGACATCTCCCCACCTTTGGTGGGTGCATGTTTTTGGGGAGGGGCCCCCTCATGTGTGCTGTAATTTTCAGCCCCCCTCCACCCCTTCCACCACTATAAAAGGAGGTGGACAGGAGCTCTCCATCCCAACTCCAACTCTCTCACATAAGCCATGCATGATCTGGCATTCTCTCTCCCTCCCACAAAATAGTTTCGTAGTGCCGAAAGGCTGTCTGGGTTCCGGTGGGAACTAGTTCTGGACGGCGAAGCCCTGCCGGATAGATGACACCGTATGTGTGCAACTCTGTAGAGAGGTCGTAGTTTCGATCTTAGTGCCCGTGGGGCTGTTCGTGAGTGCCTCCCGGAGGGCTGTCCAAGTGACGGTCCGAGTTCTATGAGTCCTCCCGAAGGGCTGTCCGCGACACCGTCCGGGGGACTGTCCGACCACCTCCCGGAGGGCTGTCCGGGTGGCGGATGAGGGTATACATCCTCGCGGTTAGGAGGTTGTAAATCCTAACTGCGGGGATCTGCACCGACGATCGTCATCGACTCTACTTCCGCTGCGCTACGAGTCGGTAACGAAAATGATCAAACCTTGTATGCAGTCTCCATAGTGTTCCTGGGCTGGTGCGTAGGTCAGAAATTTTTGTTTTCTGCTGCGTTACCCTACAGTGGCATCATGAGCTGTGCTATGCGTAGATGCAGGTTGCGATCTAGAATACATGAGATGTATGGGTGTTGCACAATATAATTAGGTAGTAGATGAGTTCTGCTACTGAAAATTATTTGTGCGGGTAGCAGATGAAATCTGTTACCCGATGTTCTTGTTGCTTCCCTCTAATTTGCGTAGTCCTGATCTTGACAGCATTGTGGAATCTTACAAAGTTCTGGCAATCCGCGATCCTTTCATGCTGCTCCTGAGTATGCTGATTGACAGATCAACGAAGTGCTAACAGTTCTTTGGGTTCCACTTTAGTCAAAGAAAGATGGATGTTTCATAGACGAAAGGGCAATGCAGATATGATCTGCACGGGGGTCATGCGTATGACGAAGTTCAGTATGGGGCTCGAGATTTTATTATCTCATGTTTCATACACCCCGCGTTGTTAATCTAGCGACTTGGATAATCATGCTTGATGATGGACGTTGGTAGCTTCGGTTTGTTTCGAAACCTTAGAAGCCACGTAAAACCAGTTTTTGCATGAACCGATTAGAGGCGTCTAACTTGGTTTTGCAGGAGGGTTTGCATGTGCATATGATGTGGTATAGCAGTGCTCATAATAATTTGATTATGTATGAGATGACTATATGATGTAAATTGATTAACATGACCTGCGTGTCATGATTCGGCATGATGGCTGGAGCCATATGATTGCATTTTAATGACCTGCGTGTCAACCTTATGTAATGCACTTATTTTATTAGCTATAGAGATAGCAATATTATCTGGTGCATCGACAAGGTGGTGGCAATCTTCGCGAAGGTGAACACCGACGCGAATGCCGAAGACGAAGAAATACAAGACTTCTCCGTCAGAAAGGGCTATACCATATCATGCTATTATGAATTGCCTGAGATGTTTATCCCTTTTGATGCACCCTTCTTGATTGCGCGGTAGTCGCTTTTTATTAGGGTGATCTCTCACAAAAATATCAAGTAGTTAGTGTTCTCCCAAGTGTAGCACCGTCTGAAATATGTGTCTTTTCGGGGTGCGCCATGTAAACATGGGTACGAACGAATTGAGAAGTATGAGGCGGGTGAAGGTCAGACCTCACAGCGAGATCACTTGGTTGTCTTGACGTTCATGGCAGGATCGTCCTGAGCTCGGAACACACGCATCGAAAGATGAACAAGAGTCACATAGAGATGTGATCGGCAAGTTGGCCTACCGATTGAGATTTTCGTCATCAGTGATGACTAACATCAATGGCGTTAAATTTCAATATGGGTCTTGTATCACTCAAAATCAATTATGAGAGATATTGATTTGAGTGGGAGCACACTGTTGAATTAACTTGTTTAATTCTCAGTGCAATTAATTTTGAACACTGTCTAAAGTGTAATTTGCATAATAGTTGTAGGATAATGGCTCGCGTTTCCACCTTCCCTATTAAAATTGAATAGTTGTTAAATATCTGGTTAAAACTTTACGGTTGGTAACGTAATGTGAGGATTGTCCTCAAGAGTGCCGAGAAGGACCTTGTCCTATCGCATACTTTCGGTATTCTCCCGCTAATGCTATGGATCATGTGACTCTCGTCCTTCAATCCAAAAGCTAGAATTCCGTTACGGTCAAATGCAATATGTTTGCTTCCATGAGACCCGAACTTCGAAAGTTTGGATAGTTATGTGATATTCATGGAATCTGAAAATCATTTTCAGAGACATACAAAGGCTAAAAGATATGAGATATCCAAAGCAATGTTTGTTTGCAAACTATTAGTAAAGGAGTTTACTATGCATTAGACTGATAAGAGAGGGATCCAGAAGAACGCCTGTCATATGATGAAAGGTGAATAAAACAACAACTTAAAGAGAAAGGAAGTGTCCGAAGGATGTTAGTGTGACTTACACACCTAGGAAGTCCGGGGCTAACGCCACTCTTAAGTTCGGTGCTTCTTCTCAGAGTAGGAGAAATACTAAAAGTTAAACTGTTAGAAGTATAATGGCAAAAAGGAAAGAAGACTGGAATATCCAGCTCATGTATGAATGTCATACAAGTTTTTGATGTATAGAAGGCTGGTCAAAGATATAGTTCTTGGGAATTATGGTTAAACATGTTAATCATTAATTTTTGGGTATTGTGAGTTAATCACAAAGATACCCGCTCGATTGCATTCTGTTGCAACTCGATGTAAGAACTACTATGGCCTGAAAGACTAGCCAGGAATGAGGTTTAGGTATACACAGGGAACATAGTAAATGTTACTATACCTTCCATCGGTGTATTACCGTATGTATTTATTTTCATAATTCATTTGGAGTTTTACACACTCTAGCCCATTGCATAAGGAATCTTGCAAGAAGGTTGTTCATAAGAGAACTTTTGATGTTCGGTGTTATGAATAACATAAGGGCAATACTTTCATTAAGAATGAGATGTATGTTATGAATATTGATAATAATACATTACCTCTGGGTTTACTTTCATAATTCATTTTAGAGTTTCATACACTCTAGCCCATTGCACAATGTTTGTTGCAAAAGAGTTGTTCATAAAAACAACAATTGTTGTTCAGTATTATGAATAACATGAAGGGCCATGCTTCCATCCTAGATGGGATGTATGTTATGAATATTGATGGTAATATGATACATCCATAACACTGACGCTAAATGTCGCAAGACTAAAAGAATACCACACAAGTGTGGCACTACATTTGGTCACATTGGAGAAACCCGCATGGAAATTCCATTATGATGGATTTTGAAGTCGTTTGATTTTGAATCATCCGACGCTTGCAACTTTCTTCCGAAAAGAGAAGTGACTGAAATACCGTTCACAGGCCATAAGGAACGGACAACAAACTTATTGGTGATCATACATTTGATGTGTGTAGTCCGATAAAGGTTGTTGCAAGTAGTGGATTTATCTATCTTCAGAAATGACTCAAGTAGATATGTGGATATTTACTTGATGAGACGTAAGTCTGGATCTTTTGAAATCATTCGAAAGGTTTTCAAACATGAAGTAGAAGTTATTGTAACAAGAAAATTATGTTTCTACAATTCGATTGCAGAAAGAAATATTTGAGTTACAAGTTTAGCGAATATCTGATGAGTTGTGAAAGGGGTTTCATAACTTGCACCTCCCGGAACACCACTGCAAGTGGAAAGTCCGTGAAGATGTAATCGAACCATTTATGACATGGTGAGATCAAAGATGACATAAATAAATTTGGCATTATCCCTTTTAAAAGTGATGCTTTAGAGACTGCGGCTTTTACACTGAAAAGAGCTTCATCAGGTCTGTTGAAATGATGCAATGGTATGGTACGCCCAACCATGTTATATCTTTTCTTAACATTTGGAATATGGGGCTTGTGTAAAAGGTTACAAACCTATTCCAAATCAGACAAGTGCTACTTTGTAGGTTATCCCATGTCATTGGGTATTCCCCCACCACTATACTGAGGCAAAGGTTTTCGTCACAAAACGGTATGCCTTTAAAGAGAATAGTTCTTACAAAAGGTGAGTGGGAGGACAGTGCAACTCGACGAGATAACCAGTATCTTCGTCATCAGGTCAAAGGAAAGAGACCTTGGAAGTAATTCCAGAGTTTCCTACTGCGACTGATACGGAAGTCTCTACAATAAAATGTATGGACTTTGGTCGAACTTGCAGCTGAACCACGTAGACAAGGCTCGTGCAAACCTCTCAGGTGCGCAAATGAGATATTGTTGTTAGACAACAATACACCTACGATACACAAGGAAGCATTGATGGGCCCTGACTCCGGAATTGGCTAAATGCCAATGCAACCCGAGTTAGTTTCCACATAAGTGATTCAAGATTAAAACCTTGATACACCTTTCGGAAGACTTAGAGTCTAACGAATATTTATGGAACTTAAAACTGATACGGATAAAAATGTTTTATCCATAAAGCTCGACTTGTTGCAATAACAAGTTCAAAGAGTTGACTACGATGAGATTGTCTCACCGTAGTGATGCTTAAAGTCGGTTCGGGTTGAACTAGCAATTAATACATATTTCAATCATGAGATATGAAACATGGATGACAAAAGGATTTCCATTTGATGGAAATAAAACCTAGGACTTGTATGTGATACAGTCCAAAGTAATTTGTCGATCTAGAGGATGCTAGTAGGTATGCAAACTTCAGAGTTCCAGCGATGGACAGAAGAGAGCAAAATGGAGTCGGAATCTTCGTGTTTTGATGAAATGGTCAAAGGGGTTTGACTTCATCAATGGGTAACAAAGATGCTTGTAATTCAAGAAAGTAAGTGGGAGCATAATAATATTTCTAAAAACCTTGTGTGCTTGACACATTGGTAATTGGAAATAAATTTCTTGACACGAATTAGGACTTCGTTTGAAAATAGTTTTTTGATGAAGTGCTTAGGCTAAATAGCCTCAATATTAGGCATGATGATCTATGGAGATAGATTTACCTAATGGGGCTAAGCAATGAATACATATTGACAAGGTGCTAAAACCATTTAGCATTTAAAACACCAAGGAGTGATTCTTGCCGAAGTCACATGGAAAGAGTTTTTGCAAGACTCGGTGTCCCAAAACACTGATGAGCAAAATACATGATGGAGATTCCACACACTCTTGTGTTTGGATTAATCATGTATTCCATGATATGTAAAACAACCAGATATGTCCGATACTCCCAAGGTGTTGCGAGTATAGATACCAAAGTGATCAAAATAACTGATCATGGGACAACAGTGAAAAAGGGTCATTGAGTACCATAGTAGCACTGATGACATGTTTTCTCGCAAACGGAGATCATGAAGAGTTCGTTGTAAAAGGTTACATCGATACAGTCCTCATCAATGCTCCATGCGATTTTCGATTTAAATTAAGGGTTTTGTGTAATACACAATATGGTGGCACGGTAGTTGGAAATTGTTCCAAACAGGATACTGTGGCGAATTCTATAACAGGGGCGAAGTATGTTGCCATTTTTACAGCGACAAAGAAGATGTTGAATCATATAGTTCATTCATGAACTTAGTATGGTTCCAAGATGGCTTTTGTCAATGGGACACTACTGCAGGTAGTTGCTCCATAACTCGGTCTGAGGAATCCAGGTTCGACCTGTGATTCACATACATACAAAGCCAAGTCCACACAAAATATGAATTTTGTGAAAGCGTGAAAACGCGAGGATATGCAAAGATACACACGGAGCTGAAGTCGTCAGATCCGTTGGACATCAGGCTATACCACAAGCAAAGCATATTTACACCGGTGTGCCACAGGTGTGAAGTGCATTAGCATTAACTAGATTATTGACTCTAGTGCAAGTGGGAGTCTGTAGGAGATATGCCCTAGAGGCAATAATAAATGTTATTGATTATCTCCCTGTTCATAATTAGGTTTATGTTCCATGCTATAACTGCTATGGTTCTCGAGTCTGCAAATAAAACGAGGCTCAGAGGAAGACTCATATGCACGTGTGGAATAATAAACGATAAAATGTATTCCTAGTCTAGCCTCTAAGACTAGCTCAAGTGTTGCATGATGGTTCTGTTTTCCTGATCATGGGCATGTCTATGCCAGCAACTTTGAGGGCACAATGTTAGAAGAACATTTGTGTTGAATCGACCCGAATTGATGTTATGCTATGAGTTACATTCGTCACAATTTAATGGTTAATAACACAGAGATGGTTGACGTTTGCATGATTCCTTAGACCATGAGAGTGTCGAGTTTCTTCATGCTTGCTTCATGAACTTTGGGGTTTGTTAAACGTCATCCGTAAATGGATGGCTATTATGGCGGCTTACGGGTTCATGGAAAAGTGTGTCAAGTAACTTGATAGCTCGAGATTTGGATTTGCTCCTCCGACGATGGAGAGATATCTCTGGGCCCTCTCGGTGTTACGGTATCCATCATCGTCTGGCCAGACACTTTGTGATTTGATCATGGGGATGCCGGAACACGGTAACGAGAAAAGAGAACAATACCGGTAACGAGGTAACTAGCATAGTGGACAAGTTGTTGATCCACGGGAATGCCAACATGTCTCACCTCGGGTATTTGTAACATATCGTGAAGCAACAGGAATAGCACACGGCAACTGGAGGTTCACTCGAATATTCATTTGTTTGGGTATAGGGGTCAATATGGGTGTCCACGGCTCCGATGTTGATCATTGATCGGAAGGGGTTCCGTGTCATGTCTATACTTCACCGAAACTATAGGGTCACACACTTAAGGGTCATTTATCTGCTGAATACTAGACAGGGAGTCCAAGAGAAAGTCACTGGAAAAGTTTCAGACACAACGGAAAAGTTCTGGAGAGAACACCGAAAAAGTTTTGATAAAACCGAAAAGTTGTTTCGGATAAAACCATTGATCCAAAAAGGTTTCGGCAAGCACCGGGAATGTTTTGGAGGTTGACAGATTGGTCTGGTAACTTCTGGAATTTTTCTGGAGAAAAAACCGATTTTTTTTTGGAGCTGCCGGAATTGTTTACCGGGTAAACGAAGATGGTTTTAAATTAAACCACCATACTGGAAATGTTCCGGAGCACGTCCGGATAATTTTAGAGGGTGCCGGAAATGTTCAGGGACCTTCGGGAATTTTTCTGGAAATTACACGGGGGAAAACATCTTGTCCCAGCGAGAGGGGACAAGATCCCACGTTTCGTGGGGGCTGTTTTTGGGGGGGCCCCCTTGTTGGTGGACAAGGTGTTGGGGGGGCCCCCATGGTGGGGGGGCGGCCCCCACAAATGGTGGAACATGTTGGGAGGAGGTGGCAGCCCCATGATGGTGGCGCCATGGATGTTGGGGGGACCCCCCATGGGACATCTCCCCACCTTTGGTGGGTGCATGTTTTTGGGGAGGGGCCCCCTCATGCGGGCTGAAATTTTCAGCCCCCCTCCACCCCTTCCACCACTATAAAAGGAGGTGGAGAGGAGCTCTCCATCCCCACTCCAACTCTCTCACATAAGCCATGCATGATCTGGCATTCTCTCTCCCTCCCACGAAATAGTTTCGTAGTGCCGAAAGACTGTCTGGGTTCCGGTGGGAACTAGTTCTGGACGGCGAAGCCCTGCCGGATAGTTGACACCGTATGTGTGCAACTCTGTAGAGAGGTCGTAGTTTCGATCTTAGTGCCCGTGGGGCTGTTCGTGAGTGCCTCCCGGAGGGCTGTCCAAGTGACGGTCCGAGTTCTGTGAGTCCTCCCGAAGGGCTGTCCGCGACACCGTCCGGGGGACTGTCCGACCGCCTCCCGGAGGGCTGTATGGGTGGCGGATGAGGGTATACATCCTCGCGGTTGGGAGGTTGTAAATCCTAGCTGCGGGGATCTGCACCGACGATCGTCATCGACTCTACTTCCGCTGCGCTACGAGTCGGTAACGAAAATGATCAAACCTTGTATGTAGTCCCCATAGTGTTCCTGGGCTGGTGCGTAGGTCGAAATTTTTTGTTTTCTGCTGCGTTACCCTACAGAACAATGATGCTAGCCCGGGAAACAATTGCCTGGTAGTCCTTCACAGAAATGACAGAAAACATAGAAAACATACTTGATTAAAATTAGAATCCCTCGAGAAAGTAAAATCAATTGCATATTATCTTGGAACCTGAAAAAAGAAAACGAATTGGTTGTTATTCTCATAAAACTCATCAAATCAGGCCCAACATAGAACGCGTGAAACAAAATGCACATATAGGATAGAACGTCAAAATTAAAGTCCATGTATAAGACGTCACAAAAACGAACAGTATTGAATGATAACATTTTCTTTACTCGTACCATGGGTATCCGTGGTTCCTCGATGGACAACTTCATGGGCTGGATTGAATAATTGTGAATTTAGAGGTCCCTCCGATCAAGGGAGAGACTGATCTTATCGGTAGATTTGGATTTAGAGGGTATAATATATGTGCGCTTTTTATGCCACCACGGACTAACACCTGTGAGTTGTTTGTCTTGTGTAGTTAATTAGTTAATGAACCACATTCTTCCTTTGATGAACGCTACCTGCATACAAATAGCATAGAGAGGTACATGATAGAAAGGCATTGTAATTAAATAAGAACAATATTATACTACCTCAGATCAAAATCTTCTTCACACGCTTAATCCATCACCAGACCAATTGCTTAATGGTGAGCTTATTACCTTGTCCTCGACCGTGACGGTGCCGCGGCCAAGAAGAGATTCCCATATGCACCCTAGCTGGATTGGCAAAACAATGCTACCATTGACACACCGCACAGAGAGACAACACATAGTATTTACCTAATCAAATGGCTGGGCAGGTTGATGCCTAAACGATTATTCACTGCATAGTCGATGGTCGTGCATTGCACTTCGTCCCCCAATTTTGTATAACTTGTGGAGGCAACCAATTATATAATCAGTTGATGATGTTCATCACCTGCATGCAAACCTCGATTTTCTCATATTTGCCACTGGATCTAACTCGATGCGTTCTCTTCATCAGAAATTTGTGGAAGAGACCGATAATCATAAGATACTACGATGATGGTTATGTGCATGAAAATTAATATAAATATGTTCAGTTGACTGCTTGTACGTGCTAAGATTCATACTTGTATGAATATGAATTATGAATGGATAGAAAAGAAAGATGAGTATATGCACGAACAGAAAAAAATGGAGATATGCATGCAAATGTTTTTAGACATGTCGTACCCATACCTCATGTGTTAAGACTTGATTATATCTGGGAATCTATGCATGCAACAATATACAGTTTCTTGATTGCAATTTTTGACATCCATAAAAAGGGAATTTCTTTTTTTATTTGCCATCCATAAGAAATCTGAATATTAGAAATTCACTTTTTGGGTGAGATCATAAGTAGCGCCCATGGGTATTTAAATCTCGGTGCTCAAAATTACTAACAACAGATTATTCACTTACCCGATTTACATATTTATGCATGGTCTCCATTTGTTTCTAGGCGTGTTACTAATCAACTTTGCTTGCTCGGATTCTACATAGCTCTGGGAAAATATCAGGTTTGTACAGAATTAGAAATGCACTCCTCACATAGATAAAAGAGAATTTAGATCCAACATGCGACACGAACGGAAACAATATGAATCACACCAAACTCTTATGGGTAAACAGATTAGTTCTGAATCTGGTAGAGCAATCTGTCAGCCAAAATGGCAATCAAAAAGATAAAGCGACCGAGCTTCAGCATTAAAATTAATAAATCACCCGAGCCCCATTCAAAAAGTAAGATTGAATTCTGGTTTTTACCCCCTATTTATTCATTTTTGACACTAATTACCCCATTTATTAGGATTTCATCCATTTTAGCCCCATTTAGCAAAAGTGTTGCCACAATTTACCTTGTTTAAAATTTTGTGTGCGTTCTGACCGGCGGGTCCAATTGTCAGGTCCAGTTGGCATGCCACATCGATGGGTTTTTTGCTGCCTATTTTTATTACTGATATAATCTGAAATCATGTATGTTTTTCTTTAGTATTATCATATACGACCTTAAGTATGCATGATTCCATGGATCAGATTAAAAGTGGTGTAAATATACTACTTTACTAACTCTGATGCACATACATATCATAATGTTTGGATGGGCGATGCAATCGATTTGGAGTGAGCAACGCAAACTAGAAGCGACTGGAGGCGAGCGCGACATGCGGCTGACTCGGGAGTTGTTACGCGACGCGAGCGACCTCCATCGGCCCTGGACGGTCGGGAGAAACTGTGAGGACTGGTTCAGCAGGAAGGAAAATAAGCAGGGAAAAACCTGTCGATGTGGCATGCCAACTAGACCTGACAATTGGGACATGCCGGTCAGAACGCACACAAATTTTCAAAGAGGGTAAATTCTAGCAAAACTTTTGCTAAATGGGGTAAAACGGATGAAATCTCGCTAAATAGGGTATATAGTGTCAAAAATGTCAAAATAGGGGTAAAAACCGGAATCCACTCAAAAAATAAACTATATCTTCTGCTTACCTCGTAGGTGACTCCAGGAAGTTATTTCTCCTGATTCCATTGTAAGAGCAGATCTGATTCACATTCTTTATTGCTGCCAAATATAATTACAGTTAAATGATTCTCTTGAACGATAGATGCACAGAAAATTGATAGAACCATCTGCTGTTAGCACATCAGTCATTGGTATAAAAGTGTTACATTGCTCTTGTTTTTAATTAAGATGAATCCCTACGACTGTCCTGACTTTGTCACCAAATTTTTCAACATCTCATGAGAACATATTGTTCGCAATTCTGGTACACACAACTCAGTATGACAACGTCAAAATCAGAATATTGGATGGGATCAGTTACTTGAAATCATAAGCACTAAAAACACTAACTATGTTCAAATCAGACTAATGGATAAGAGTAGTTACTTGAAATCATACGTAACACTAACTTCTAAAACCTGGTACCTGGGAGGCAAGGATATGTAGTGGTTGCTGAAGATTGCCTGATGAAAGTGACAGCGGCTGGCAGCGTCCTCGAGGATGAGAGAGAGAGAGAGAGAGAGAGAGATAGAGAGGCTGATGGCACCGGCGGGAAGAGGCAAGGCCTATCCACCATGAGGCTATCGCCTGGTGCAATTGGATTTGCTGCTGGATCTAACACGACGCTCATAAACAGAAGGACGGGAGAAAGGCAATTGCTAAGAAATCTGAATATTAGAAATTCACTTTTTGGGTGAGATCATAAGTAGGGCCCATGGGTATTGAAATCTTGGCGCTGAAAATTACTGACAACAGAGTATTCACTTACATGATTTACAGATTTATCCATGGCCTCCATTTGTTTCTAGGAGTGTTACTAATCAACTTTGCTTGCTCGGATTCTACTCAGCTCTGGAAAAATCATATGAATATTAGGTTTGTACAGAATAAAAAATGCAGTCCTTACATAGATAAAAGAGAATTTAGATCCAACATGCGACATTAATGGAAACAATATGAAATAGCCCCAAACTCCTATGAGTAAACAGATTAGTTCTGGATCTGGTAGAGCAATCTGTCAGCCAAAATAGCAATAAAAAAGATAAAGCGACCGAGCGTCAGCATTAAAATTAATAAATCAACCGAGCCCCATTCAAAAGAGAATGGCGTTTTGGAGGCCGAGCTCCATGGAGCCCTTTATTTTTGAAAAATTCAAATTCAAACTTTTATGTTTCAAAAAATTCTGAAAAAAATATGCGTGCATGTAAGGATGTAACCCACATGTGTGAAAAAGTCATGATGAAATACCTTGAGTTGCGACCTGTACAAAAAAGACAAATTCATTGCATGGGAGGATGAATAGTATCATGTGTTAAACAGACCCAGATTTGTTTTTTTCGCACAACCCTCATTTCAATGTATTTATCCCTGAAAATTTACACACATGTGTGTTATGCCTACATGTATAGCTGTATTTTTTTTTCAGAATTTTTGGAAACGTAAAAATATGAATTTTGATGAAATTTAAATTTTGAATTTGGAGGCCTCATTGGAGCTCGGTCACCAAAAGGGATTTCCGCGTTCAAAAAAAAACTATATCTTCTGCTTACCTCGTAGGTGACTCCAGGAAATTATTTCTCCTGATTCCATTGTAAGAGCAGATCTGATTCACCTTCTTTGTTGCTGCCAAATATAATTACAGTTAACTGATTCTCTTGCACGATAGATGCAAAGAAAATTGATAGAACCATTTACTGTTAGCACATCAGTCATTGGTACAAAATAGTGTTACATTGCTCTTGTTTTTAATTAAGATGAATCCTTATGACTGTCCTGACTTTGTCACTAAATTTCTCAACATCTCATGAGAACATATTGTTCGCAATTCTGGTACACACAACTCAGTATGACAACGTCGAAATCAGAATAATGGATGGGATCAGTTACTTGAAATCATAAGCACCAATGATAATGCCGAGTTCTTATTTTTCTAGACTCGGCAATGCCTACTTCAACATTGAAGAAAATGTTAAATAGAATCCCTCAAATTTCGTGATCTGGTGGCTTTTGTGGATAAGGTCATAAAGTTCTCCGTACATGCAAAGTCTATTGCGTGGAACATGAGCATTTTCTTTCTTGTAGATAATAACCTGTGCCGAACAATGATGCTAGCCCGGGAAACAATCGACTGGTAGTCCTTCACAGAAATGATAGAAAATATAGAGAACATACTTGATTGAAATTAGAATCCCTGGAGAAAGTAAAATCAATTGCATATTATCTTGGAACCTGAAAAAAGAAGATGAATCGGTTGTTATTCTCATAAAACCAATAAAATCGGGCCCAACATAGAATGCGTGAAACAAAATGCACATATAGGATAGAACGTCAAAATTAAAGTCCATGTATAAGACGTCACAAAAACGAACAGGATTGAAAGATAACATTTTCTTTACTCGTACCATGGGCATCCGTGGTTCCTCGATGGACAACTTCAAGGGCTGGATTGAATAATTGTGGATTTAGAGGTCCCTCCGATCAAGGGAGACACTGATCTTATCGGTAGATTTGGATTTAGAGGGTATAATATATGTGTGCTTTTTTGGCCACCACGGACTAACACCTGTGAGTTGTTTGTCTTGTGTAGTTAATTAGTTAACGAACCACAATCTTCCTTTGATGAACGCTACATGCAGACAAATAGCATAGAGAGGTGCATGCTAAAAAGGCATTGTAATTAAATAAGAACAATATTATACTACCTCAGATCAAAAGCTTCTTCACACGCTTAATCCATCACCAGACCAGTTGCTTAATGGTGAGCTTATCACCTCGTCCTCAACCATGACGGTGCCGCGGCCAAGAAGAGATTCCCATATGCACCCTAGCTGGATTGGCTAAACAATGCTACCAATGACACACCGCACGGAGAGACAACACATAGTATTTACCTAATCAAATTGCTGGGCAGGGTGATGCCTAAACGATTATTCACTGCATAGTCGATGGTCCTGCATTGCACTTCGTCGCCCAATTTTGTATAACTTGTGGAGGCAACCAATTATATAATCAGTTGATGATGTTCATCACCTGCATGCAAACCTCATTTTTCTCATATTTGCCACTGGATCTAACTCGATGCGTTCTCTTCATCAGAAATTTGTGGAAGAAACCGATAATCATAAGATACTACGATGATGAGTATGTGCATGAAAATAAATATAAATATGTTCAGTTGACTGCTTGTACGTGCTAAGATTCATACTTGTATGAATATGAATTATGAATGGATAGAAAAGAAAGATGAGTATATGCACGAACAGAAAAAATGGAGATATGCGTGCAAATGTTTTTTGACATGTCATACCCATACCACATGTGTTAAGACATGATTACATCTGGGAATCTATGCATGCAACAATATACAATTTCTTGATTGCAATTTTTGACATCCATAAATAGGGAATTTCTTTTTTTATTTGCCATCCATAAGAAATCTGAATATTAGAAATTCACTTTTTGGGTGAGATCATAAGTAGCGCCCATGGGTATTTAAATCTCGGTGCTAAATATTACTAACAACAGAGTATTCCCTTACCAGATTTATCCATGGCCTCTATTAGTTTCTAGGTGTGTTACTAATCAACTTTGCCTGCTCGGATGGTACACAGCTCTGGAAAAATCATATGAATATCAGGTTTGTACAGAATTAAAAAGGCACTCCTTACATAGATAAAACAGGATTTAGATCCAACATGCGACACTAACGGAAACAATATGAATAACCCCAAACTCTTATGTGTAAACAGATTAGTTCTGAATCTGGTAGAGCAATCTGTCAGCCAAAATAGCAATCAAAAAGATAAAGCGACCGAGCTTCAGCATTAAAATTAATAAATCACCCGAGCCCCATTCAAAAAATAAACTATATCTTCTGCTTACCTCGTAGGTGACTCCAGGAAGTTATTTCTCCTGATTCCATTGTAAGAGCAGATCTGATTCACCTTCTTTATTGCTGCCAGATATAATTACAGTTAACTGATTCTCTTGCATGATAGATGCACAGAATATTGATAGAACCATCTACTGTTAGCACATCAGTCATTGGTATAAAAGAGTGTTACATTGCTCTTGTTTTTAATTAAGATGAATCCCTACGACTGTCCTGACTTTGTCACTAAATTTCTCAACATCTCATGAGAACTTATTGTTTGCAATTCTGGTACACACAACTCAGTATGACAACGTCAAAATCAGAATAATGGATGGGATCAGTTACTTAAATCATAAGCACCAAAAACACTAACTATGTTCAAATCAGACTAATGGATAAGAGTAGTTACTTGAAATCATACGTAACACTAACTTCTAATACCCGGTACCTGGGAGGCAAGGATATGTAGTGGTTGCTGAAGATTGGCTGATGAAAGTGAGAGCGGCTGGCAGCGTCGTCGAGGATGAGAGAGAGAGAGAGAGAGAGAGAGAGAGAGAGAGGGAGAGAGAGAGAGAGAGAGAGGCTGATGGCACCGGCGGGAAGAGGCAAGGCCTATCCACCATGAGCCTATGTCCTGGTGCAATTGGATTTGCTGCTGGATCTAACTCGACGCTGATAAACAGAAGGACGGGAGAAAGGCAATTGCTAAGAAATCTGAATATTAGAAATTCACTTTTTGGGTGAGATCATAAGTAGCGCCCATGGGTATTTAAATCTTGGCGTTGAAAATTACTAACAACAGAGTATTCACTTACCAGATTTACAGATTTATCCATGGCCTCCATTTGTTTCTAGGCGTGTTACTAATCAACTTTGCTTGCTCGGATTCTACACAGCTCTAGAAAAATCATATGAATATCAGGTTTGTACAGAATTAAAAATGCAGTCCTTACATAGATAAAAGAGAATTTAGATCCAACATGCGACACTAACGGAAACAATATGAATAGCCCCAAACTCCTATGAGTAAACAGATTAGTTCTGGATCTGGTAGAGCAATCTGTCAGCCAAAATAGCAATCAAAAAGATAAAGCGACCGAGCTTCAGCATTAAAATTAATAAATCAACCGAGCCCCGTTCAAAAGAGAATGGCGTTTTGGAGGCCGAGCTCCATGGAGCCCTTTATTTTTTAAAAACTCAAATTCAAACTTTTATGTTTCAAAAAATTCTGAAATAAAATATGCATGTATGTAAGAATGTAACCCACATGTGTGAAAAAGTCATGATGAAATACCTTGAGTTGCGACCTGTACAAAAAAGACAAATTCATTGCCTGGGAGGATGAATAGTATCAAGTGTTAAACAGCCCCAGATTTTTTTTTTGCATAGTCCTCATTTCAACGTATTTTGCCCTGATAATTTACACACATGTGTGTTATGCCTACATGTATAGCTGTGTTTTTTTTTCAGAATTTCTGGAAACGTAAAAATATGAATTTTGATGAAATTTGAATTTTGAATTTGGAGGCCTCATTGGAGCTCGGTCACCAAAAGGGATTTCCGCGTTAAAAAAAACTATATCTTTTGCTTACCTCGTAGGTGACTCCAGGAAGTTATTTCTCCTGATTCCATTGTAAGAGCAGATCTGATTCACCTTCCATGTTGCTGCCAAATATAATTACAGCTAACTGATTCTCTTGCACGATAGATGCAAAGAAAATTGATAGAACCATTTACTGTTAGCACATCAGTCATTGGTATAAAAGAGTGTTACATTGCTCTTGTTTTTAATTAAGATGAATCCCTACGACTGTCCTGACTTTGTCACTAAATTTCTCAACATCTCATGAGAACATATTGTTCGCAATTCTGGTACACACAACTCAGTATGACAACGTCGAAATCAGAATAATGGATGGGATCAGTTACTTGAAATCATAAGCACGCCAATGATAATGCCGAGTTCTTATTTTTCTAGACTTGGCAATGCCTACTTCAACATTAAAGAAAATGTTAAATAGAATCCCTCAAATTTCGTGATCTGGTGGCTTTTGTGGATAAGGTCATAAAGTTCTCCGTACATGCAAAGTCTATTGCGTGGAACATGAGCATTTTCTGTCTTGTACATAATAACCTGTGCCGAACAATGATGCTAGCCCGGGAAACAATTGACTGGTAGTCCTTCACAGAAATGATAGAGAACATACTTGATTAAAATTAGAATCCCTGGAGAAAGTAAAATCAATTGCATATTATCTTGGAACATGAAAAAAGAAGACGAATCGGTTGTTTTTCTCATAAAACCCATAAAATCAGGCCCAACATAGAAAGCGTGAAACAAAATGCACATATAGGATAGAACGTCATAATTAAAGTCCTTGTATAAGACATCACAAAAACGAACAGGATTGAAAGATAACATTTTCTTTACTCGTACCATGGGCATCCGTGGTTCCTCGATGGACAACTTCATGGGCTGGATTGAATAATTGTGGATTTAGAGGTCCCCCCGATCAAGGAAGACACTGATCTTATCGGTAGATTTGGATTTAGAGGGTATAATATATGTGCGCTTTTTTGGCCACCACGGACTAACACCTGTGAGTTGTTTGTCTTGTGTAGTGAATTAGTTAATGAACCACAATCTTCCTTTGATGAACGCTACCTGCAGACAAATAGCATAGAGAGGTGCATGCTAAAAAGGCATTGTAATTAAATAAGAACAATATTATACTACCTCAGATCAAAAGCTTCTTCACACGCTTAATCCATCACTAGACCAGTTGCTTAATGGTGAGCTTATTACCTCGTCCTCGACCGTGACGGTGCCACGGCCTAGAAGAGATTCCCATATGCACCCTAGCTGGATTGGTAAACAATGCTACCATTGACACACCGCACGGAGAGACAACACATAGTATTTACCTAATCAAATGGCTGGGCAGGGTGATGCCTAAACGATTATTCACTGCATAGTCGATGGTCCTGCATTGCACTTCGTCGCCCAATTTTGTATGACTTGTGGTGGCAACCAATTATATAATCAGTTGATGATGTTCATCACCTGCATGCAAACCTCATTTTTCTCATATTTGCCACTGGATCTAACTCGATGCGTTCTCTTCATCAGAAATTTGTGGAAGAGACCGATAATCATAAGATACTACGATGATGAGTATGTGCATGAACAGAAAAAATGGAGATTTGCATGCAAATGTTTTTTGACATGTCGTACCCATACCTCATGTGTTAAGACTTGATTATATCTGGGAATCTATGCATGCAACAATATATAGTTTCTTGATTGCAATTTTTGACATCCATAAACAGGGAATTTCTTTTTTTATTTGCCATCCATAAGAAATCTGAATATTAGAAATTCACTTTTTGGGTGAGATCATAAGTAGCGCCCACGGGTATTTAAATCTTGGAGCTCAAAATTACTGACACCAGAGTATTCACTTACCAGATTTATCCATGGCCTCTATTAGTTTCTAGGCGTGTTACTAATCAACTATGCTTGCTCGGATTATACACAGCTCTGGAAAAATCATATGAGTATCAGGTTTGTACCGAATTAAAAAGGCACTCCTTACATAGATAAAAGAGAATTTAGATCCAACATGCCACACTAACGGAAACAATATGAATAACCCCACACTCTTATGTGTAAACAGATTAGTTCTGAATCTGGTAGAACAATCTGTCAGCGAAAATAGCAAACGAAAAGATAAAGCGACCGAGCTTCAGCATTAAAATTAATAAATCACACGAGCCCCATTCAAAAAATAAACTATATCTTCTGCATACCTCGTAGGTGACTCCAGGAAGTTATTTCTCCTGATTCCATTGTAATAGCAGATCTGATTCGCCTTCTTTATTGCTGCCAAATATAATTACAGTTAACTGATTCTCTTACATGACAGATGCATAGAAAATTGATAGAACCATCTACTGTTAGCACATCAGTCATTGGTATAAAAGAGTGTTACATTGCTCTTGTTTTTAATTAAGATGAATCCCTACGACTATCCTGACTTTGTCACTAAATTTCTCAACATCTCATGAGAACATATTGTTCACAATTCTGGTACACACAACTCAGTATGACAACGTCAAAATCAGAATAATGGATGGGATCAGTTACTTGAAATCATAAGCACCAAAAACTCTAACTATGTTCAAATCAGACTAATGGATAAGAGTAGTTACTTGAAATCATACGTAACACTAACTTCTAATACCTGGTACCTGGGAGGCAAGGATATGTAGTGGTTGCTGAAGATTGCCTGATGAAAGTGACAGCGGCTGGCAGCGTCCTCGAGGATGAGAGAGAGAGAGAGAGAGAGAGAGAGAGAGATAGAGAGGCTGATGGCACCGGCGGGAAGAGGCAAGGCCTATCCACCATGAGCCTATGGCCTGGTGCAATTGGATTTGCTGCTGGATCTAACACGACGCTGATAAACAGAAGGACGGGAGAAAGGCAATTGCTAAGAAATCTGAATATTAGAAATTCACTTTTTGGGTGAGATCATAAGTAGCGCCCATGGGTATTTAAATCTTGGCGCTGAAAATTACTAACAACAGAGTATTCACTTACCAGATTTACAGATTTATCCATGGCCTCCATTTGTTTCTAGGCGTGTTACTAATCAACTTTGCTTGCTCGGATTCTACACAGCTCTGGAAAAATCATATGAATATCAGGTTTGTACAGAATTAAAAATGCAGTCCTTACATAGATAAAAGAGAATTTAGATCCAACATGCGACACTAACGGAAACAATATGAATAGCCCCAAACTCCTATGAGTAAACAGATTAGTTCTGGATCTGGTAGAGCAATCTGTTAGCCAAAATAGCAATCAAAAAGGTAAAGCGACCGAAGCTTCAGCATTAGAATTAATAAATCAACCGAGCCCCGTTCAAAAGAATGGCGTTTTGGAGGCTGAGCTCCATGGAGCCCTTTATTTTCGAAAAATTCAAATTCAAATTTTTATGTTTAAAAAAATTCTGAAAAAAAAATATGCGTGTATGTAAGGATGTAACACACATGTGTGAAAAAGTCATGATGAAATACCTTGAGTTGCGACCTGTAGAAAAAAGACAAATTCATTGCCTGGGAGGATGAATAGTATCATGTGTTAAACAGCCCTAGATTTCTTTTTTTTTGCACAGCACTCATTTCAACGTATTTTGCCCTGAAAATTTATGCACATGTGTGTTATGCCTACATGTATAGCTGTGTTTTTTTTTCAGAATTTTTGGAAATGTACAAATATGAATTTTGATGAAATTTGAATTTTGAATTTGGAGGCCTCATTGGAGCTCGGTCACCAAAAGGGATTTCCGCGTTAAAAAAAACTATAACTTCTGCTTACCTCGTAGGTGACTCCAGGAAGTTATTTCTCCTGATTCCATTGTAAGAGCAGATCTGATTCACCTTCTTTGTTGTTGCCAAATATAATTACAGTTAACTGATTCTCTTGCACGATAGATGCAAAGAAAATTGATAGAACCATTTACTGTTAGCACATCAGTCATTGGTATAAAAGAGTGTTACATTGCTCTTGTTTTTAATTAAGATGAATCCCTACGACTGTCCTGAGTTTGTCACTAAATTTCTCAACATCTCATGAGAACATATTGTTCACAATTCTGGTACACACAACTCAGTATGACAACGTCGAAATCAGAATAATGGATGGGATCAGTTACTTGAAATCATAAGCACCAATGATAATGCCGAGTTCTTATTTTTCTAGACTCGGCAATGCCTACTTAAACATTTCAGAAAATGTTAAATAGAATCCCTCAAATTTCGTGATCTGGTGGCTTTTGTGGATAAGGTCATAAAGTTCTCCGTACATGCAAAGTCTATTGCGTGGAACATGAGCATTTTCTGTCTTGTAGATAATAACCTGTGCCGAACAATGATGCTAGCCCGGGAAACAATTGACTGGTAGTCCTTCACAGAAATGACAGAAAACATAGAGAACATACTGATGACCCACAAGTGTAGGGGATCTATCATAGTCCTTTCGATAAGTAAGAGTGTCGAACCCAACGAGGAGCAGAAGGAAATGACAAGCGGTTTTCAGTAGGGTATTATCTGCAAGCACTGAAATTATCGGTAACAGATAGTTTTGTGATAAGATAATTCGTAACGGGCAGCAAGTAACAAGTGTAACAAAGGTGCATCAAAGTGGCCCAATCCTTTTTGTAGAAAAGGACAAGCCTGGACGATCTCTTATATAAAGCAAATTGCTCCCGAGGACACATGGGAATTTCTGTCAAGCTAGTTATCATCATGCTCATATGATTCGCGTTCGTTACTTTGATAATTTGATATGTGGGTGGACCGGTGCTTGGGTGCTGTCCTTACTTGGACAAGCCTCCCACTTATGATTAACCCCTCTCGCAAGCATCCGCAACTACGAAAGAAGAATTAAGATAAATCTAACCATAGCATGAAACATATGGATCCAAATCAGCCCCTTACGAAGCAACGCATAAACTAGGGTTTAAGCTTCTGTCACTCTAGCAACCCATCATCTACTTATTACTTCCCAATGCCTTCCCCTAGGCCCAAATAATGGTGAAATGTCATGTAGTCGACGTTCACATAACACCACTAGAGGAAAGACAATATACATCTCATCAAAATATCGAACGAATACCAAATTCACATGATTACTTATAGCAAGACTTCTCGCATGTCCTCAGGAACAAACATAACTACTAACAAAGCATGTTCATGTTCATGATCAGAGGAGTATTAATTATCATTAAGGATCTGAACATATGATCTTCCACCGAATAAACCAACTAGCATCAACTACAAGGAGTAATCAACACTACTAGCAACCCACAGGTACCAATCTGAGGTCTTGAGACAAAGATCGGATACAAGAGATGAACTAGGGTTTGGAGAGGAGATGGTGCTAGTGAAGATGTTGATGGAGATTGACCCCCTCTCGATGAGAGGATCGTTGGTGATGACGATGGCTTCGATTTCCCCATCTGGGAGGGAAGTTTCCCCGGCAGAACAGCTTCGCCGGA
The DNA here is from genome assembly GCA_011799875.1 of Thinopyrum elongatum. Taxonomy (NCBI): domain Eukaryota; kingdom Viridiplantae; phylum Streptophyta; class Magnoliopsida; order Poales; family Poaceae; genus Thinopyrum; species Thinopyrum elongatum. The sequence goes on along the minus strand of CM022302.1, from coordinate 70,003,315 downwards.
GCCCTAGATTGGTTCTGCCCAAGTTCCACCTTGAGATGGCGGCGCTTCATCCCGAAAGCTCTCTCGTGATTTTTTCCGGGTCAAAACACATCATATAGTAGAAGATGGGGGCCAGAGGCCTGCCAGGTGGCCCACAAGCCCTGAGGGCGCGGCCAGGGGGTAGGGCGCGCCCCCTAGGCTTGTGGCTGCCTGGTGGGTCCCCCACTGGTATTTCTTCACCCAATATTTTTTATTTATTCCAAAATGATTCTTCGTAAATTTTCAGGACTTTTGGAGTTGTGTAGAATAGGTCTCTAATATTTGCTCCTTTTCCAGTCCAGAATTCCAGCTGCCGGCATTCTCCCTCTTCATGTAAACCTTGTAAAATAAGAGAGAAAAGGCATAAGTATTGTACCATAATGTATAAGAATAACCCATAATGCAATAAATATCAATATGAAAGCATGATGCAAAATGGACGTATCAACTCCCCCAAGCTTAGACCTCGCTTGTCCTCAAGCGAAAGCCGAAATCGATAAATATGTCCACATGTTTAGAGATAGAGGTGTCGATAAAAATAAAATACGGACATGAGAGCATCATGATCATCTTTAGAACAGCAATATTGACATATAATTTCTTATGCTAAAGTGACAATTCTTTCACAAGGTAAAGTATGAGTCAAGAACTCCATTGAGAACCAACAAACTATGATCTTAGTCATCGAAGCAATTGCAATTTATCATAACATCGAAAAGAGTCAATATAAGAGCTTGTACAGCAAATCCACATACTCAATCATCTTTTAGTCTTTCATAATTGCTAACACTCACGTGGTACTTATGAGGTCAAAGCTTCAATTGGACACAGAGAAAGATAGGGGCTTATAATTTTGCCTCCCAACTATTTACGTAAAGGGTAATGTCAACAGTAATAACTCATGATCACCTACATCCGAGTGGATATATATGTCTAGATCATTCCACAACACATGACGCTTGCCAAGAGAAAAAGGCGATATATAGGAAGTGGTGAAGATTACCATGACTCTTGCATAAAGGTAAGTACTAGAAAGTAAAAGTAAAAGATAGGCCCTTCGCAGAGGGAAGCAGAGGTTGTCATGCGCCTTTATGGTTGGATGCGTAATCTATTAATGCAAAAGAACGTCACTTTATATTGCCGCTTGTGATAAAGAACTTTATTATGCAGTATGTCGCTTTTATTTCTTCCATATCACAAGTTCGTATAAAGTTTATTTTCCTCACACTAACAGATCATACATATTTAGAGAGCAATTTTTATTGCTTGCACCGATCACAACTTACTTGAAGGATCTTACTCAATCCATAGGTAGGTATGGTGGACTCTCATGGCAAAACTAGGTTAAGGGTGTTTGGATGCACAAGTAGTATCTCTACTTGGTGCGGAAGTTTTGGCTGATATGAGGTGGAAGCAAGCGTCACATGTTAGAGGATCCATGAAAATATAACTTCTATTCGGAAATAAGCAAACATAACTCATTATGTTGTCTTTCTTGTCCAACACCAACATCTTAGCATATAATATTTTAATGAGTGCTCACAATCATAAAAGATGTCCAAGATAATATATTTATATGTGAACCTCTCTTTCTTTATTACTTCCTTTTAATTGCAACAATGACCAACACTATGTTTGTCAATTCACAACAAATTTAAATCGACATACTTTTTATATGTGAAGTCATCACTCCCCATAAGATCATTATATATTCTTTCTACTGCTTTTATTCTATACCTTTTTTTATTTCTTTTCTCAAGATCATAGCAAACAAGCAAAGCCCTCAACTCAAAACTACTCTTTATTATATAACTCTCGGACTCGATTACATAGAGGGAACATAAAGCAAAACTCAAAGCTAGATCATACTAAAAACTTTATTCTACTAGATCAAGATATAACCAAAAGGATCGAACTAAAAAAAATGATAAAAGTAAAGATGTGATGGTGATACAATACCGGGGCACCTCCCCCAAGCTTGGCACAAGCCAAGGGGAGTGCCCATACCCATGTGTTTAGTTGTCTTTCTTCGGAAGTGGTGATGATGGAGTTGTTGATGATGTTGGAGGCTTATCCTCCGTCATCCAAGGCATAGGTTCTCCATTGTAAAAAGATGAACGAGTCTCCGGGATCCTCAAATCTGCAGCCAAACTCATCCTCTTAAATCTGTATTCATACTCATAGTTTTGGTTTTGCAGGTCATAGATCTGGGCTTGGAGATGCTCGATTTTTTCGTAAAGCTTGAAAATGTCCTCCCCGATGTCCTTGGCGTCCAGCTTGTGCTTTCCGCGATCATCATTTGATTAGCATTGAGTCCACGTTCCACCATCCCTTGGCACTTGAAGACTTGCTGCTCCATTGCTTCAAGCCTTGTCTCCACGCTTCCGGTCTTCTTTGGCCCTTCCACATCACGGATGTGCAGCACCCCCTCACGCATATCAATGGTTTGAGGGTGTCGCAGCACCTCCACAAGGTAGGGGTTGATGACCTTCTCAAAGAACTTGTCCTTCAAAGCACTTGGGGATGTCATGGCAATCTAGATCTGTCTGGAAAAACAGCTCGAAATAAAAACAGGAGATATTGTCGTGATACGAAGGTCTAAACCTTCGGAAGATTATATAATGATTTTTTACTGACCTAAAGGAGTATACCACAAGAAAATGGAGTCTGGAGGGTACACGGGGTAGCCACAAGCCGTAAGGGTGCGCCCAGGGGGGTAGGGGCGCCCCCTGGCTTGTCGCCTCCTCGTGTACCTTTTGGACTACTTTAAATATTCCTAATTTATTAAATATTCCAAAACGGATAAAAATTGCTATTTACAAAGTTTTGGAGTCAGTTTACTTACCATACCGCATACCTATTCCTTTTCGGAGTCTGAAACATTCTGGTAGGTCTCTCTAATGTACTCCTCCGGTGTTATGGTATTAATAATATTGGTTTCAACATTTATGGGAGTACGTGAGATATAATGTTTGATTCTTTGCCCGTTTAACACCTTCAGGTTAGTGCCTTCGGCGTTGTTGATCTTGATGGCACCGGAACGATAAACTTCCTCGACAATGTAAGGCCCATCCCATTTAGAGAGAAGTTTTCCTGCAAAAAATCTTAAACGAGAATTGTATAGCAAGACATAGTCACCTACATTGAATTCACGCTTTTGTATCCTTTTATCATGCCATCTCTTAACTTTTTCTTTAAAAAACTTGGCATTCTCATAGGCCTGGGTTCTCCATTCCTCAAGTGAGCTAATGTAAAATAACCTCTTCTCACCAGCAAGTTTGAAATCATAGTTGAGCTCTTTGATTGCCCAATAAGCTTTATGTTCTAGTTCTAGAGGTAAGTGACATGCTTTACCATAAACCATTTTATACGGAGACATACCCATAGGGTTCTTATAAGCAGTTCTATAAGCCCATAATGCATCATTAAGTTTCTTGGACCAATTCTTTCTAGACCTATTAACAGTCTTTTGCAAGATCAATTTAATTTCTCTATTGCTCAATTCTACTTGACCACTAGACTGAGGATGATACGGAGATGCAATTCTATGGTTGACATCATATTTAGCAAGCAATTTACGGAAGGCACCATGAATAAAGTGTGAACCACCATCAGTCATTAAATATCTAGGGACTCCAAACCTAGGGAAAATAACTTCTTTAAGCATCTTAATAGAAGTGTTATGATCAGCACTACTAGTTGGAATAGCTTCTACCCACTTAGTAACATAATCAACAGCAACTAAAATATGAGTATACCCATTGGACTTTGGAAAAGGCCCATGTAATCAAAACCCCAAACATCAAATGGTTCAATAACAAGTGAATAATTCATAGGCATTTCCTGACGTCTACTAATATTACCAATTCTTTGACATTCATCACAAGGCAAGACAAACTTATGAGCACCCTTGAAGAGAGTAGGCCAATAAAAACCAGATTGTAATACCTTGTGTGCAGTTCTATCTCCAGCATGGTGTCCTCCGTAGGCCTCGGAGTGACACTTGTGTAGAATCTATTCCTGTTCATGCTCAGGTAAACAACGTAAAATAACACCATTTACTCCTTCTTTATAAAGGTGTGGGTCATCCCAAAAGTAATGTCTTAAATCATAGAAGAACTTTTTCTTTTGTTGGTATGTGAAACTAGGTGGTATAAATTTAGCAATAATGTAATTAGCATAATCAGCATACCAAGGAGCACTACGTGAAGCATTTATGATAGCTAACTGTTCATCGGGAAAGCTATCATCAATAGGTAGTGGGTCATCAAGAACATTCTCCAACCTAGACAAGTTATCTGCTACGGGGTTCTTAGCACCCTTTCTATCAACAATATGCAAATCAAATTCTTGTAGCAAAAGAACCCATCTAATAAGTCTAGGCTTAGCATCTTTCTTTTCCATAAGGTATTTAATAGCAGCATGATGAGTGTGAACAGTAACTTTGGAATCAACAATATAAGATCTGAACTTATCACAAGCAAACACAACCGCTAAAAATTCCTTTTCAGTAGTAGCATAATTTCTTTGAGCGCTGTCTAGAGTTTTACTAGCATAATGGATAACATTTAATTTATTATCAACTCTTTGTCTTAAAACAGCACCAACAGCATAATCACTAGCATCACACATAATTTTAAAGGGTAGGTTCCAATCAGGTGGTTGAACAACAGGTGCAGTGATCAAGGCTTTCTTAAGAATTTCAAATGCTTCTACACAATCATCATCAAAAACAAATAGAACATATTTTTGCATGAGATTAGTGAGAGGCCTAGAAATTTTAGAGAAGTCTTTAATAAATCTCCTATAGAAACCAGCATGACCAAGGAAACTTCTTATACCTTTGATATCCGTAGGGCACGGCATTTTTTCAATAGCATCAACTTTAGCTTTATCAACTTCAATACCTCTTTCGGAGATCTTATGCCCCAAGACAATACCTTCATTAACCATAAAGTGGCACTTCTCCCAGTTCAAGACAAGATTCGTTTCTTCACATCTCTGCAAAACTCGATCAAGGTTGCTCAAGCAATCATCAAAAGAAGTTCCGTCAACGGAGAAATCATCCATGAAAACCTCAACAATCTTTTCACAAAAGTCAGAGAATATAGCAGTCATACATCTTTGAAAGGTAGCAGGTGCATTGCATAAACCAAAAGGCATACGTCTATGAGCAAAGATACCAAAAGGACATGTAAAAGTGGTTTTTTCTTGATCAGATTGTGTAACAGGTATTTGAGAGAAACCAGAATAACCATCTAGAAAGCAAAAGTGTGTGTGTTTGGATAGTCTTTCTAGCATTTGATCAATAAAAGGTAGAGGGTAATGATCTTTCCTAGTAGCTTTATTTAATTTTCTAAAATCAATTACCATTCTATATCCTGTAATAATTCTTTGTGGGATCAATTCATTTTTATCATTAGGAACAACTGTAATACCTCCCTTCTTAGGAACACAATGAACTAGACTTACCCATTGACTATCAGCAATAGGATAGATTATACCTGCTTCCAGAAGCTTTAATATTTCATCTCTTACCACTTCTTTCATTTTAGGATTTAACCGCCGTCGATGATCAACAACGGGTTTAGCATCAGGCTCCATATTAATTTTGTGCTGACATAAAGTAGGACTAATGCCCTTAAGATCATCCAGAGTATATCCAATAGCAGCACGGTGCTTCCTCAGAGTTTTCAATAATCTCTTTTCTTCATGCTCTGAAAGGTTAGCACTAATAATAACAGGATATATCTTCTTTTCATCAAGATAAGCATATTTCAGAGTATCCGGTAATTGTTTAAGCTCGAACACAGGATCACCCTTGGGTGGAGGAGGATCCCCAAGTATTTCAATAGGCAAGTTATGTTTCAAAATAGGATGCTGATCAAAGAAAATCTTATCTATTTCATTCCTTTCATTCATATGCATATCATTCTCATGGTCTAGCAAATATTGTTCTAAAGGATACCTAGGAGGCACAGCAATAGAAGCAGGACCAATAATTTCATCCTTACTAGGAAATTCTTTATCATGGGGTTGTCTATGAAATTTAGAGAAATTAAACTCATGGGACACATCCCCGAAACTTACAGTAACAGTTTCTTTCTCACAATCTATCTTAGCATTGACAGTATTCAGGAAAGGTCTACCAAATATAATGGGACAAAAATCATCTTGTGGGGAACCAAGAACAAGAAAATCAGTAGGGTATTTTATTTTCCCACACAAGACTTCAACATCTCTAACAATCCCAATTGGTGATATAGTATCTCTATTAGCAAGCTTAATAGTAACATCAATTTCTTCTATTTCAGCAGGTGCAATATCATTCATAATTTCTTGATATAAGGTAAAGGGAATTGCACTCACACTAGCACCCACATCACATAAGCCATGATAACAATGATATCCTATTTTAACAGAAACAACAGGCATGCCAACAACAGGTCTATGTTTATCTTTAGTATCAGGTCTAGCAATTCTAGCAGCTTCATCACAGAAGTGAATAACATGCCCATCAACATTATCAACCAAGAGATCTTTAACCATAGCAATACTAGGTTCAACTTTAATTTGTTCAGGGGGTGTAGGTGTTCTAGTATAACTCTTACGAATCACAATTGAAGCTTTAGCATGATCCTTTATTCTAACAGGGAAAGGTGGTTTCACAATATAAGCAGTAGGAATAACAGGATCAACATTATGAGTAATAGTTCTTCTTCAACTTTAATAGGTTCTACTACTTTTACTTCAATGGGAGGATGATATTTAAACCACTTCTCCTTAGGGAGGTCAACATGAGTAGCAAATGATTCACAGAAAGAAGCTACTACTTCAGAGTCAAGTCCATATTTAGTGCTAAATTCACGAAAAGCATCGGTGCCATAAAAGATTTAACACAATCAAACTTAAGGTTTATACCTGACTCCTTACGTTCGTCGAGTTCCCAATCTTCAGAGTTGCGTTTAATTCTTTCCAATAAATCCCATTTGAATTCAATAGTCTTCTTCATAAAAGAATAGGTACAAGAAATATCGAGCATGGATTGATTATTACGAGAAAGCCGAGCATAAAAATTCTGAATAATAATTTCTCTTGAGAGCTCATGATTGGGGAATGAATATAACATTGACTTAAGCCTCCCCCAAGCTTGATCGATACTTTCTCCTTCACGAGGCCAAAAATTATAAATATAATTCCGATCACGATGAACCAGATGCATAGGATAAAACTTCTGATGAAATTCCATTTTCAATCGGTTGTAAGTCCATGATCCAATATCATCACATAGCCTATACCATGTCAATGCCTTCTCCTTCAAAGATAAAGGGAAGACCTTCTTCTTGACCTCATCCTCAAGCAAACCTGCAAGCTTAAATAATCCACAAACTTTTTTTTCCGAAATAATCCACAAACTTCATCCACATAGATCAGGTGCAAATCAGGACATAGTGTTCCATCTCCTGCATAAGGATTAGCTAGCAGTTTCTCTATCATACCCGAAGGAATTTCATAATAAATATTTTCAGTAGGTTCAGTAGGTTGAAGAGCAACTCTTTGTGCTTCCGGTCGGGGTGAAGGTACCCCGAACAAGCGCCTCAAAGGATTATTTTCCATAGTAACAAGTGACAGTAAATTTCAGCACACTATATAAATTTTTCCTTACCAAATTTCACTCACCAAAGGCGCTTCACTCCCCGGCAACGGCGCCAGAAAAGAGTCTTGATGACCCACAAGTGTAGGGGATCTATCGTAGTCCTTTCTATAAGTAAGAGTGTCGAACCCAACGAGGAGCAGAAGGAAATGACAAGCAGTTTTCAGTAAGGTATTCTCTGCAAGCAGTGAAATTATCGGTAATAGATAGTTTTGTGATAAGATAATTCATAACGGGTAGCAAGTAACAAGTGGAACAAAGGTGCAGCAAAGTGGCCCAATCCTTTTTGTAGCAAAGGACAAGCCTGGACGATCTCTTATATAAACCAAAGTGCTCTCGAGGAGACATGGGAATTTCTGTCAAGCTAGTTTTCATCATGCTCATATGATTCGCGTTCGTTACTTTGATAATTTGATATGTGGGTGGACCGGTGCTTGGGTGCTGTCCATACTTGGACAAGCCTCCCACTTATGATTAACCCCTCTCGCAAGCATCCGCAACTACGAAAGAAGAATTAAGATAAATCTAACCATAGCATGAAACATATGGATCCAAATCAGCCCCTTACGAAGCGACGCATAAACTAGGGTTTAAGATTCTATCACTCTAGCAACCCATCATCTACTTATTACTTCCCAATGCCTTCCCCTAGGCCCAAATAATGGTGAAGTGTCATGTAGTCGACGTTCACATAACACCACTAGAGGAAAGACAACATACATCTCATCAAAATATCGAACGAATACCAAATTCACATGATTACTTATAGCAAGACTTCTCCCATGTCCTCAGGAACAAACGTAACTACTCACAAATCATGTTCATGTTCATGATCAGAGGAGTATTAATTATCATTAAGGATCTGAACATATGATCTTCCACCAAATAAACCAACTAGCATCAACTACACGGAGTAATCAACACTACTAGCAACCCACAGGTACCAATCTGAGGACTTGAGACAAAGATCGGATACAAGAGATGAACTAAGGTTTGCAGAGGAGATGGTGCTGGTGAAGATATTGATGGAGATTAACCCCCTCTCGATGAGAGGATCGTTGGTGATGACGATGGCTTCGATTTCCCCCTCCGGGAGGGAAGTTTCCCCGGCAGAACAGCTTCGCCGGAGCCCTAGATTGGTTCTGCCCAAGTTCCGCCTCGTGACGGCGGCGCTTCATCCCGAAAGCTCTCTCCTGATTTTATCCGGGTCAAAACACATCATATAGCAGAAGATGGGGGCTAGAGGCCTGCCAGGTGGCCCACAAGCCCTGAGGGCGTGGCCAGGGGGGTAGGGCGTGGCCAGGGGGTAGGGCGCGCCCCCAGGCTTGTGGTTGCCTGCTGGGTCCCCCTTTGGTATTTCTTCGCCCAATATTTTTTATTTATTCCAAAATGATTCTCCGTAAATTTTCAGGACTTTTAGAGTTGTGTAGAATAGGTCTCTAATATTTGCTCCTTTTCCAGTCCAGAAATCCAGCTGCCGGCATTCTCCCTCTTCATGTAAACCTTGTAAAATAAGAGAGAAAATGCATAAGTATTGTACCATAATGTGTAATAACAACCCATAATGCAATAAATATCAATATAAAAGCATGATGCAAAATGGACGTATCACATACTTGATTAAAATTAGAATCCCTGGAGAAAGTAAAATCAATTGCATATTATCTTGGAACCTGAAAAAAGAAGACGAATCGGTTGTTATTCTCATAAAACCCATAAAATCAGGCCCAACATAGAACGCATGAAACAAAATGCACATATAAGATAGAACGTCAAAATTAAAGTCCATGTATATCGATGGACAACTTCATGGGCTGGATTGAATAATTGTGGATTTAGAGGTCCCTCCGATTAAGGGAGACACTGATCTTATCGGTAGATTTGGATTTAGAGTGTATAATATATGTGTGCTTTTTTGGCCACCACGGACTAACACCTGTGAGTTGTTTGTCTTGTGTAGTTAATTAGTTAAGGAACCACAATCTTCCCTTGATGAACGCTACCTGCAGACAAATAGCATAGGGAGGTGCATGCTAAAAAGGCATTGTAATTAAATAAGAACAATATTATACTACCTCAGATCAAAAGCTTCTTCACATGCTTAATCCATCACCAGACCAGTTGCTTAATGGTGAGCTAATCACCTCGTCCTTGACTGTGACTGTGCCGCTTCCAAGAAGAGATTCCCATATGCACCCTAGCTGGATTGGCTAAACAATGCTACCATTGACACACCGCACGGAGAGACAACACATAGTATTTACCTAATCAAATGGCTGGGCAGGGTGATGCCTAAATGATTATTCACTGCATAGTCGATGGTCCTGCATTGCACTTCGTCGCCCAATTTTGTATAACTTGTGGAGGCAACCAATTATATAATCAGTTGATGATGTTCATCACCTGCATGCAAACCTCGTTTTTCTCATATTTGCCACTGGATCCAACTCGATGCGTTCTCTTCATCAGAAATTTGTGGAAGAGACCGATAATCATAAGATACTATGATGATGAGTATGTGCATGAACAGAAAAAATGGAGATATACATCCAAATGTTTTTTGACTTGTCGTACCCATACCTCATGTCTTAAGACTTGATTATATCTGGGAATCTATGCATGCAACAATATACAGTTTCTTGATTACAATTTTTGACATCCATAAACAGGGAATTTGTTTTTTTATTTGCCATCCATAAGAAATCTGTATATTAGAAATTCACGTTTTGGGTGAGATCATAAGTAGCGCCCATGGGTATTTAAATCTCGGTGCTCAAAATTACTAACAACAGAGTATTCACTCACCAGATTTACAGATTTATCCATGGCCTCCATTTGTTTCTAGGCGTGTTACTAATCCACTTTGCTTGCTCGGATTCTACACAGCTCTGGAAAAATCATATGAATATCAGGTTTGTACCGAATTAAAAAGGCACTCCTTACATAGATAAAAGAGAATTTAGATCCAACATGCGACACTAACGGAAACAATATGAATAACCCCAAACTCTTATGGGTAAATAGATTAGTTCTGAATCTGGTAGAGCAATCTGTCAGCCAAAATAGCACTCAAAAAGATAAAGCGGACGAGCTTCAGCATTAAAATTAATAAATCACCCGAGCCCCATTCAAAAAATAAACTATATCTTCTGCTTACCTCGTAGGTGATTCGAGGAAGTTATTTCTCCTGATTCCATTGTAAGAGCAAATCTGATTCACCTTCTTTATTGCTGCCAAATATAATTACAGTTAACTGATTCTCTTGCACGATAGATGCGCAGAAAATTGATAGAACCATCTACTGTAAGCACATCAGTCTTTGGTATAAAAGAGTTTTACATTGCCCTTGTTTTTAATTAAGATGAATCCCTACGACTGTCCTGACTTTGTCACTAAATTTCTCAACATCTCATGAGAACATATTGTTCGTAATTCTGGTACACACAACTCAGTATGACAACGTCAAAATCAGAATAATGGATGGGATCAGTTACTTGAAATTATAAGCACCAAAAACACTAACTATGTTCAAATCAGACTAATGGATAAGAGTAGTTACTTGAAATCATACGTAACACTAACTTCTAATACCTGGTACCTAGGAGGCAAGGATATGTAGTGGTTACCGAAGATTGCCTGATGAAAGAGACAGCGGCTGGTAGCATGCTCGAGGATGAGAGAGAGAGAGAGAGAGAGATAGAGAGGAGAGAGAGAGAGAGAGAGAGAGAGAGAGAAGAGAGAGAGAGAGAGAGAGAGAGAGAGAGAGAGACTGATGGCACCGGCGGGAAGAGGCAAGGCCTATCCACCATGAGCCTATGGCCTGGTGCAATTGGATTTGCTGCTGGATCTAACACGACGCTGATAAACAGAAGGACGGGAGAGAGGCAATTGCTAAGAAATCTGAATATTAGAAATTCAATTTTTGGGTGAGATCATAAGTAGCGCCCATGGGTATTTAAATCTTGGCGCTGAAAATTACTAACGCCAGAGTATTAACTTACCAGATTAACAGATTTATCCATGGCCTCCATTTGTCTCTAGGTGTGTTACTAATCAACTGTGCTTGCTCGGATTCTACACAGATCTGGAAAAATCATTTGAATATCAGGTTTGTATAGAATTAAAAATGCAGTCCTTACATAGATAAAAGAGAATTTAGATCCAACATGCGACACTAACGGAAACAATATGAATAGCCCCAAACTCCTATGAGTAAACATATTAGTTTTGGATCTGGTAGAGCAATATGTCAGCCAAAATAGCAATCAAAAAGATAAGGCGACTGAGCTTCAGCATTAAAATTAATAAATCAACCAAGCCCCGTTCAAAAGAGAATGGCGTTTTAGAGGCCGAGCTCCATGGAGCCAATTATTTTTCAAAAATTCAAATTCAAACTTTTATGTTTCAAAAAATTCTGAAAAAAAATATGCGTGTATGCAAGGATGTAACCCACATGTGCGAAAAAGTCATGATGAAATACCTTGAGTTGCGACCTTTACAAAAAAGACAAATTCATTGCCTGGGAGGATGAATAGTATCATGTGTGTAAACAGCCCCAGATTTGTTTTTTTTGCACAACCCTCATTTCAAAGTATTTTGCCCTCAAAATTTACACACATGTGTGGTATGCCTACATGTATAGCTGTGTTTGTTTTCAGAATTTTTGGAAACGTAAAAAATATGAATTTTGATGAAATATGAATTTTGAATTTGGAGGCCTCATTGGAGCTCGGTCACCAAAAGGGATTTCCGTGTTAAAAAAAACTATATCTTCTGCTTACCTCGTAGGTGACTCTAGGAAGTTATTTCTCCTCATTCCATTGTAAGAGCAGATCTGATTCACCTTCTTTGTTGCTGCCAAATATAATTACAGTTAACTGATTCTCTTGCACGATAGATGCACAGAAAATTGATAGAACCATTTACTGTTAGCACACCAGTCATTGGTATCAAAGAGTTTTACATTGCTCTTGTTTTTAATTAAGATGAATCCCTACGATTGTCCTGACTTTGTCACTAAATTTCTCAACATTTCATGAGAACATATTGTTCGCAATTCTGGTACACACCACTCAGTATGACAACGTCAAAATCAGAATAATGGATGGGATCAGTTACTTGAAATCATAAGCACCAAAGACACTAACTATGTTCAAATCAGACTAATGGATAAGAGTAGTTACTTGAAATCATACGTAACAATAACTTCTAATACCTGGTACCTGGGAGGCAAGGATATGTAGTGGTTGCTGAAGATTGGCTGATGAAAGAGACAGCGGCTGGCAGCGTCCTCGAGGTTGAGAGGGAGAGGGCGAGAGAGAGAGAGAGAGAGAGGGAGAGAGAGAGAGAGGCTGATGGCACCGGCGGGAAGAGGCAAGGCCTATCCACCATGAGCCTATGGCCTGGTGCAATTGAATTTGCTGCTGGATCTAACACGACGCTGATAAACAGAAGGATGGAAGAAATGCAATTGCTATGAAATCTGAATATTAGAAATTCACTTTTTGGGTGAGATCATAAGTAGCGCCCATGGGTATTTAAATCTTGGCTCTGAAAATTCTTAACAATAGAGTATTCACTTACCAGATTTACAGATTTATCCATGGCCTCCATTTGTTTCTAGGCGTGTTACTAATCAACTTTGCTTGCTCGGATTCTACACAGCTCTAGAAAAATCATATGGATATCAGGTTTGTACAGAATTAAAAATGCAGTCCTTACATAGATAAAAGAGAATTTAGATCCAACATGCGACACTAACGGAAACAATATGAATAGCCCCAAACTCCTATGAGTGAACAGATTAGTTCTGGATCTGGTAGAGCAATCTGTCAGCCAAAATAGCAATCGAAAAGATAAAGCGACCGAGCTTCAGAATTAAAATTAATAAATCAACTGAGCCCCGTTCAAAAGAAAATGGCGTTTTGGAGGCCGAGCTCCATGGAGCCCATTATTTTTCAAAAATTCAAATTCAAACTTTTATGTTTCAAAAAATTCTGAAAAAAATATGCGTGTATGTAAGGATGTAACCCACATGTGTGAAAAAGTCATAATGAAATACCTTGAGTTGCGACCTGTACAAAAAAGACAAATTCATTGCCTGGGAGGATGAATAGTATCATGTGTTAAACAACCCCAGATTTGTTTTTTTTTTTGGCACAGCCCTCATTTCAACATATTTTGCCCTGAAAATTTACACACATGTGTGTTATGCCTACATGTATAGCTGTGTTTTTTTTTCAGAATTTTTGGAAACGTAAAAATAAGAATTTTGATGAAATTTGAAATTTGAATTTGGAGGCCTCATTGGAGCTCGGTCACCAAAAGGGATTTTTGCGTTAAAAAAAATATATCTTCTGCTTTCCTCGTAGGTGAGTCCAGGAAGTTATTTCTCCTGATTCTTTTGTAAGAGCAGATCTGATTCACCTTCTTTGTTGCTATCAAATATAATTACAGTTAACTGATTCTCTTGCACGATAGATGCAAAGAAAATTGATAGAACCATTTACTGTTAGCACATCAGTCATTGGTATAAAAGAGTGTTACATTGCTCTTGTTTTTAATTAAGATGAATCCCTACGACTGTCCTGACTTTGTCACTAAATTTATCAACATCTCATGAGAACATATTGTTCGCAATTCTGGTACACACAACTCAGTATGACAACGTCGAAATCAGAATAATGGATGGGATCAGTTACTTGAAATCATAAGCACCAAAAACACTATGTTCAAATCAGATTAATGGATAAGGGTAGTTACTTGAAATCATACATAACACTAACTTCTAATACCTGGTACCTGGGAGGCAAGGATATGTAGTGGTTGCTGAAGATTGCTTGAAGAAATTGACAGCGGCTGGCAGCGTCCGAGAGAGAGAGAGAGAGAGAGAGAGAGAGAGAGAGACTAATGGCACTGGTGGGAAGAGGCAAGGCCTATCCACCATGAGCCCGTGGCCTGGTGCAATTGGATTTGCTGCTGGATCTAACACGACGCTGATGAACAGAAGGACGGGAGAAAGGCAATTGCGTGAGCGAGGGAGTAGATGCCTACGGGGAGTAGAACGCACGGGGGTTATGTCCAATGGAGGAATGGAACGCATAGAGTAATTATGTATAGGTTGGGTCACATACATGTGCCAGATGTGGTGGGCCTTCTTTTACACAATCAAATCGTATGAGAGATGGTTAGCTATTGTATTAGATCTTAACCAATAGATTTAGGATCTAATGGCATCCGGTTTTTTTCTTTGGTTTGAAAAGAGTCTTTTTCTGGCTGAGGATTCTATGATTGAATCTACACCGTAATAATTAGGTCCCATCAGATGAACGGCTCGTAAAATCTAATTAACATGGTAATTTCTAGGGAGTCTCTAATTAGTATAGGTACAGATAGATAGATATAGATATAGATAGATAGATAGATAGAAGTCTTCACTGTTCTGGTCCTTCATTTGTAACTTTTTATTAGAAAGTGCACTTATGATGTCGAATTGATCTTTGTTTGTTCATTTTCATACTTAATTGGAATTTGTCGTGTTTATGTATAAAAATCTGGAATTGGTGTGTAACCGGCTTGAGAATGTGGTTCTGTCTATAACTACGGTGGTAGACAAGTGATTTGTGTTTTTGTACTGATACTTTTTTTTTAGAAAAGGAGGATCATCTCCGGCCTCTGCATTAGAATGTTGCATGCAGCCCCTTTATTAAGCGAAGTATCCAAAAAATCTGCGGTCCAGTACAAGCTCTCTCAGAGCTGAAAAAGTAATAAAAAATAAAAATAAATCCACAACCAGCGAAAATAGGACGAGATGACTAAACACCTAGCCTATTACTGGACCGCCATCTAAACCAGTTATAGATATCCCGAGCTACCATCTCTCATCGGTAGACCAGAAACCAAAGGCTTGCTGGCTTCCGCATGAGTGAGTAACGACAACGTACAGATCCAAGCCATGACCCTGTAGATAACTTGTAAAAAATTTATACGAGTTTGTCTGTTAAAAATCATATCATTCCTGCAGTTCCATATAACCCAGAGTAATGCTTCCTATGCGAATATGTCTCGCAGTATTTTCTCGTATGTTCGCGGCGACCAGGGATCAATCCCTGGTACTCCCCTTTTCCCTTCTATTTTTTATGCGCGAAAATGGGTCAGCCCAGTAACGACCACAGCAGGAAAACTCGACGCGATACTTAATCTGTGGCATGTTTAACCGTCGACATGTTGTATGTTTATAGAAAAAAATGGATTGGTTTATATCAATGAGGAGACCAACTGAAACAATGACGGACGACGACATTTATCGACATTCCCTCTCGATACACGTCCAGCGGAGAGCCACAGAGATAGCGTCTCTCAGCCCTTATATTACAGCAACAACTCGGTCCACCCCCAAATAATTCAGTATAGCCTTGCATGTATCCTGTGGTTTTCACGCAAATGTTTAATTTGACCGAGTCATCACTGCGTTTTTTTTTTTAGCTGGAAAAAGTTCATTCCATTACTGAACCCGCACAGCAGACTCGCTGGCGACCACACCTGAAACAAAATCCGGAGCCTGCTCCATCCAAGACGTGGTCAGAACTCCCGCCCTGAAGCCATACGCTGCTAGTTCGTGGGCAACCTTATTACAATCGCGAGTACAAAAACCAAAATCAAAGGACTCAAAGTTTCCAAAACATAAACTACGTGTTTCCCGTAGGAGAACTCCAATCATGGACCGCTCGTAGTCATCCGACTTGAGCGCTTTCACCAGCACTTGAGCATCAGATTCAAACTTCACTCTATGAAAACCCATCTCAGCACTGGCCTCCACAGCCTTCACACAGGCCACCGCTTCTGACCAGACAAGTACTCCAGCTTCCCTGCAGTGGCAGCCAGGAACTCGCCCTGATCCGAGCGAGCGACACACCCCCAGGCACCCGCTCCTGTACTGTCATAATATGCCGCATCAAAATTTACCTTCACAAAATCAGGCGGCGGCCGCTGCCAGCTGCTGCTTAGTCTGTGCCCCACATCCTCAGACTGCATTTTGGGCATCACAGTAAACTCTTGGACGTACTGTCTGACCCTGAAGCTGAAATCTTCAGTGGTCCGCGCCCGCTCACCTGCGTTGATTTTGTTCCGGGTACACCACCATTCCCACAGCATGACGAGCGCCAAATCCCTGCACGTTGTGATATAATACAAGCAGCGAAGCATCATCAAAAAATATATCCCCTGTAGTGCAAGCTTCAAACTAATACAAATAATAAAAGGTCGAAGTAGCTCGCTCAATTATGAAAAGAGAAAAGTATGTTTTTGTCCCTCAAGTTCCCCAAAAGTATATAGACTTGGGGCATCTCCAACGCTGACCCTCAAACCACCTACATCCGTCCGGACCGTGGAAGCCATCCAACGCGGGCCTGTATCGGTCCGCGGCGCGGTCGGACGCGTTTTCTCCCGCACACCGGAGACAAACGTGGGGAGGTTTGCGGGAGTCCGCATCGCTGTCACGCCCGCTTCTGACCGCCCCGACCCACCAAAAATCCATCCCCCTACCGCGCGCGCTTCCCGCCTGACGCCAGCTGCCTGCATTCATGCCGCTGTGGAGCGCGCCGCTCCACATTGAAGGCGGCTCAGGGCGGACACGATCTCTCACTTCCTCCGCCACTCAACCGGCGCGCCGGCCGAGGGCGCCGCTGGCTGAAAACGCCTCCTCGCCGCATTCAAACGCCTCCATTAAACCCGCATGAAAGCCGAGAAACCTACTCCGGCCACACGTCCGTTCACAAGCGGGCCGGCATTAAACATAACCCCGGGCAGGCTCCTCTCGTTCGCCCTCTATATAAACCAGGCCAGACGCCGGGCAAGAATCACACCACTCCACCGCTCCCCATCTCCTCCTTCCACCATTTTCTCCAATCATTCGACGGCATCCAACGAGCCGGAAGAGCAGTTCCCTGGCGTAAAAGTCGGCTGGGTGGCCCGCCGAGCCCGGCGGATACGCGCGAGGCAGCTCGCTGCTCCACCTCCCTCGCCGAGCCAGACGAAGCAAGTTGCCACCCCAAGCCGGCGCGTTGTAAAGCAACTTGCCGCTCCAAGTCAGCTCGCGGAGGAGTGGCGAGTTGCTCCATCCCATCACGGTGGGGAGCACGGTGGCACAGGCATCGTCGTTGCCGTCGACGACGCCGCATCGTACTGCGCCATCCGCCGTCGACGCACGTGTAGCCACGCCATGCATGCAGAGAAAGAAGCCGGCTGCGTGGAGGGCGACGAGGTGGCGGTAAGCAGTCCGGGGCCGCCGCCATCATCGAGGAGAAGTAGAATACGGGAGGCCGCCGCCGCTTGGGTCCCATGAAGGCCACCGCTGAGGCACCACCGGCGTACACAGCCGGTGTCTTGCCCTCTCGCAGGCCACCATCGTCCCCTTACCCAATAACCAACTTTGGTCCGTGTAGCCTAGGGACCCTTCCCCTCCGACTGAAGCATCAGGCGGCGGTTCCACTCCGATGAGCGGTGGGGAAGCGAGCCGTCCTTTGCGCTGAAGCATATACCTTTGGGGCTCACCGCTGCCGGTCATGGGGACGACATTGGAGACCCGCCGCGCCAGCCGTAGACTAGTCCAGCATCCTTTTTAGTTGAAAATATGCCCAAAATGTAACCGTTTTCGTCCGGTTTGTATGAAATCCGTCATGTTTATATGAAATCCGGCCTTGTTTCCATGAATTTCATCCGGTTGGTTGAAAAAGAGTTTGAAATGTATGCGGCTACGGTTGGATGGCGTCCTCCCGGATCCATGTCCGCAGACTGGTCCCCCCTGTCCGTGGACTGATACCGGAGGAAATTTGTGGGTTGCCGTTGGAGATGCCCTTAGTCCCTCAAGATTTTTTGGTACACATTTGGTCCTTCAAGTCAAAAAACCAGATAAGTTCCGTCCAAAACCAGATTTTGACCACGTTGACCAGGTGTGACCTATGATGGTAAATCCAAAAAAAATAGCAAACAAATTCAAAAGAATCTGGAATTTTTGGACCAAACTTATCCGGTTTTGACACTTGAAGGATGAAATGTCTACTAAAAAAATCTTGAGGGACCAAGTCTATAATTTTGAGAACTTGAGAGACCAAAAATTTACTTTTCTCTTATGAAAACTATTATAAGGTCCCACCAACGCAATACTGCTCTATTATTAACATGTCTTCTAAAGACAAAGATAAATATTTCTCTCTTTTTTCTTTCCTGAGTGAGGTGGAAGATTTTAATCCCTCGTAAGGAATAACAATATGTTGGAGGCATGCAAATTCAGTCCAGCTGTTGAAATAATGGCAAGATATACGCATCACGATGGTAACAGTCTTTGCTGACCAAGGTATGGTCGACATTCTCCCTGGAAAACTCTTCATGATTTTGATGGTCATTGCCAATTTGCATGCCGTGTTGGTGCTGGTTGAATTAATGGTGACGCATATGGAAAAGACCACATCATTTTTGGGAAATGTACAAATAGAGATGTAGACAATACTCGAATATGAGCACTGCAGTTGCAGCACGCACACGGCAAGCAGGCATGCACGACCGACCGTATACGTTACCATACCATACCATGCTGTATACCACTAATAGAAAACCGGGCTTTGGTCCAGGCCAGATTTGGGCACTAATCCCGGTTCTCTTACGAACCGGGACCAATGGGTGCATCAATCCCGGTTCGTGAGGCCAGGGCGTCGGCCGGGCCTCGGGGGGCCATTGGTCCCGGTTCGTCTGACCCCTTTGGTCCCGGTTCCAGACACGAACCAGGACCAAAGGGCCTCGCTTCTGGCGCAGCCCCTTTAGTCCCGGTTAGTGGCTGAAACCGGGACCAAAGGCCTGTCTTCTGTCCCGGTTCTAGCCACCAACCGGGACTAAAGAGACGCCTATATATACGCGCCCCTGCCCACCCCCTCCTCTGTTTTTTGGCCGTGTGGGAGGTGTGTGCATGCGCTGCTCTGTTCTCCCTTCTATGCATGCATATGAGGTGTTCGATAAAATGCCCGAGCCACACTTAAGCTTTCTTCTCTCCAAGCTCGACCTCCAAGCTCCATTTTCCTCAAGATTTGTCTAGGTTTGACGGTCCGTCCCGTCCCCGTCCTCACCGCCATCGATCGCTCGTGCCGATCTCTTCGCCAGCACCACCGTGGTGAGCCTCTTGTTCTTATCTTCTTTTAAAAAAAAATCTTGTTGTATGAGTTATATAGCTACTTGTATAATTTTCTTACTTTTATTATTGTTTGTTATTATATAGTGCCATGGTTTTGGTATCCGCCCCCGTCGGCTCTCGTCCGGTCTATGATTCGGATGTGGTATATTATCTTTTATAACTATTTGTTTCATTTAGTGTTTATGAGAATTATGCCGACCAACGTGACATAGATGTTTTTATCTAGGAGGTATGTGAACCGGAAATTCCAACCGACCCTCTTGTCGAGAGGTTAAATTTAGTTGAAAAAGAAAACAATTATTTGAAAGAAAAATTGAAAAGAATTGAAGAGGAGAAGATGAAATCGGAGTTGCATGTTGCCGATGTCGTCGATGATCACAAGATGCAGATGGATGCAATGCACTTGAGGATTAGAAAGATTAGAAAATATGCCATTGATAATGAGGCTTGGTATCATTATGCTGTTGGATCAATTGTTACCTTCGTTGTGATTATGATTGCATTTGTTTTTGCATTTAAATGTTTTACATAGTTGATAATGAGAACTATGTAAGAACTTTATGTATTTTTTTTCAGTAATAACATTTGATCACTACAGTACTTTGGTTATAATGTGATGATGAACTTGTATTGATTTGGTCATCACTTCTCTATTCATGATGTTCTGTAATGGTTTTTGATATACTTAATTATATAATGCACGCAGATGAACCGATAATGGATGTACGGTGACCGATGCACCTCCGACTACATTGACGGCCTGCATAATTTTCTCGAAGTGGCTGAGGCAACTAAGCAGAATGGTTTTATGTGTTGTCCATGTACTGGCTGTGGGAATACGAAGTCTTACTCTTCGTCAAAAACCCTTCACGTCCACCTGCTTGAGAAGGGTTTCATGCCACACTATAATGTTTGGACCAAGCACGGAGAAAGAGGGGTTATGATGGAAGACAACGAAGAAGAAGAGGATGATGACAACTATCATCCTATGTACCCTGAACACGGTGATACTGCAACGGGGGAAGCTGAAGATCAAGATGAACTAGACGATGTGCCCGATGATAATCTTCGCCGGGTCATTGTTGATGCACAGAGAGAATGCGAGAGTGAAAAGGAGAAGTTGAAGTTCCATCGCATGTTAGTGGATCACAAAAAACGGTTGTACCCAAATTGCGAAGATGGCAACACAAAGTTCGGTACCACACTGGAATTGCTGGAATAGAAGGCAGAGAATGGTTTATCTGACAAGGGATTTGAGAAGTTACTGAAAATAATGAAGAAGAAGCTTCCAAAGGATAACGAATTGCCTGACAGTACGTACGGAGCAAAGAAGGTTCTCTGCCCTCTAGGATTAGAGGTGCAGAAGATACATGCATGCCCTAATGACTGCATCCTCTATCGCGGTGAGGAGTACGAGAATTTGAACGCATGCCCGGTATGCGATGCATTGCGGTATAACATCAGACGAGATGACCCTGGTGATGTTGAGGGCGAGCGCCCCAGAAAGAGAGTTCCTGCCAAGGTGATGTGGTATGCTCCTATAATACCACGGCTGAAACGTCTGTTCAAAAACAAAGAGCATGCCAAGTTGATGCGATGGCAAAAAGAAGACCGTAAGAAAGACGGGAAGTTGAGAGCACCCGCTGACGGGTCGCAGTGGAGAAGAATCGAGAGAAGGTGGGGGGACTTTGCAGGTGACGCATGGAACGTATGGTTTGGTTTAAGTACAGATGGCATTAATCCTTTTGGGGAGCAGAGCAGCAATCATAGCACCTGGCCCATGACTCTATGTATCTATAACCTTCCTCCTTGGTTGTGCATGAAGCGGAAGTTCATTATGATGCCAGTGCTCATCCAAGGCCCTGAGCAACCCGGCAACGACATTGATGTGTACCTAAGGACATTAGTTGAAGAACTTTTACAGCTGTGGAATGGAGAAGGTGTACGTGTGTGGGATGAGCACAAACAGGAGGAATTTGACCTACATGCGTTGCTGTTTGTAACCATCAATGATTGGCCTGCTCTTAGCAACCTTTCAGGACAGACAAACAAGGGATACCACACATGCACGCACTGTTTAGATGATACCGAAAGTATATATTTGGACAAATGCAGAAAGAATGTGTACCTGGGACATCGTCGATTTCTTTCGACCAACCATCTCTTAAGAAAGAAAGGCAAGCATTTCAAAGGTAACGCAGATCACCGGAAGAAGCCCGCCCTCCGTACTGGTGATGCCATACTTGATATGGTAAATGATTTACAAGTAATCTATGGAAAGGGTCCTGGCGGACAATCTGTTCCGAATGACACTGAGGGACACGCACCCATGTGGAAGAAGAAATTTATATTTTGGGACCTACCCTATTGGAAAGACATAGTGGTCCGCTCTGCAATCGACGTGATGCACGTGATGAAGAATGTTTGCGTGAACCTGCTAGGCTTCTTGGGCGTGTATGGGAAGACAAAAGATACACCGGAGGCACAGGAGGACCAGCAACGTGTGCACGAAGAAGATTGCATGCATCCAAAGCAGAATGAAGGTCCTGCCTGCTACGCTCTTAATAAAGAAGAGAAGAAAATCTTTTTTGAATGCCTGCTCAGTATGAAGGTCCCGTCTGGCTTCTCGTCAAATATAAAGGGAATAATAAATATGGCAGAGAAAAAGTTCCAGAACCTAAAGTCTCATGACTGCCACGTGATTATGACGCAACTGCTTCCGATTGCATTGAGGGGGCTTCTACCAGAAAACGTTCGATTAGCCATTGTGAAGCTATGTGCATTCCTCAATGCAATCTCTCAGAAGGTAATCGATCCAGAAATCCTACCAAGGTTAAAGAATGATTTGGTGCAATGTCTTGTCAGTTTCGAGCTGGTGTTCCCACCATCCTTCTTCAATATCATGACGCACATTCTAGTTCATCTAGTCGACGAGATTGCCATTCTGAGTCCTGTATTTCTACACAATATGTTCCCCTTTGAGAGGTTCATGGGAGTCTTAAAAAAATATGTTCGTAACCGTGCTAGGCCAGAAGGAAGCATCTCCATGGGCCATCAAACAGAGGAGGTCATTGGGTTTTGTGTTGACTTTATTCCTGACCTTAAGCTGATTGGTCTCCCTCCATCGCGGTATGAGGGGAGACTGACCGGAAAAGGCACGCTAGGAGCGGATGCAATAATATGTAGGGACGGGCATTCTTGGGCTCAAGCACACTACACAGTTCTACATAATTCTACCTTGGTGACCCCGTATGTCAATGAACACAAGAATTTTCTGCGCTCCAAACACCCGGAGCAGTCTGACGACTGAATTACATGTGAACACATCAGGACTTTCGGTAGTTGGTTGCAAACACATCTCATGGGTAACAACATTGTTGGAGATGAGCTGTACTCGTTGGCCAGGGGACCATTTTCGACTGTATTGACTTACCAAGGGTACGAGATAAATGGGAATACATTTTACACGATCGTCCAAGATCAAAAGAGCACCAACCAAAACAGTGGTGTCCGCTTTGATGCAGCAACCAACAGGGGAAAGGACACATATTATGGTTACATAGTGGACATATGGGAACTTGACTATGGACATGATTTTAAGGTCCCTTTATTTCGGTGCAAATGGGTTAATCTGTCAGGAGGCGTGGTACAGGTAGACCTGCAGTACGGAATGACAACAGTGGGTCTCAACAATCTTGGGTACACAGACGAACCATTCGTCCTAGCCAATGATGTGGCGCAGGTTTTCTATGTGAAGGACATGTCTACCAAACCAAGAAAAAGCAAAGATAAGGAAGCGAATACATCATACGATGAGACAAAGCGCCACATAGTTCTTTCAGGGAAAAGAGACATCGTGGGAGTGGAGCGCAAGACAGACATGTCTGAAAATTATGAAAAGTTTCATGAAATTCCTCCCTTCAAAGTGAAGGCTGACCCAAGCACCCTGTTAAATGAAGAAGATTATCCATGGTTACGGCGCAATAAGCAAGGGACACACGCGAAGAAAAAGTGAAGACTTTCTCTCCGCAACTATTCTGATGCTGGCTTTGATTTAGAATATCACTGCAGTTACATGTCAAGAAATGAAATGCCTTTTGTAACATATGAGTTTTCGTCCGAAACCGTGATACTTCGAAAGAGATTGTCCAGTTTGTACACGAAGTGCATCCAGTTATTGCCGTAACCCTCTTAACTTTTTAGCACATGCTATGTGATGAAATGATGATACCATGCCAACTTTCAACCTTTTCAGAGTTCATTTGTACTGCTTTTCAATTTCAGGGTCATTTAGCTCAAAGAAAATATTAAATGCATGAAAAATAGCAAATGAAGTCAGAAATGGTTGAAAATTGATGATGTGGCTTTGAATGGTGCGTATGGAACACACAAAAAGTCAGGAGTTCAAATAAGTCTAAAAAATATGAAATGCCTTCGTAACACATGAGTTTTCGTACAAAACCCTGATACTTCGAAAGAGATTGTCCAGTTTGTACACGAAGTGCATCCAGTTTTTGCCGTAACCCTCTCAACTTTTTAGCACATTCTATGTGTGTGAAATGATGATACCATGCCAAGTTTCAACCTGTTCAGAGTTCATTTGTAGTGTTTTTCAATTTCAGGGTCATTTAGCTCAATGAATGAACTAATAGCAAAAAGAATGAACTAAAAAGCTTTTACAAAACTCTAATACCAAAAAGAATGAACTAAAAAGAATCAATTAATTTTTTTTGTTATGATCAACTAAAACAAAACTATAATATTCTTCAAGAGCAAAAAGAATGAACTAAAAAGCATTTATAAACCTCTAGTTATTATAAAGGTATTTTTGAAACTAAAATTATATAAAATTTACGCAACTAAAATTATCAAAGTATTTTTTGTTCAAAACTTTAATAGCAAAAAAAATTTCATAAAGTATTTTTTGTTAGAAACTTTAATAGCAAACTAAAATAACAAAATCTGTTTTTGATTAAGACACCCATTTAAAATAACCTAAAAATTACCAAATTGAACATAATGATAAAACACACTAATATTAAACAACAGGAAAAAGAATCACTCAAAAATCTATTTTGAAAGTAAAGTTATTCACAAACTAGTGATTCGCACAAATTTCAAAAAATTCAAATTTAAACTATTCAAATTTGAAAACTACTGGCACTAACAGAAAGTTTATAATTTTTGTGACCTAAAGCAAAAAGAATTACTCAAAAACTCTAAGTATTTAGCTGTATGTTGAAAAAAAAAGCAAAAAAAACAAAAATACTGAAAAAATTTAAAAAAAATGCTGCCTACTGGGCCACCACGGCCTGCATACGACTAGAAACCCAACCAGCTAGTTGGGCCAGGATGCAGGCCCGCAGCAGGCCCAGTAGGCCCACAGGCAGAGAGAGTGCCCAGTAGGCCCGTAGGCCTGCATAAGATAGGAGCTCGAGAGGGTTGGCGCAGCCGCGCTTATAAACCACTCTCGACGCCTCTCAGCTAGCGAAGTGGGACTAAACATCCACCCGCCCGACGCCGTGCCAGCCGCAGCCCTTTAGTCCTGATTGGTGGCACGAACCGGGACGAAAGGGTGCCTTTGATCCCGGTTCGAGCCACCAACCGGGACCAATGCCCCCCTTTCGTCCCGGTTCGAGCCACCAACCGGGACCAATGGTCTGGGCTTCCCGCCCTTCCGCCTGGCGAAATATACCTTTGGTCCTGGTTGGTGGCACGAACCGGGACGAAAGGCCCTTTCGTCCCGTTTCGTGCCACCAACTGGGACCAATGCTCTGGCTATATAAGCCAACACTTGGGAAATTTTCAGCATTCTCTTCCCCGATGCCGAAACGCACGCCGCTGCCAGGCTGCTCCGCCGCTCCCCGTCGCCGTCCCTGCCCTAACACCGCCAGGCTGCTCCGCTGCCCCCGACGCCGGCCGCCGCTCCCTGCCCCGACACCCGCGGCCGCTCCCTGCCCCGATGCCCCGACCCCCAGTGAGCTCCCCGGCCCCTTCCCCTGCGCTGCCGCCGCCACCGCCGCTGCCGCCGCCGCCACTGACAATTTTTTTTTGTTCATAAGCATTTTTTTGTCCATGTATGTATGTATGTATGTATGGATGGATGGATGTATGGATGTATGTATGGATGGATGTATATAGACACTGTTAATATGATGATTTTTTTTGTTCATAGCATTTTTTGGTCCATGTATATATGTATGTGTATGTATGGATGGATGGATGTATGGATGATTTTTTTTTGTTCATAGAATATTTTTTTGTTCATAGAAATTAGTTAAAATTTACCAAGTGTTGATTTACCCCGACCAACTCTCGAGGCCACCCAAACCCTAGAAGAAAGAGCGTTGTCGATCTACCCCCTCCCGCCCCTACCCGTAATTGTTATGTATAATACTATAAAGTATAACCCCCTCCCGCCCTACCCATAATTGTCTTACCTCAGTGAACCGAAGGGACTTTATTTATTCGGTAGGCGGCCGGCATAGGTCAATCTGGCAGAATGGATAGTTCGATCTCCTACATAGCGATTATTTTTTGTAAAGTGCCCTCTCCTGAAAGTATAACCCCGATAACTTCGACATGAGGGGGGACGTCGGGCATGCATGAGAGAGGCGGTCCGCAAAGTATCCTCTCTCGAAAGTATAACCACCGATAACTTTGCATGATCTTTGCAACAGTTAGGTCTATGTTTGCCACTAATCCATCTCTCATGGTTGTAATATTTGCAGAAACTATACATGCCAGAGATATGGAAACAGAAGAGTTGTTGGGGGATATAATCCGTGACGGAGGTGATATCACCTTGTCATTTCTCAACGACACCGATGGGTAGGAAAGAGAGGATGACGGCTCCGGTGATCCAATAGAGGAGGAAGGAGATCATGATGACGGCTCCGGTGACCGAACGGAGGAGGGAGACTTAACTGTTGCAAAGTCCGGCGAGGTATATATACATATATTAATTAAGCCTCTGCTGACTTGATGCATTAATTGTTTTGTATGTACATATATTAACGCTTCTTTCTTCTTTTAATTAGCCCTCCGGATAGAGCCAAACTTCCGTAAAGAGACGAGGCCCGAAGAAAAGGTTGCGCCAGGATGAAAGGTTCACGATCGAAGAAGTCGGTCGAGATGGCCAACCGATTGCTCCCAAGCGGAGCAAGGACACATTTATACATGAATGCGGAGTTATTGTTAGGGACAGCGTCCCCATCAGCATCCAAAAATGGAATAAGAAGAAGGACCCTGAAGTTTCTTATGTCCAGGATAGACAGAAAGATGATCTTTGGACCTCGCTGGTGACAAATTTCAGCCTACCGCCAGAGGCGGATCCGAATAAGGTCAAGGCGTTTGCTCTTAAGAAGATGGCAGAACTATTCAAGGACTGGTAGAAAGATTTGAACAAAAAGTTTGTCCAGAAAGACAAGACTCCAGAATTCACCTGTCCATATGAGAAGATAAAAGATCACTGGCCCGCATTTGTGGCCTACAAGAAATTGGACTAGGGCAAGCAAAGGTCAGCGACAAATAAGCTAAATGCTACAAAGAAGAAGTATCACCATGTTACGGAGTCAGGTGGCTACAGCAAAGCCCGGCCTACGTGGGACAAAGTTGAGCAAGACCTGCTTGCTAAAGGGGTCCAACCAGCGACATTGCACTGGCCAGATCGGGCAAGGACTTGGTTCTTCGGGGTTGGGGGAACTTTGGATCCAGAAACAGGGAAGTGTGTTTGGACGAAAGCTCAACTTGCAATACCCGTCACGAAGCTTGAGGAAGCAATCCAGGTAGCGCAGGAAGGGAGGTTACATCCCGACAGAGAGAATGACGAGCTGACACATGCCCTTGGGAATCCTAAACACCCTAGACGAACACGAGGCACATCAGGCTCCCTTCCGTGGGTGTATGGGTTTGCCGACAGCGGTGGTTATAGAAGCCGAGAGAGAAAGAAGAAAGCGGAAGCAAGCAAAATGCAGAAGATCAATGCAAGATTAGCGAAACTAGAGGAACTTGAGAGCCAGCGAGCTACCGGCTAACCATCTCAGCGGCACGAAGATCCTTCGTTCGACCCTGCCCCCGAAGCTACCCCACCATCTCAGCGGAGAAGCAGCGTGGCTTCCACGGAGCTCGTTCAGCATGATATCACGGCTCCTCGCTACCCCGTGGATAGTATCACGGAGAATGAACATTGTGTGCTAATGGCGAAATGCCATAACCTAACCTTGAAGGTGGCGCTCGGCTCTATCTTACCTCCTCGAGCTGAGGGAACTTTTCATTGCCGTCTGATTCCACATGGCTTTGCTATTGTCGGGGTGGATGAATTAATGGAGGGATTTGAGGGGCTGGAGCTCAAGTACCCTACAGGTGAAGGGGAGATGTTTCTGGAAAATGCCTTATGGCGTACCTGCCTATGGAGAAAGGAGAACATCAAGCTTCCAAACTGGACGCTGCCTCAGCAGACTTAGCCATAGGAGGCCCCTCAGCAGACTCCGCTGCCTCATTCGTCTCCGGCGCGTCAGCTGTCTCCACCGCCTCAGCTGTCTCCATCGCGTCAGCCGACTCCGGCGCCCCCTCAGCAGAATCCTCCTTCGCCTCCTCCGCGGCGTCAGCGGACTCCGCCTCCTGCACCGCGTCAGCAGACTCTGCCTCCTCCACCGCGTCAGCGAACTCCGCCTCGTCAGCAACGGCAGAAGAGAGCTGCCGCCGCTCCGGCGGCTAGCAGTACAAGAGGTGGTGGGAAGAAATTCAAATTTGGTCCAAGCCTCAGGGCTCCTCCAAAGTTACCATATGAGAGGACTGACGAGGAAAACAAGGACATCAATGCTGCCGAAGTGCGGGCCCATTTTGAATGGAAACGTCCAGAAAAGAAGGAAATAGTAGATCCGGTGAAAGCGAAGCGCACTCTGGATGCCCTTAAGCGACCACCACCGTCTCCGCCGCAATCCAACTATAACCGCTATATTGAAAGGACATATGATGAAGCGCGGCGGTCGGGAAGTACTACCAGTGCTACAAGACGAAATGGGAAAACAATTCCCCAGCTCGGCAAACAGGAGAAGCAATCGTGCCCCCCGCTCAAAGTGTCTAGCGATATCGCTAATCATCCGGGACTAGTGCTCGGTACCACTCTTGGTGATTACGTGGGCGATGATGTACAGTTTGAAAAGGCTGAGGTAGTAGCTCCCTTTATATACGAGCACGGGAAGCCTCTCGTCAAAAGTGATGATCAGCTAAAGCAACTACCAACGATGATGCAAAGATTGCATGCCTGGTACATGGAAACCTGTAGCAAGTCTGGGACCGATAGTATATTGCTGGGAATTAAAGATGAGCACGACTTCATTGGAGTTGAGGTGATGCCTGTTGAATTTATGGAATTATTTCAGTTATTCAATCAAGACGCCCTGGACAAACAACTCATGTCTTGCTACTGTCTGTAAGTATTATTTCTGTAATTAAGTCTCTAGCTCAGCTCGTTCATTTCAAGTATATATAATTATCCTCGCTATATTATGCAGATTGAAGATCGTCGAATGCAAGAGAGGACAGATCTATGACATTGGGTTCATTAGCCCAAATACCGTAAATGAATGGACGGTAGAAAACAGAGTTGAAAATACTGAGGAAAATTTGCTAAAAGCGTTCCTTCGACATCAAAACAAAAGGGAAATACTCTTTCCTTACAACTTCAAGTGAGTGTTACTGTCTTTTGCATATTCGGTTTCGCTTACTCGAGGTTAAGTACTGTAATTGATGAGTTATGCGTGCGCAGGTTCCACTTTATTCTGCTATCCATTAAGCTTGACGGGGGAGTAGTAACTGTCTTAGACTCGAGATGTAAAGATCCTAAGGAGTATGCAAACATGACTGAAATGCTCTAGAAGTAAGTTCAATCATTATCGCACCATATCGGCAACTTTCGTTCATTTGCTGATATGAAGTAATCATTTTCTTTGCCGGGCAGAGTTTGGAAAAAGTTCACCGGAATGGTTCCAGGTCTGAAGAAGAAGCTGCGATTTACACACCCCAAAGTAAGCAGTAATAGCTAGTTCCGCGCATCTCTCATTGATTCTAGTTTCATCAATACCATTGTCATGCTTGATTATCAGTTTGATTGAACTCTATTCTCGTAAAGTGCTTGTGGCAGGAAGACGGGAATAATTTATGTGGATACTACGTTTGCGAGTTCATGCGCCACTCGACCTCTGAGCGGGGCTACTCTGACAAACAATTTCAAGTACGTAAACAATATTCACAATTTTTTTTTATTACCATCAATTGTGTTGAGTTTCATTCATATATATGTATTGACCCCCTTCTTTAAATTAGATGTTGCTGATGCGGGATGAACTCCTACCACATGATCGCATACGAGCAATTCAAGAGGAATTGGCGGGATTCTTTCTTGACCACGTCATACACGAAAAGGGAGAATACCATATGGAAATTCAAATGGATTTTCGGTAGATGATGTCAGGGATCGTAAGAGATGTTATATTGTATATATGTAGTAGCTTCGGATAGATATACGAAAACTTGTTGTTCGACCAAGCACGGAGAAAGAGAGGTCACTTCTCTGTATATATGTTCATGGCGATCTTGTGTAATTAATGTTTTCTTCATTTGCTTACTAGCTAGCGTCGAGTTCTCTCTATATGTAGTAGCTAGCGTCGACCAAGCACGGAGAAAGAGAGGTCACTTCTCTCTATATGTATTAGCTAGCTAACACAATATGAAACCCCTAAACCCTCCAAAACCGCTAAACCCCCCCTTTCTAAAAAAAAACCTAGCGCCTGGGAGCTGCTGACGCGTGGCCGCCTTTTAGTCCCGGTTGGTGTACCAACGGGGACTAAAGGTCCTCCTGCCTGGGCGCTCCACAGCGGCCACGTGGAGAACCTTTGGTCCCGGTTCGTAAGCCAACCGAGACTAAAAGTGAGAGGCTTTTGTCCCGATCGTTTTGTCCCGGTTCCAGAACCGGGACTAAAGGCCCTCTGAAACCGGGACAGATGCCCTGTTTTCTACTAGTGTACGGTCATCCAACTTAAACTTCTACTCTGGCCATTTCAAACTAGAACTAGGACTCGTAGCCAAAAAAAATAAAAAGAACACTAGAACTAAGGCAGTCGTAGCAGCTGTTTTTTGAAAAAAAAAATTGTAGCAATTGATATGACATTTCTAATTAAATTATGATCATCTAGGATAGGAAGCTACTCCTACAGTAAGTCGTTTCCTGGATTAGACAACCACTGGCCGGGTGGGAATAATTGCTGGTAGAGAAACGTTTACTAGCGAGTACATGTGGCAATTCACACGTCGGCAGTCTTGCAGATTTTTCACTTGACATCGACTCTGCGTTTTCATGTGGCTTTCAGCAAGCAGCAAGCACTGGCCATAGGCGAGTCATGTTGGCGTTAGCAACGACCATCACATCTGATTGGAGTAATGGCCCTGGAATTCCTAGCTACATATACTGTTTTGATTGACACTATAGACGACTCGTAGCTTGGGTCGCCTTTATACAATCTACAAATTGCGCCTAGCCAAACACCGAGCCTCAGCACCAATACCAGACACCCCAAGACCAGCTTACTGGCGCAACGCCACAATGAGCATGATACTCATCGCCATGTCTTTTGTGCTGATGTTCTCGGCAGCTGCGCCGCAAGCATCGGCCACAGTCTCTGGAGCCGCCGGAGGGATCCTGCAGATCCCTTATAATAACTCCTTGGCTCACTGCATCACGGGGTGCGGGGACGTCGACGTCTCCTATCCCTTCGGTATAGGGCCCGGCAGCTTCCGTCAAGGCTTCGATCTCACATGCAACCACTCCACCAAGCATCCCAAGCTCTTTTTAGGCAGCAGCACTATCCAGGTCACTGACATGTACTACAGTGGAGTTTATACCCCTATAATCTTCAACCTTACAACGAGGCCAGGTACAAATACGTACAACATGTCATGGGAGGCCCCTGCTAAAGGTATTACTATCGCTAGTGATAATACTTTGTACGTAGCTGGTTGTGATTTCGACGTCACCTTGTTTGAGTATGGTACGGGAGACATCGTTGGCTTTTGTATGAGTACATGTGCTGGCGAGAAGGCACCAACTGGAGGGCCTTGTAATGGAATAGGCTGCTGCCTCATCCCGTTACCAAGGGACCTGCCAGGCTTTCAGGCAAAACTTGTCAGCACTAATACTACTGCAACACAATCAGATTGGTTGCACCCTGGCATCATGGCTTTCGTGTCACTTGATTATTATGAGTACAGAGCTAACATAACCGCTCTTTTCTCAAGTTGGACAAATGCAAGCAATATTAATGACGCGGTGCTTAGTGTTACCATCACGGACCAACCAAGCTGTGAAAGTGCACAAATGAACAACGCAAGCTATGCCTGTAGCAACGGTAGCAGATGCCAGAATTCCTCATCTGGTGGTTACCGGTGTTACTGCCCTTATGGACAAGGCAACCCTTACATTTTTGATGGATGCATGCAAGGTGCTTCCGGCCCTACTTTTTCTCCAAAATGAGTTAAAATTCCCTTCTATTTAGCCTTCATCCTCTTGTTCTTACTTTTTGTGTCTTTCTACTGTGGAGCAGATTATAACCCCAAGCCCAAAGAACACTGTCCCGTATCATGTGGACGCATTACTATTCCCTTCCCCTTTGGGCTCGAAGAAGGATGTTTTGCAAATGAAAAATTTCATCTGAATTGTACATCTGGTAATCTCACAGTTTCTGTCTCAGAAGATGCACAATATCAGGTGACTGATGTCTCCGTGGAAGATGGGACTCTGACTGTTAGCAACTTGGTGAACGGAAGTCATGAAAAAGAGTCAATATTAATCCAGACTGACAATGGATATGTATATGAAGACCCTATGGAAGATCAATTTGATTTCTCTATGGAATACGATCACATTGTTATAAAGTGGGCGGTTGCCAATTTAACTTGTCAAACAGCTATGCAAAAGGATACTATGTATGCATGCCGCAGCTCCCAGAGCTATTGCCTAAACGTCACTCACGGGGAAATATTTATGGGATATCGTTGCAACTGTTCATCGGGCTTTCAAGGAAATCCGTACGTCAAGGATGGCTGCATAGGTCTGATCCTCCTCATCACCCTTCATTGTGAATTAATGTTGCTCTCACACCTACAAATATTAAGAAAATCTATCGATCTATCTATTAATTATATACTAAAAGCACAATACGGAAGAAAAATAGTGGGATCGCTAGAAATTCCACAAAAAAGTAAAACATCCGGTCGTCGATCTGGTGGACCATCCCATTATTAGCAGATCACAACCGTTAGATCTACATAACTGTACCTAAACATATGGTATCCGTTAGATCTACATAATCGTACATAAACAGATCACATCCGTTAGATCGTCATAATTGTACATAAACAGATCGTAAACATTAGATCTAAATTGCCTAAACTGACAGCATCCGTTAGATATGCATAACTATACACTAGTAGAAAAAGGACCTTTCGTTCGAAGATTTAGTCCCGGCCGCGTTTGGAGCCGGTACTAATGTGAGCATTAGTCCCGGTTCCAATGGCTAGGGCGGCCACACGGGCACAGCCACCTTTAGTCCCGGTTCAAACAGGACCTTTAGTCCCGGTTGGAGATACCAACAGGGACTAAAGGTTGCGTCACATTTAGTCCCGGTTGGAGACCTTTAGTCCCGGTTGGAGACACCAACCCGGACTAAAGAGACTCTGAAAGTTTCTGTTTTAAATTGCTTATATCTTTTAGGATATTTGATGTTTTTGAGTGATTCTTTTTGCATTAGATTCAAAATTTTGTCTAGTTTCTGTTTGTGCCATTAGTTTTCAAATTTGAATGGTTTAAATATGAATTTGTTCAAATTTGCTTCAAACCCTAGATTATGAATAACTTGAGTTTAAAAATAGTTTTTAATTTAATTCTTTTTGCTCCTAGTCACATGTTAGATTATTTTCATAATAAGATTTATTTGGTTATTTTTAGAATAATTTAAATTAGGATTTTAATTAAAACAGTATTGTTTTGCTTATATAGTTGTTTTAGTCCTTTAATTGTTGTTTTCTATTATTTTTAGTTAGTTCTTTCTGTAGATTTTAACATGTTGTAGTATGGTGCATATTAAATGCACAAAAAGTCTGGAGTTGAAATAAGTTTAAAAAAATGAAATGCCTTTGTAACAGATGAATTTTCGTCCGAAACCTTGATACTTCGAAGGAGATGGTCCAGTTTTGTACACGAAGTGCATCCAGTTTTTGCTGTAACCCTCTCAACTTTTAGCACATATTATGTGGGTGAAATGATGATATCATGCCAAGTTTCAACCTTTTCACCGTTCATTTGTGGTGCTTTTCAATTTCAGGGTCATTTAGCTCAAAAAATTATTAAATGCTTGAAAAATAGCAAATGAAGTTAGAAAGGGTTGAAATTTGAGAATGTGGCTTGGAATGGTGCATATTGAATGCACAAAAAATCTAGAGTTGAAATAAGTTTAAAACAATGAAATACCTTTTGTAACAGATGAGTTTTCATCCGAAACCTTGATACTTCGAATGAGATGGTCCAGTTTGTACACGAAGTGCATCCAGTTTTTGCCGTAACCCGCTGAACTTTTGAGCAAAAGCTATGTGGGTGAAATGATGATACCATGCCAAGTTTCAACCTTTTCAGAGTTCATTTGTAGAACTTTTCAATTTCAAGGTCATTTAGCTCAAAAATATCATTAAATGCATGAAAAATAGCAAATGAAGTTATAAAGGGTTGACTCTGGCTTGGTTAACCTTAGTTGTGACTCTGGCTGGGACGGTGCTAGCAGATGTAGTCGACGGTATGATTGGATGCACACCAACCCGTACTAAAGGGGTTCTGAAATTTTCAAACTCTACCCCCCTATCGCCATTTCAGTTTTGAAAAAAACAAAAGAAAATGATAAAAACTTCAAAAATTAAAATCCTTAGAGATGTAGTTATGTTACTACATCTATTAGTTAGGAAAATTTAAAAACATAAATTTCGACATGTTTTGCAAAAAAGTGTTATGAAAAAGTAAAACGGGTATAACTTTTGCATACGATGTCGAAAAAAATGTATAATATATCAAAATGTTGAACACGAGAAGTCGGTTTTGATTTCAACCGCTTTCGGCCGTTTTGCAATTTTTAGAATCCTCAAATTCCGAAAGGAAAAAAGTTATCATCAAATTTAAGTTTTTTCAAATTTAAAAAATTTAAAAAAAATAAATGATGTCATATTTGGATTCCTCACATTTTTCTGATAATAATGGATATATTATTTGTCGAATTGAAATTTACAGATTTAAAGAAATTAATTATGCCATATTAAATGAATAAATGGCAAAAAATGAATAAAATAATATTATTACTTATTTTATTTTCATTGAAATTCAATATTATTATTAATTATTTTATTTATTTTAATAATTGTTTGGAATTCAAAAAATTAAAACATGTGACATCAAGACCTAAGGGTTAATAGGATTGATAGCTTACTATTGTCAGGAAAACGACAAGTGCAGACTTGGAAACTAGGGGCGATAGAACCTGAAAGTTAAGCGTGCTGGGACTGGAGGGGTGATTAGAGATTAAATTATCAAATAATTCAAAGATTTGAAAATAAAAAAAACTTAAAAACAAATAAAAAAAATTAAAAAAAATTCAATTTTTTTCTTCAGAAAAATCACCAACCGGGACTAAAGGTCCTCCAGCCCTCGCGCACGAGCGCAGCCACGTGGAGGGCCTTTTGTCCCGGTTTGTGACCAACCGGGACTAAGGGGGGGTGGGGCTTTAGTCCCGACCCTTTAGTGCCGGTTGCAAAACCGGGACTAAAGGCCCTTATGAACCGGGACTAAAGGCCCGTTTTCTACTAGTGGTACGTAATCAAATCGAATCCGTTAGATCTACATAGTCATACCTAAACAAATCACATACGTTAGATCTTCATAACTGTATCTAAACAGATCGTTATCAGTACATCTTCGTGTCTCAAAAAAATCATAGCCGATAGATCAACATTTTTTTTAAATGCACGTGTTAATTATTAATTGAACTATAAACGACAAGTTCATGTTACGGCTGATTTAAATCATGTTAGTCCTTACCACATACAACAATGCTAATCTAACGCAATGGATAGATATTCGATTGGAGCCCTATAAAAAATATAGCCAATGGAAATATTCCTCTATGGAGACAATTAGTACTATCAACAACGTACAAAATTCCTGAGGGGCGATACGTAAAAAAAACAGCCAAGGGTGTGATAGGCACCAACAAAAGCATCAACGGAGGAGTACGTAACTGAGCTTTGATTACTGGAACCGAAGGCTTGAGGATGTACTGGTCATTTATTTGTTAATTTTTTATTCTTTTATAAAAGATGAATCCAATTGTATAAGAACCAATAACTATGCGAGGAGGGTGGATAGGAACAAAACTGGAGTACTCTATATATTCGTGCACAAAATGACAAAGGGGCATAGAATTGCAGTCCTACGCTAGAGAGCATATGACAACTGACCTAGCAGGCGTGCAGATTGCGGGTTAGTTTAGTTGGTGTCCTTGTGGCTCAACGACAGACCGAATAAATATATTATTAAGAAGAATCAACAACATTAGATTTTTCATAAATAATATTTTATAGTTCTTTTTTGTTCTATTAGCAATATAATCTTATAATTATATACAAAAAAGGTCAAAGATATACCTTTAGAATTGTATCAATGTCTAAAATGTAATGTATTATGCAATAAAAGGGGTAAATATGAGTAAAAAAATTCTACATGAAATAAAATAAATACTTAACACTTTTGACAAACTAAGGATGATGCCCTTGCATTTGTGAGGGCCACCTTGCTAGTTTATGAAAGCATCACGCAAACCTAAAGGAGTTTCAATTGATACTTGGAGATCATACAAATTTAATCCGGCATTTTTTTTAGCAAGTAGCAATACATTCGCCACCAATATATAACCAGCGAGAGTTTTCTACAGATATCGATGAATGCACACAATCAAACTCCTGCAATGGGGCATGTCAAAATTTCCCTGGAGGCTACACATGCACAAGTTGCCCTCATAGAAAAGAGTTTGATCCGATAAAAAGGCAGTGCGTTACATCAGTGAAGCAACGCCATATTCTTTTGGGTAAGCAGTAGCTAGCAAAATATCCTCACTGCAATTGCAATTAACCAAATGCAGAGTGACTCAGAGAGTGATGATTAAATGTAGGTATTGCAACTGGAACTGGATGTGGCCTTGGCTCCATAATTATTGCAGTATGTGTAGTTGTATTCGCCAACAAGTGGAAGAAAGGCATCCAGAAGAGAATCCGACAAGCACACTTCAAGAAAAATCAAGGCCTACTCTTGCAGCAGCTGATCTCAGATGAAAGTGCCACAAACAAAACAAAGATATTCTCCTTGGAGGAACTAGAGAAGGCAACCAACAACTTCGATGCCACTCGTGTTCTTGGTCGTGGTGGACACGGTACAGTTTATAAAGGGATTCTATCTGACCAACGGGTGGTGGCTATTAAAAAATCCAAAATTGTGGAGCAAACTGAGATAGACCAGTTTATCAATGAGGTTGCTATCTTGTCTCAAATCATTCATCGCAATGTGGTAAAGCTATTTGGTTGTTGCCTCGAATCTGAGGTGCCTTTGCTAGTGTACGAGTTCATATCTAATGGTACATTGCATGACCTTCTTCACATTGACGTTAGTGTCAAATGCTTGCTGTCATGGGATGATCGCATTAGGATTGCAGTAGAAGCAGCAGGGGCACTTGCTTATCTGCACTCGGCTGCTGCAATACCAATTTTCCATAGAGATGTGAAATCTTCTAACATACTATTGGATGGCAGCTTCGCTACAAAGGTTTCTGACTTTGGTGCTTCAAGGTCTCTTTCACTCGATGAGACTCATGTGGTGACTATTGTCCAAGGAACATTTGGGTACCTAGATCCAGAGTATTACCATACTGGGCAGCTAACTGAAAAGAGTGATGTGTATAGTTTTGGAGTAATACTTGTGGAACTTTTGACAAGAAAAAAGCCAATTTTTATCAATGATCTAGGTGCAAAACTAAACTTGTCCCATTATTTCGTGGAAGGATTGCAAGAGGGAGCTATCATGGAAATAATCGATCCTCAAGTTGTCAAAGAGGCAAACCCAGAAGAGATTGATGATATTTCCTCACTTACAGAAGCATGATTGAGACTCAAAGGAAGAGACAGGCCTACTATGAAAGAAGTAGATATGAGGTTGCAATTCCTGAGAACTAAGAGGCTAAGAAAATGCAAAACTCTCCCAGCTAGTCATGAAGAGATTGATCATTTTTTATGCCTAAAGGTTAGTAACTCTGATGGACAGATGAACGTTGTCAATGCTGGTAATTTAACATCTGAAGGCATCTCCAGTTGCAACAGTCGAGAGCAAGAACTTTCATCCTCAGTCACTTTGCCACGCTAAGTATATATGTGCAATACCACAATCGCGTCCTTCCAAGTATTCATCTGAATTACCATATATTTTCTATGGAGTCGTATTATGTTACATTGTTCACTTTAGACGAGAGTATGTCATGTAGTTTCGCTTCCTGTATATTTGCAAAATTTATTTGTAGCCCATGTCAATTGTGTACAATTATTTGCGAGACGAATATGCTTGTAATGAATAACATAAGGTACATCATTGTATTCAAGTTACGGTGGTGGAGAAAAACATATTTGTAGCGTTGTCAATAAATTTCATACCTTCCATTGCCGTTGGCTTACTTGGTAGAGGCTCCAATAGGATCAGACTGATGCCCAATTTATTTTAGCCAGACGGGTAGTTCACTGTATTTTTTATATTAACATCCTAAATGACATAGAAGTTAGAACAGAGAAGTAGTAGCCAAGGCAAAATGAGAGCAAAAGTAAGGGACTCTTCATTTGATGTCTTTGACTCTTTGCATAACAAGTATGGATGGCAAAATGAGAGCAAAAGTAAGGGACTCTTGCATTTGATGCCTTTAGCTCTTTGAATAACAAGTATGGATGGCAGAGTTCATGTCATTTCATTCGCAAAAAATGCCAAAATCCTGCATTCTGCATAGGGAATAAAGCTGCAAAATTGTGTTTGCAAGAGTCTTCGACAAAGTCTATTCCAGTCTGTCGGATGTGGCCACCAAAATCCACGATAAAGCTTAGCCAAGGATTCAAGCGGGTGTGAAGAAATTGCACACCTTCATGTAATTCTGTCACTGCTATGAATAGAGGCTTTTATGTGGGTTTTTTCTTCTTCCGGGTGTTCACCTCTTGTACACACAATGACGCACAAAGCTTTTGGGCGTTCGTGTATAAATTGTATTTGCAAATCTGCAAGGGGGCACTGCTAATTGGCGGTTGCCCGTGGGCATGGTTAGTTTCAGACAGCCTTCCCCTGTCGGAAATGTGCTGTCGGAAAGAGCTTCCAAAAGTCCACTTAATAAGAGGGCTAGGGCAGAGCGCTTTCGCTCTTAGCCCCTCCCTTTGCTCCTGCGACAGAGAGAAGTGAACAGAGAGGCGACCGGGGTCCCTCGCGCCGCCGCTGGCGGGTGCTGAGGTTACTTTCCCCTCTGTCCGCTTTGGGGACGGGAGGTGGAAGGAACCTCCAGTTTCGCTCGGGGCGTGTACAGTGTAGGATTTGGGTTTCGGGCACCGGTGTTCTTGTGGTGCTAGCGGCAGCGGCGTGAATAAGCTTTCCTCGAGTTCGGACCCACATCGGTAAGTTCCCCGTCACTCGCGGCGGGGCTTTTGTGAGGTCCTCAAAGCAGTTTGGCTGTGATCGCGACATCTTGGAGCTGGTTGAGCTAGATTCCCGTCTTCCGTCTCCGGCGGGAGCTTCGGCGACTACTAGGAGTGGAATCGACGGCCGTTGAAGACGGTGGACAGAAGGCCTGCAGGGACTTCTTTGTTATTTTTCTTTTTTAAGGTCCTTCGGAGTTTTTGTTCCTGGCGAGCTGTCACAAGATGGTGTAAGCTGGACAAGTAATGAATGGACACGTGACACTTTCACGAAAAAAAAGAGCTTCCAAAATGAATCGGCCTAGTCCTTTCCCCTTTGAACTTTTAGAAATCTCAATTTTCAGAAATTACTTAAAAAAAGAAAATTCAACTTTTAGAAATCTCATGTTTCAGAAAATTACTTGATTAGACTTTGAGATTCTTATGCCATGAATTACTTCTCTCGCTTGCTTTGATCTGGAATCGCTTCATCAGTATTGAGTTGATCTTGATGTTAACCTCAACAACGGTTATTCTGAGCTCTGTACTAGATTATACAACATTGGCTGCAACTGCAGTGTTTTGTATTTTCTTTTTAAATTTGTGGAACCTCGGAAATCCAGCCATGGCGCCGTCGTCATCAACCTGCCCCTGTAGGCCACCTCCGTCCGATTCCCTCGCTGGGAGGTGGGCGCCACCGCCGCCGACACATCCCCTAACTCCTCAATACCGTGCCTCTGCAGACCGGAGCTGGTGGATCAGTGAATCACACGGTGGTCAACGGAGAGGCAAAAAGTGGGAGAGGAACTTTGACGCTTGCCACGACGCACGTGGGGCATTCCTTGCCTTTTGCCCGTCGCAACGCACGTGGGGCGTCTGGTTAGGAGGTTCGTCTTCGGATCCACGATCTTGCCGTCCACGAAGGCATGCCGCTACTGTCATCGCTGCCGACCATGACAACGACACCACGATTACCACCTCCGCGGGATAGTCATCTATATTTACAACATCATGTCCAGCATGGTCATCAACAAGAATTCTCGCCGTTGTCCAGAACAGCAGCATGAAAGAAGAGAGAATTAGTTAGCGCGTTAGCATATGACATATGCATGCATGGAAACCTCGGAAGACTTGATCGATTCATAACTTGTGCTGTTATGCATACATGTGATCGATGCAGGAGCAGTGGCAGAAGATGCACAAGCAAGGAGCCAGAGGACGTTGTGGCATCGTATGTTGTGTTTGTTGCAGTAAACCTTGTGTTCACTGGGACTGTGAGTGAGTACTCAGATGTAAAAACCGAGTGAAGCTGTGTCTCTCAGTTCACTTAGATAGCGAGTCCGATTGCAGTTCAGTCGGACGGTAGTTTGTACTAGGGCATGCTAGGATAACATCTAGTAATCAACTGGACTGAGTGTGTTAGGTCAGTTGGGTAGGGCATGCCGAGTGAAGTTCACTCGGATGCCGTTCTGTGCAGGTTTCACCAGCTCCCATCACATCGCTGTCCAGTCGGAGCAGGTAGGAGTGGTTTAGAGCAGGTAGGAGTAGTTGAGAGTAGGTAGGATATTTTCCATGTACCTAGCCTATAAATACCCCATGAATAGATACAAAAAGTGAGAGACTGCCGCATTGGCTAGAAATCACTCTTGCGTGTGTGTGTTCTGCTCTCCGCTCTATCCCCTCGTCTTCTACTCGGATGACCGAGCAGTAGCGGCTGGCAGCGCCGGAGCGCAGCGAGCCAGGCCTGCTCCGAGGCGCCACGACGAAGAGAGGCGGATAGCTGACAATTGGCATCAGAGCCTAGGTCATGCCGAAACACATGTCGAGGGGCGACATCACCGGCGACGGTTTCAAGACCGCCGAGCAGATCTCGGTGGAGGAGGCACGCGCGGCCGATTTGCTCACGCTGCAATGCAGACCAGGAGGCGAGCTGGGCGCGCCACGCTCCGTGCGCGACGTGGGCATCTCCAGCACCTCCTTCCCACTTCTCACGAGGACCAACTACCCCAGCTGGTCGCTCTTGATGAAGGTAATCCTCAACGCCCGACACATGTGGAAGGCCATGGACACCGGCGACGTGGAGTACGCCGAGGACCGGTTAGCGATGGAGGCACTCTTGCGCTCCATCCCACCAGAGATGGTGCTCACCCTTGGGGCCAAGAAAACCGCCAAGGAGGCATGGGACACCATCAAGACCTAGCGCATCGGCGCAGACTGAGTGAGGGTGTCGAAGGCGCAGACCCTTCGTCTCCACTACGAACAGAACAAGTTCAAGCCGAATGAGCAAGTCGATGACTTCGCCATGCGCTTGCAAGGTCTTGTCTCCGAGCTCGCAACACTCGATGACCCAATCGACGAGAAGAGGGTGCTCTTGAAGCTGCTTCTAGTCGTTCCCTGGCAGTACAAGCAACTGGCTTGGTCCATCAAGAGCCTGGTGGATCTGTCCACCATGTCAATCGAGGAACTCGTCGGCCGACTGAAGGTCATCGAGGAGCGTGGCATCGACATTGGAGAGCGTGCTGATGGCCGACTG
This sequence comes from Thinopyrum elongatum, assembly GCA_011799875.1. NCBI lineage: Eukaryota > Viridiplantae > Streptophyta > Magnoliopsida > Poales > Poaceae > Thinopyrum > Thinopyrum elongatum. The sequence goes on along the minus strand of CM022302.1, from coordinate 69,961,147 downwards.
CTGCTCATGGAGGAGCAGTGAAACACGCGCTTGCAACAGCGCTATCAAGACGGTTTTTCCTGCAGTGGGGGAAGCTCCTCCACCGGAAACCACGATCGCAGTCGGGGGCGCGGTTGAGCCTCCAACGGTGGCCGAGTGAACTGCAACGGTGACCGAGTGAACTCCAACGGCGGCCGATGAGTGCCGCTACTGCAAGAAACCCGGCCACTAGGCTCGGGACTGCCGCACAAGGATAAGGGAAGAGGCGCTCCTGGTGCAAGGCGTGCCAAGCGGCGGCGATGACGCACCTGCCCTCCTCAGGGCCGAGTGCCAGCCAGCAAGCTCGGTCGGACCGAGTGCACCGCATGAAGAAACCAGTTGGGCTAGATACACCAACTAGAGGTCTCTTCGGTCGGTGGACATCTGACTGAACGATGACGAGGAACCCACCCTCCTCATGGCAGTGTGCGAGCCGACTGGAGCTGAATCCAGTCAGGCGACTGCTGATCCCGACTGAAGCAGTCAGTTGGATGGAACTGCACTCAGGCGCAAACTCTCACTAGGCACGAAGCAAACCCGAGTGGGAGGCCATGTGCTTGTCAACGAGAAGAGCACACGGGTGAGACTCAGCAACGAGAGCTAGCCGGGTGAGGCCCCCTGGTACCTTGACACCGGGGCCTCCAATCACATGACGGGCGACCGCTCGGTCTTCGTGGAGCTGGATGAAGGCGTGGTCGGCTTCGTGCATTTCGGCGACAACTCAGTCGTCGAAATCAAGGGGCGCGGCCCGGTGATGTTCTTTGTGCGCGGCAATGGGCACCATGCATTGACGGAGGTGTACTACATCCCCCGACTAAAGACAAGCATCATCAGGCTGGGACAGCTGGATGAGAATGGCTGTCCCACCTCCATCCACTCAGGCATTATGTGTAGGAGATATGCCCTAGAGGCAATAATAAATATTATTGATTATCTCCCTGTTCATAATTATGTTTATGTAACATGCTATAACTGCTATGGTTCTTGAGTCTGCAATAACACGAGGCTCGGAGGAAGACTCATATGCACGTGTGGAATAATAAATGGTAAAATGTATTCCTAGTCTGGCCTCTAAGACTAGCTCAAGTGTTGCATGATGGTTCTGTTTTCCTGATCATGGGCATGTCTATGCCAGCAACTTTGAGGGCACAATGTTAGAAGAACATTTGTGTTGAATCGACCCAATTGATGTTATGCTATGAGATACATTCGTCACAAGTTAATGGTTAATAACACAAAGAAAGTTTACGTTTGCATAATTCCTTAGACCATGAGAGTATCAAGTTTCTTCATGCTTGCTTCATGAACTTTGGGGTTTGTTAAATGTCATCCGTAAATGGGTGGCTATTACGGCAGCTTACGGGTTCATGGAAAAGTATGCCAAGTAACTTGATAGCTCAAGATTGGGATTTGCTCCTCCGACGATGGAGAGATATCTCTGGGCCCTCTCGGTGTTATGGTATCCATCATCGTCTGGCCAGACACAACGTGATTTGATCACAGGGATGCCAGAACACGAGAACGAGAAAAGAGAACAATACCGGTAACGAGGTAACTGACATAGTGGACAAGTTGTTGATCCACGGGGATGCCAACATGTCTCACCTCAGGTATTTGTAACATATCACGAAGCAACAGGAATAGCACACGACAACTGGAGGTTCACTCGAATATTCATTCGTGTGGGTATAGGGGTCAACATGGGTGTCCACGGCTCCGATGTTGATCATTGATCGGAAAGAGTTCCGGTCATGTCTATACTTCACCGAACCTATAGGGTCACATGCTTAAGGGTCATCTATCTACTGAATACTAGACAGGGAGTCTGAGAGAAAGTCATCGGAAAAGTTTCGGAGACAGCGGAAAAGTTCCGGAGAGAGAACACCAGAATAGTCTCGGTAAAACTGAAAAGTTGTTTCAGGGTATACCATTAAGTCAAAATGGTTTCGGGACATGCATGATAATTCTTGGAGGGTGCCAAAATTATTCTGGAAACTTCTGGGAATTTTCCGGGATAAAAACCGGAAATGTTTCGGAGCTGCCAGAACCAGTTTTGTGTGCTTTTCGCAGATGAAAATAATTAATCCGGAATTGTTTCGGAACGCGTCAAAAATTAGTTTAGTGGGTACTGGAAATGTTCTAGGTCCACATAAATATTTTTGGTTCGAACGGACGCTGAAAAATGTCATCATGAATAGTGAAATCAGCTTTATGGTTACTTTTTGGAAAGCCACCTTTTTGGGGTTTTGCTCCAAAATATCTTGGAGATGACATGGATGGATGTGGCTGAAATTTCAGCCCCTCCACCCCTCCTTCTCCTATAAATAGAGGTGGAGGGGGCTGCCCAAACAGACTCTTTCTCACATCCAAGTGCCATTGTAATGATCTGGCTTCTCTCTCCCTCCCCGCGAAATAGTTTCGTAGAGCCGAAAGGCTGTCTGGGTTCCGGTGAGAACTAGTTTTGGACGGCGAAGCCCTGCCGGATAGATGACACCGTATGTGTGCAACTCTGTAGAGAGATCGTAGTTTCGGTCTTAGTTCGGGAGTGCCTCCCGAAGGGCTGTCTGAGTGACCGTCCGAATTTCGAAGGTCCTCCCGAAGGGCTGTCCGAGTGACCGTCCGAGTTTCGAAGGTCCTCCCGTGGGGCTGTCTGAGTGACCGTCCGAGTTTCGAAGGTCCTCCCGAAGGGCTGTCCGCGACACCGTATGAGGGACTGTCCGACCGCCTCCCGGAGGGCTGTCCGAGGGGCAGACGAGGGAATACATCCTCATGGTTGGGAGGTTGTAAATCCTAGCTTCAGGAATCTGCACCGCCGAGCGTCATCGACTCTACTTCCGCTGCGCTACGAGTCGGTAATGAAAATATCGAAGCCTTGTATGCAATCTTCATACTGGTCCTGGGTTGGTGCGTAGGTCAAAAAAATTTGTTTTCTGCTGCGTTACCCTACAGTGGCATCATGAGCCGTGCTATGCGTAGATGCAGGTTGCGATCTAGAATACATAGAGATGTATGGGTGTTGCACAATATAATTAGGTAGTAGATGAGTTCTATTACTGAAAATTATTTGTGCGGGTAGCAGATGATATCTGTTACCCAATGTTCTTGTTGCTTCCCTGGAATTTGCATATTTCTGATCTTGATAACAGCATGGTAGATTTTCAAAGTTCTGGCAATCCGCGATCCTGATTGATCAAGGAAGTGCTAACAGTTCATTGAATTCCACCATAGTTAAAAGGAAAGATGAAATTTCGCAGACGAAAGGGCAATGCAGATATGATCTGCACGGGGGTCATGCGTATGACGAAGTTCAATATGGGGCTCGAGATTTTATTATCTCGTGTTTCATACACCCCGCAATGTTAATCTAGCGACTTGGATAATCATGCTTGATGATGAATGTTGGTAGCTTCGGTTTGTTTCGAAACCTTAGAAGCCATGTAAAATAAAATTTTGCATGAATCAATTAGAGACGTCTAACTTGGTTTTGCAGGATGGTTTGCATGTGCATGTGATGTGGTATAGCAGTGCTCATAATAATTTGATTATGTATGAGATGACTATATGATGTAAATTAATTAGCATGACCTGCGTGTCATGATTCGACATGATGCCTGGAGCCATATGATTATCACATTAATGATCTGTGTGTCAACCTTAAGTAATGCACCTATTTTATTAGCTATAGAGATAGCAATATTATCTGGTGCATCAACTAGGTGGTGGCAATCTTCGCAAAGGTGAACACCGACGCGAATGCTCGAGACGAAAAAATGAAAGACTTCTCCGTCAGAAAGGGCTATACCATATCATGCTATTATGAATTGCCTGAGATGTTTATCCCTTATGATGCACCCTTTTTGATCGCGCAGTAGTCGCTTTTTATTAGGGTGATCTCTCACTTAAAATATCAAGTAGTTAGTGTTCTCCCAAGTGTAGCACCGTCACGGCACCTATCTCTTCGGGGCATCACATGATCTCCATGGGTGCGAACGATTAGAGAAGTGTGAGGCGGGTGAGTTGAGACCTCGCAGCGAGATCACTTGGTTGTCTTGACGTTCAGGCAAGACAGTCCTGAGCTCGGAACACACGCATCTAAAGATGTGATCGGCATGTTTGCCTACCGATTGAAGTTCGTGCCATTTGAGTTCATCTTGAACCATGGCGTTGAATTAAAATGCGGGTTTTGTATCACTCACAATCAATTATGAGAGATATTGATTTGAGTGGGAGCACACTGTAGAATTAACTTGTTTAAATTCTCAGTGCAATTAATTTTGAACACTGTCTAAGTGTGATTTGCAAAATAGTTGTAGAATAATGGCTCGCGTTTCCATCTTCCCTGTTAAAATTGAATAGCTGTTAAATATCTGGTTAAAACTTTATGGTTGGTAATGTAATGTGAGGATTGTCCTCAAGAGTGCCGAGAAGGATTTTGTCCTATCACATACTTTCGGTATTCTCCCGCTATTGCTATGGATGATGTGACTCTCGTCCTTCGATCCAAAAGCTAAAATTCCGTTATGGTCAAGTGAAATATGTTTGCTTCCATGAGACCCGAACTTCAAAAGTTTGGATAGTTATGTGATATTCATGGAATCTGAAAATCAGTTTCAGAGACAGACAAAGGCTAAAAGATATGAGATATCCAAAGCGATGTTTGTTTGCAAAATATTAGTAAAAGTGTTTACTGGGCATTTGACTGATAAGAGAGGGATCCGGAAGAACGCTGTCATATGATGATAGTGAATAAAACAACAACTTAAAGAGAAAGGAAATGTCCAAAGGGTGTTAGTAAGACTTTCACACCTAGGATGTCCGGGGCTAACGCCACTCTTAAAGTTGGATGCTTCTTTTGAGAGTAGGAGAAATACTAAAAGTTAAACTATTAGAACTATAAAGGCGGAAAGAAAGAAGACTGGAATATCCAGCTCATGTATGAATGTCATACAAAATTTTGATGTACGGAAGGCTGGTCAAAGATATAGTTCTTGGGAATTATGGTTAAACATATTAATCACTAATTCTTGGGTATTGTGAGTTGATCACAAAGATACCCGCTCGATTGCATTATGTTGCTACTCGATGTAAGAACTACTATGGCCTGAAAGACTAGCCAGGAATGAGATTTTGATACGCGCTATGAACATAGTAAAAGTTACTGTACCTTCCATCGGTGTATTACCTATGTATTTACTTTCATAATTCATTTTAGAGTTTTACACACTCTAGCCTTTTGCATAAGGTATGTTGCAAGAAGGTTGTTCATAAGAGAACTATTAAGGTTCGGTGTTATGAATAACATAAGGGCCATACTTTCATTATGAATGAGATGTATGTTATGAATAATGATAATAATATATTACCTCTGTGTTTACTTTCATAATTCATTTTAGAGTTTCATACACTCTAGCCCATTGCACAATGTTTGTTGCAAAAGGGTTGTTCATAAAAGAACAATTGTTGTTCAGTATTATGAATAACATGAAGGGCCATGCTTCCATCCAAGATGGGATGTATGTTATGAATATTGATGGTAATATGATACATCCATAACATTGATGCTAAATGTCGCAAGACTAAAAGAATACCACACATGTGTGGCACTGCATTTGGTCACATTGGAGAAACCCGCATGGAGAAATTCCATAATGATGGATTTTGAAGTCGTTTGATTTTGAATCATCTGACACTTGCAACTTTCCTCCGAAAAGTGAAGTGACTAAAATACTGTTCACATGCCATAAGGAACGAGCAACAAACTTATTGGTGATCATACATTATGATGTGTGTAGTCCGATAAAGGTTGTTGTTAGTAGTGGATTTATCTATCTTCAGAAATGACTCAAGTAGATATATGGATATTTACTTGATGAGACGTAAGTCTAGAACTTTTGAAATCATTCAAAAGGTTTTAAAAAATGAAGTAGAAGTTATTGTAACAAGAAAATTATGTTTCTGCAATTTGATTACGGAAAGGAATATTTGAGTTACAAGTTTAGCGAATGTCTGATGAGTTGTGAAAAGAGTTTCATGACTTACATCTCCTGGAACACCACTGTGAGTGGAATGTCTGTGAAGATGTAATCAAACCATTGATGACATGGTAAGATCAAAGATGACATAAATCAATTTGCCATTATCCCTTTTAAGGTAATGCTTTAGAGACTCCGGCTTTTACATTGAAAGGAGCTCCATCAGGTCTGTTGAAATGACGCCATGGTATTGTACGCCCAACCATGTTATATCTTTTCTTAACCTTTGGAATATGGGGCTTGTGTAAAAGGTTACAAACATATTCCAAATCAGACAAGTGCTACTTTATAGGTTATCCCAAGTTATTGGGTATTCCTCCCTCACTATACCGAGGCAAATAGGTTTGCCACAAAGAACTGTATGATTTTTGAATTAAATGGTTCTTTCAAAAAGGTGAGTGGGAGAACAGTGCAACTCGACAAGATAAACAATATCTTGGTCATTAGATCAAAGGAAAGGAACCTTGGAAGTGATTCCAGAGTTTCCTACTGCGACTGATACGGAAGCCTCTACATGAGATGTATGGACTTCGGTCGAACTTGCAGCTGAACAACGTAGGCAAAGCTCGTGCAAACCTCTCAGGTGCGCAAATGAGATATTGTTGTTAGACAACAATATACCTACGATACACAAGGAAGCAATGATGGGCCCTGACTCCGAAATTGGCTAAATGCCAATACAATCCGAGATAGTTTCCATATAAGTGATTCAAGATTAAAATCTTGATACACCTTTCGGAAAACTTAGAGTCTAATGAATATTTATGGAACTAAAAACTGATACGGATAAAAATGTTTTATCCATAAAGCTTGACTTGTTGAAATAACAAGTTCAAGGAGTTTACTACGATGAGGTTGTTTCACCGTAGCGATGCTTAAAGTCGGTTTGGGTTGAACTAGCAATTAATACATATTTCAAATCATGAGATATGAAACATGGATGATGAAAGGATTTCCATCTGATGGAAATGAAACCAAGGACTTGCATATGATACTGTCCAAGGTATTTTGTCAATCCAGAGGATGCTAGTGAGTGTGTAAACTTCAGAGTTCCAGTGATGGACAGAAGAGAGCAAAATGGAGTTGGAATCTTCGTGTTTTGATGAAATGGTCAAAGGGGTTTGACTTCATCAATGGGTAACGAAGATGCTTGTGATTTAAGAAAGTAAGTGGGAGCATAATAATATTTCTAAAAACCTTGTGTGCTTGACACATTGTTAAATGGAAATAAATTTCTTGACACGAATTAGGACTTCATTTGAAAATAGTTTTTCGATGAAGTGCTTAGGCTAAATAGCCTCAATATTAGGCATGATGATCTATGGAGATAGATTTACCTAATGGGGCTAAGCAAAAATACATATTGACAAGATGCTAAAACAGTTTAGCACTAAAAACGTCAAGGAGTGATTCTTGCCGAAGTCACATGGAAAGAGTTTTGCAAGACTCGGTGTCTCAAAACACTGATGAGCAAAATACATGATGGAGATTCCACGCACTCTTGTGTTTGGATTAATCATGTATTCCATGGTATGTAAAAACAACCAGATATGTCCAAATCTCCAAAGTTGTTGCGAGTATAGATACCAAAGTGATCAAAAGTACTGATCATGGGACAACAGTGAAAAAGGGTCATTGAGTACTATAGTAACACTGATGACATGTTTTCCCGCAAGCAGAGATCATGAAGAGTTCGTTGTAAAAGATTACATCGATACAGTCTTCATCAATTCTCCATGCGATTTTCAATTTAAGTTGAGGGTTTTGTGTAACAAACAATATGGTGGCACGGTAAGTTATAATTGTTCTAAACAAGTTACTGTGGCGAATTCTATAAACAGAGGCGAAGTATGTTGCCGCTTTCGAAGTGACAAACAAGATGTTGAATCATATAGTTCATTCATGAACTTAGTATGGTTCCAATAAGGCTTTGGTCAATGGGACACTATTGCAGATAGTTGCTCCATAGCTCAGTCTGAGGAATCAAGGTTCGACCTGTGATTCACATATATACAAAGCCAAGTCCACACAAAATATGCATTTTGTGAAAGCGTGAAAATGCAAGGATATGCAAAGATACACACGGAGCTGAAGTCATCAGATCCGTTGGACATCAGGCTATACCACATGCGAAGCATATTTTACACCAGTGTGCCATGGGTGTAAAGTGCATTAGCATTAACTAGATTATTGACTCTAGTGCATGTGGGAGTCTGTAGGAGATATGCCCTAGAGGCCATAATAAATGTTATTGATTATCTCCCTGTTCATAATTATGTTCATGTTCCATGCTATAACTGCTATGGTTCTCGAGTCTGCAGTAACACGAGGCTCAGAGGAAGACTCGTATGCACGTTTGGAATAATAAACGGTAAAATGTATTTCTAGTCTGGCCTCTAAGACTAGGTCAAGTGTTGCATGATGGTTCTGTTTTCCTGATCATGGGCATGTTTATGCCAGCAACTTTGAGGGCACAATGTTAGAAGAACATTTGTGTTGAATCGACCCGATTGATGTTATGCTATAAGATACATTCGTCATAAGTTAATAGTTAATAACACAGAGAAATTTTACGTTTGCATAATTCCTTAGACCATGAGAGTATCGAGTTTCTTCATGCTTGCTTCATGAACTTTGGGGTTTGTTAAACGTCATCCGTAAATGGGTGGCTATTACGGCGGCTTACGGGTTCATGGAGAAGTATACCAAGTAACTTGATAGCTCAAGATTAGGATTTGCTCCTCCGATGATGGAGAGATATCTCTGGGCCCTCTCGGTGTTACGGTATCCATCATCGTCTGGCCAGACACAATGTGATTTTATCACTGGGATGCCGGAACACGGGAATGAGAAAAGAGAACAATACCGGTAACGAGGTAACTGGCATAGTGGCAAGTTGTTGATCCATGGGGATGCCAACATGTCTCACCTCGGGTATTTGTAACATATCACGAAGCAACAGGAATAGCACACGGCAACTGGAGGTTCACTCGAATATTCATTCGTGTGGGTATAGGTGTCAATATGGGTGTCCACGGCTCCGATGTTGATCATTGATCGGAAAGAGTTCCAGTCATGTCTATACTTCACCGAACCTATAGGGTCACCCGCTTCAGGGTCATCTATCTGCTGAATACTAGACAGGTAGTCTGAGAGAAACTCACCGAAAAAGTTTCGGAGACGGCGGAAAAGTTCCGGAGAGAGAACAGCGGAATAGTTTCGGTAAAACTGAAAAGTTGTTTCAGGGTATACCATTAAGTCAAAATGGTTTCGGGAGACGCCTGATAATTCTTGGAGGGTGCCAGAGTTATTCTTGAAAATTCTGGGAATTTTCCGAGATAAAAACCGGAAATGTTCCGGAGCTGCCGGAACCAGTTCTGTCTGCTTTTCGCAGATGAAAATCACTAATCCGGAATTGTTTCGGAACGTGTCAAAAATTATTTTAGCGGGTACTGGAAATGTGCTAGGTCCACATAAATATTTTCGGTTCGAACGGACGCTGAAAAATGTCGTCATGACTAGTGAAATCAGCTTTATTGGTACTTTTTGGAAAGCCACCTTTTTGGGCTTTTGCTCAAAAATATCTTGGAGATGACATGGATGGATGTGGCTGAAATTTCAGCCCCTCCACCCCTCCTTCTCCTATAAATAGAGGTGGAGGGGGCTGCCCAAACACACTCTTTCTCACATACAAATGCCATTGCAATGATCTGGCTTCTCTCTCCCTCCCCACGAAATAGGTTCATAGAGCCGAAAGGCTGTCTGGGTTCCGGTGGAAACTAGTTCTAGACGGCGAAGCCCTGCCGAATAGATGACAGCGTATGTGTGCAACTCTGTAGAGAGATCGTAGTTTCGGTCTTAGTTCGGGAGTGCCTCCTGAAGGGCTGTCCGAGTTACCGTCTGAGTTTCGAAGGTCTTCCCGAAGGGCTGTCCGAGTGACCGTCCGAGTTTCGAAGGTCCTCCTGTAGGGCTGTCCGAGTGACCATCTGAGTTTCGAAGGTCCTCCCGAAGGGCTGTCCGCGACACCGTCCGAGGGACTGTCCGACCGCCTCCCGGAGGGCTGTCCGAGGGGCAGACGATGGAATACATCCTCGCAGTTGGGAGTTTGTAAATCCTAGCTGCGGCGATCTGCACCACCGATCATCATCGACTCTACTTCCGCTGCGCTATGAGTCGGTAGCGAAAAGGTCAAAACCTTGTATGCAGTCTTCATAGTGGTCCTGAGCTGGTGCGTAGGTCGGAAATTTTTTGTTTTCTGCTGCGTTACCCTACATTATGTCCATCTAGGACAGATAACATTGCCTTCTCGACCAAGGAGTGCAGCGCCACCTCTCGGCTCCCTACATGCCCCAGCAGAACAGGGTGGTCGAGCGGCGAAACCAGTCGGTTGTCGCCATGACGCGCTGCATCATGAAGGCACGTAACGTTCCCAACTGGCTTTGGGGGGAGGCAGTGAATACAACAGTCTACCTGCTCAACCGCTCCTACACTCGGTCAGTGGACAAAGCACCGACTGTGCAACATCTCTGACTATTCGGGTGCGTGGTTCAAGTCAAGACGACGAAGCCGCACCTCCAGAAGCTTGAAGACCGATCCACTCGGATGGTCTTCCTCGGATACGAGACTGGGTCCAAAGCCTACAACGTATTTGATCCAGTCACTTGGTGCGTCTTCGCCACTCGAGACACTATTTTTAACGAGTCTGCATGCTGGGACTGGCAGCAAACATGCGGCGACGTCCACAGTCACTTCGTCATCGACTACTCGAAGCAAGGTGTGCTCCCAGTCGGCTCGCGGAGGCCGGCTGTCTCAGACCCGACTGAAGGATCAGTCGGTTCACCAGAAAAACCAAGTGAGCAAACACACGGGACAAATCAGAAGGACCTGACTGAGATGTCAGTCGGCTCCCCTCAACACCTCACTTGAGTCAAATAGCTTTGACCCCAACTCACGTCGCCACCGACGATCCAATCGGGTGTGCTCGACTCGGCTGATGACACCGAGTTAATGCAACGGTTCCGCACTATGCAGAACATGCTTGACTTCGGCCTGACTACTAAGCCGGATGATGAGCTCCACTTCCTCACAGTAGAAGAGCCTGGCTCCTTCACCGAAGCTGAACAGCACGCCACTTGGTGGCGTGGAATGCTGGAAGAAATGGAGGCGATCGAGGACAACCACACGTGGCATCTCACCACTCTTCCACTCGGGCAACGAGCAATCGGCCTCAAGTGAGTGTACAAGGTGAAGAAGGATGCAATCGGGAAGGTCCTCAAGTACAAGGCACGCCTAGTCGCAAAGGGCTACGTCCAGCAGCACGGCATCGACTACGATGAGGTGTTCGCTCCATTGGCATGCCTCGAATTTGTCTGAGTGCTGCTGGCTCTAGCTGCTAGCTCAGGCTGGGCAGTCCACCACATGGACGTCAAGTTGGATTTCCTCAATGGAGAGCTCGAAGAGGAGGTCTACGTCACGCAACCACTCGGTTTAGAGACACTCGGAAGGAGCACTTGGTGCTGCGCCTGGACAAGGCGCTCTATGGCCTGAAACAGGCACCCAGGGCATGGAACACAAAGCTCAACGCGTGCCTCACTAAACTCGGCTTCGCTCGTTGTGAGTCGGAGCATGGAGTGTATGCACGCGGGACGGCTACATCCCGACTGCTTGTGGGCATCTACGTGGATGACCTGGTGATCACTAGATCCCATCCAGGTGATCTCAACAGCTTCAAGCAGGAGATGAAGAACCTGTTTGAGATGTCCGACCTTGGATTGCTGAGTTTCTATCTCAAGATCGAGGTCCGACAGCACTCGGATGGGATTTCCATATCCCAGTCGGCCTACACCGAGATGCTACTGGAGAAGACAGGCATGGCTAGCTCCAAGTCCTGCCATGTCCCCATGGAACCCCGATTCAAGCTGTCCAAGGCCAAGATGGCGCAAGCGACAGATGCTAACGAGTACCTCAGCATCGTCGGTAGCCTGCGGTACTCAGTGAACACAAGACCAGACCTGACGTACTCAGTCGAGTTTGTCTCGCGGTTCATGGAGGCACCGACTGAAGAGCACCTTGCGGTGGTCAAGCGAATTGTTCGCTACATCGCTGGCACAACTTCACTAGGGTGCATGTTTGGGAGAAGCACTCAAACATCGCGCTTGGTTGGCTACAGTGATAGCGACCTAGGCGGGGATGTAGGCTGGCGCAAGAGCATGGCCGGAATGCTTTTCTTCCTCGGGACCAGCCCTGTGACCTGGCAATCCCAGAAGCAGAAGATCGTGGCTCTCTCGAGCTGCGAGTCCGAGTTCGTGGCTACTGCCACTGCTGCTTGCCAAGGGATCTGGCTGGCTCGCCTGCTATCCAAGCTGAGAAACGACGAAGCAGAGAGTGTTGCCCTCAAGGTGGACAACAAATCGGCAATTGCACTTGCCTAGAATCCTGTCTTCCTTGAACGATCAAAGCACATTGAGCTGAAGTATCATTTCATTCAGGACTGCGTGGAGACGAAGAAGATCGAGCCGGAGTTTGTCGCAACCGAGCACCAACTCGTGGACATGTTCACCAAACCACTCGGCCGAGTGCGTCTTCTGCATCTTCACTCAACCGCTTGCCAAGGGATCTGGCTGGCTCACCTGCTAGCCAAGCTGAGAAACGATGAAGCAGAGATTGTTGCCCTCAAGGTGGACAACAAATCGGCAATTGCACTTGCCAAGAATCCCGTCTTCCTTGACCGATCAAAGCACATTGAGCTGAAGTATCATTTCATTCGGGACTGCGTGGAGACGAAGAAGATCGAGTTGGAGTTTGTCGCGCTCCCCTACAGTGGCATCATGAGCCATGCTATGCGTAGATGCAGGTTACGATCTAGAATACATAGAGATGTATGGGTGTTGCACAATATAATTAGGTAGTAGATGAGTTCTATTACTGAAAATTATTTGTGCGAGTAGCAGATGATATCTGTTACCCGATGTTCTTGTTGCTTCCCTGGAATTTGCATATTTCTGATCTTGATAACAGCATGATGGAGTTTCAAAGTTCTGGCAATCCGCGATCCTGATTGATCAACGAAGTGCTAACAGTTCATTGAATTCCATCATAGTTAAAAGGGAAGACGAAATTTCGCAGACGAAAGGGCAATGCAGATATGATCTGCACGGGGGTCATGCGTATGACGAAGTTCAGTATGGGGCTCGAGATTTTATTATCTCGTGTTTCATACACCCCGCAATGTTAATCTAGCGACTTGGATAATCGTGCTTGATGATGAATGTTGGTAGCTTCGGTTTGTTCCGAAACCTTAGAAGCCACGTAAAATAAAATTTTGCATGAATCAATTAGAGACGTCTAACTTGGTTTTGCAGGATGGTTTGCATGTGCATGTGATGTGGTATAGCAGTGCTCATAATAATTTGATTATGTCTGAGATGACTATATGATGTAAATTAATTAACATGACTTGCGTGTCATGATTCGGCATGATGGCTGGAGCCATATGATTGTCACTTTAATGATCTGCGTGTCAACCATAAGTAATGCAGTTATTTTATTAGCTATAGAGATAGAAATATTATCTGGTGCATCAACAAGGTGGTGGCAATCTTCGCAAAGGTGAACACCGACGCGAATGCCACAGACGAAAAAATGAAAGACTTCTCCGTCAGAAAGGGCTATACCATATCATGCTATTATGAATTGCCTGAGATGTTTATCCCTTATGATGCACCCTTTTTGATCGCGCGGTAGTCGATTTTTATTAGGGTGATCTCTCACTTAAAATATCAAGTAGTTAGTATTCTCCCAAGTGTAGCACCGTCACGACACCTATCTCTTCGGGGCATCACATGATCTCCATGGGTGCGAACGATTAGAGAAGTGTGAGGCGGGTGAGTTGAGACCTCGCGGCGAGATCACTTGGTTGTCTTGACATTCAGGTAAGACAGTCCTGAGATCGGAACACATACATCAAAAGATGAACAAGAATCACATAGAGATGTGATCGGCAAGTTTGCCTACCGATTGAAGTTCGTGCCATTTGAGTTCATCTCGAACCGTGGCGTTGAATTAAAATGCGGGTCTTGTATCACTCACAATCAATTATGAGAGATATTGATTTGAGTGGGAGCACACAGTAGAATTAACTTGTTTAAATTCTCAGTGCAATTAATTTTGAACACTGTCTAAGTATGATTTGCAAAATAGTTGTAGAATAATGGCTCGCGTTTCCACCTTCCCTGTTAAAATTGAATAGCTGTTAAATATCTGGTTAAAACTTTACGGTTGGTAATGTAATGTGAGGATTGTCCTCAAGAGTGCCGAGAAGGATTTTGTCCTATCACATACTTTCAGTATTCTCCCGCTAATGCTATGGATGATGTGACTCTCGTCCTTCGATCCAAAAGCTAAAATTCCGTTATGGTCAAGTGAAATATGTTTGCTTCCATGAGACCCGAACTTCGAAAGTTTGGATAGTTATGTGATATTCATGGAATCTGAAAATCATTTTCAGAGACAGACAAAGGCTAAAAGATATGAGTTATCCAAAGCAATGTTTGTTTGCAAAATATTAGTAAAAGTGTTAACTGGGCATTTGACTGATAAGAGAGGGATCCGGAAGAACGCTGTCATATGATGATATTGAATAAAACAACAACTTAAAGGGAAAGGAAATGTCCAAAGGGTGTTAGTAAGACTTTCACACCTAGGATGTCCAGGGCTAACGCCACTCTTAGAGTTGGATGCTTCTTCTAAGAGTAGGAGAAATACTAAAAGTTAAACTGTTAGAAATATAAAGGCAGAAAGAAAGAAGAGTGGAATATCCACCTCATGTATGAATGTCATACAAGTTTTTGATGTATAGAAGGCTGGTCAAAGATATAGTTCTTCAGAATTATGGTTAAACATCTTAATCACTAATTCTTGGGTATTGTGAGTTGATCACAAAGATACCCACTCGATTGCATTCTGTTGCGACTCGATGTAAGAACTACTATGGCCTAAAAGACTAGCTAGGAATAAGGTTTTGATACGCGCTGGGAACATAGTAAAAGTTACTATACCTTCCATCGGTGTATTACCTATGTATTTACTTTCATAATTCATTTTAGAGTTTTACACACTCTAGCCTTTTGCATAAGGTATGTTGCAAGAAGGTTGTTCATAAGAGAACTTTTAATGTTCGGTGTTATGAATAACATAAGGGCAATACTTTCATTATGAATGAGATGTATGTTATGAATAATGATAATAATATATTACCTCTATGTTTACTTTCATAATTCATTTTAGAGTTTCATACACTCTAGCCCATTGCGCAATGTTTGTTGCAAAATGGTCGTTCATAAAAGAACAATTGTTGTTCAGTATTATGAATAACATGAAGGGCCATGCTTCCATCCAAGATGGGATGTATGTTATGAATATTGATGGTAATATGATACATCCATAACACTGACGCTAAATGTCGCAAGACTAAAAGAATACCACACATGTGTGGCACTGCATTTGGTCACATTGGAGAAACCCGCATGGAGAAATTCCATAATGATGGATTTTGAAGTCGTTTGATTTTGAATCATCTGACACTTGCAACTTTCCTCCGAAAAGTGAAGTGACTAAAATACCGTTCACAGGCCATAAGGAACGAGCAACAAACTTATTGGTGATCATACATTATGATGTGTGTAGTCCGATAAAGGTTGTTGTTAGTAGTGGATTTATCTATCTTCAGAAATGACTCAAGTAGATATATGGATATTTACTTGATGAGACGTAAGTCTGGAACTTTTGAAATCATTCAAAAGGTTTTCAAAAATGAAGTAGAAGTTATTGTAACAAGAAAATTATGTTTCTGCAATTTGATTACGGAAAGGAATATTTGAGTTACAAGTTTAGCGAATGTCTGATGAGTTGTGAAAAGAGTTTCATGACTTACATCTCCTGGAACACCACTGTGAGTGGAATGTCTGTGAAGATGTAATCAAACCATTTATGACATGGCAAGATCAGAGATGACATAAATCAATTTGCCATTATCCCTTTTAAGGTAATGCTTTAGAGACTGCGGCGTTTACACTGAAAGGAGCTCCATCAGGTCTGTTGAAATGACACCATGGTATGGTAAGCCCAACCATGTTATATATTTTCTTAACCTTTGGAATATGGGCCTTGTGTAAAAGGTTACAAACCTATTCCAAATCAGACAAGTGCTACTTTATAGGTTATCCCAAGTTATTGGGTATTCCTCCCTCACTATACCGAGGCAAATAGGTTTGCCACAAAGAACGGTATGCTTTTTGAAGAAAATGGTTCTTTCAAAAAGGTGAGTGGGAGAACAGTGCAACTCGACGAGATAAACAATATCTTCATCATCAGATCAATGGAAAGGAACCTTGGAAGTGATTCAAGATTAAAATATTGATACACCTTTCGGAAGACTTAGAGTCTAACGAATATTTATGGAACTAAAAACTGATACGGATAAAAATGTTTTATCCATAAAGCTAGACTTGTTGCAATAACAAGTTCAAGGAGTTGACTACGATGAGGTTGTTTCACCGTAGCGATGCTTAAAGTCGGTTCGGGTTGAACTAGCAATTAATACATATTTCAAATCATGAGATATGAAACATGGATGACGAAAGGATTTCCATCTGATGGAAATGAAACCAAGGACTTGCATATGATACAGTCCAAGGTATTTTGTCAATCCAGAGGATGCTAGTGAGTGTGCAAACTTCAGAGTTCCAGCGATGGACAGAAGAGAGCAAAATGGAGTTGGAATCTTCGTGTTTTGATGAAATGGTCAAAGGGGTTTGACTTCATCAATGGGTAACGAAGATGCTTGTGATTTAAGAAAGTAAGTGGGAGCATAATAATATTTCTAAAAACCTTTTGTGCTTGACACATTGTTAAATGGAAATAAATTTCTTGACACGAATTAGAACTTCATTTGAAAATAGTTTTTCGATGAAGTGCTTAGGCTAAATAGCCTCAATATTAGGCATGATGATTTATGGAGATAGATTTACCTAATGGGGCTAAGCAAAAATACATATTCATAAGATGCTAAAACAGTTTAGCACTAAAAACGTCAAGGAGTGTTTCTTGCCGAAGTCACATGGAAAGAGTTTTGCAAGACTCGGTGTCTCAAAACACTGATGAGCAAAATACATGATGGAGATTCCACACACTCTTGTGTTTGGATTAATCATGTATTCCATGGTATGTAAAAACAACCAGACATGTCCAAATCTCCAAAGTTGTTGCGAGTATAGATACCAAAGTGATCAAAAGTACTGATCATGGGACAACAGTGAAAAAGGGTCATTGAGTACTATAGTAGCACTGATGACATGTTTTCCCGCAAGCAGAGATCATGAAGAGTTCGTTGTAAAAGATTACATCGATACAGTCTTCATCAATTCTCCATGCGATTTTTGATTTAAGTTGAGGGTTTTATGTAACACACAATATGGTAGCACGGTAAGTTATAATTGTTCTAAACAAGTTACTGTGGCAAATTCTATAAACAGAGGCAAAGTATGTTGCCGCTTTCGAAGCGACAAACAAGATGTTGAATCATATAGTTCATTCATGAACTTAGTATGGTTCCAAGAAGGCTTTGGTCAATGGGACACTATTGCAGATAGTTGCTCCATAGCTCAGTCTGAGGAATCAAGGTTCGACCTGTGATTCACATATATACAAAGCCAAGTCCACACAAAATATGCATTTTGTGAAAGCGTGAAAATGCGAGGATATGCAAAGATACACACGGAGCTGAAGTCATCAGATCCGTTGGACATCAGGCTATACCACATGCGAAGCATATTTTACACCAGTGTGCCATGGGTGTAAATTGCATTAGCATTAACTAGATTATTGACTCTAGTGCATGTGGGAGTCTGTAGGTGATATGCCCTCGAGGCAATAATAAATGTTATTGATTATCTCCCTGTTCATAATTATGTTTATGTTCCATGCTATAGCTGCTATGGTTCTTGGGTCTGCAATAACACGAGGCTCGGAGGAAGAATCATATGCACGTGTGGAATAATAAACAGTAAAATGTATTCCTAGTCTGTTGCATGATGGTTCTGTTTTCCTGATCATGGGCATGTCTATGCCAGCAACTTTGACGGCACAATGTTAGAAGAACATTTGTGTTGAATCGAGCGGATTGATGTTATGCTATAAGATACATTCGTCACAAGTTAATGGTTAATAACACAAAGAAAGTTTACGTTTGCATAATTCCTTAGACCATGAGAGTATCGAGTTTCTTCATGCTTGCTTCATGAACTTTAGGGTTTGTTAAACGTCATCTATAAATGGGTGGCTATTACGGCGGCTTACGGGTTCATGGAAAAGTATGCCAAGTAACTTGATAGCTCAAGATTAGGATTTGCTCCTCCGACGATGGAGAGATATCTCTGGGCCCTCTCGGTGTTACGGTATCCATCATCGTCTAGCCAGACACAATGTGATTTTATCACAGGGATGCCGGAACATGCGAACGAGAAAATAGAACAATACCGGTAACTAGGTAACTGGCATAGTGGCAAGTTTTTCTTCCACGAGGATGCCAACGTGTCTCAGGTCGGGTATTTGTAACATATCACGAAGCAACAGGAATAGCACACGGCAACTGGAGGTTCACTCGAATATTCATTCGTGTGGGTATAGGTGTCAATATGGGTGTCCACAGCTCCGATGTTGATCATTGATCGGAAAGAGTTCCGGTCATGTCTATACTTCACCGAACCTATAGAGTCACATGCTTAAGGGTCATCTATCTGCTGAATACTAGACAGGGAGTCTGAGAGAAAGTCACCGGAAAAGTTTCGGAGACAGCGGAAAAGTTCCGGAGAAAGAACACCGGAATAGTTTCAGTAAAACTGAAAAGTTGTTTCAGGGTATACCATTAAGTCAAAATGGTTTCTGGACACACCTGATAATTATTCTGGGAATTTTCCGAGATAAAAACCGGAAATGTTCCGGAGCTGCCGGAACCAGTTTTGTCTGCTTTTCGCAGATGAAAATCACTAATCCGGAATTATTTCGGAACGCGTTAAAAATTATTTTAGTAGGTACTGGAAATGTTCTAGGTCCACATAAATATTTTTGGTTCGAACGGACGCTGAAAAATGTCATCGTGAATAGTGAAATCAGCTTTATGGTTACTTTTTGAAAAGCCACCTTTTTGGGCTTTTGCTCAAAAATATCTTGGAGATGACATGGATGGATGTGGCTGAAATTTCCACCCCTCCACCCCTCCTTCTCCTATAAATAGAGGTGGAGGGGGCTGCCCAAACACACTCTTTCTCACATACAAGTGCCATTGCAATGATCTGGCTTCTCTCTCCCTCCCCGCGAAATAGTTTCGTAGAGCCGAAAGGCTGTCTGGGTTCCAGTGGGAACTAGTTCTGGACGGCGAAGCCCTGCCGAATAGATGACACCGTATGTGTGCAACTCTGTAGAGAGATCGTATTTTCGGTCTTAGTTCGGGAGTGCCTCTCGAAGGGCTGTCCGAGTTACCGTCCTAGTTTCGAAGGTCCTCCCGAAGGGCTGTCCGAGTGACCGTCCGAGTTTCGAAGGTCCTCCCGTAGGGCTGTCCGAGTGACCGTCTGATTTTCGAAGGTCCTCCCGAAGGGCTGTCCGCGACACCGTCCGAGGGACTGTCCGACCGCCTCCCGGAGGGCTGTCCGAGGGGCACACGAGGGAATACATCCTCGCAGTTGGGAGGTTGTAAATCCTAGCTGCGGGGATCTGCACCGCCGATCGTCATCGACTCTACTTCCGCTGCGCTACGAGTCGGTAGCGAAAAGATCAAAACCTTGTATGCAGTCTTCATAGTGGTCCTGGGCTGGTGCGTAGGTCGGAATTTTTTTGTTTTCTGCTGCATTACCCTACACTATGTCCATCTAGGACAGATAACATTGCCTTCTCGACCAAGGAGTGCAGCGCCACCACTCGGCTCCCTACTTGCCCCAGCAGAACAGGGTGGTCGAGCGGCGAAACCAGTCGGTTGTCACCCTGACGCGCTGCATCATGAAGGCACGTAACGTTCCCAACTGGCTTTGGGGGGAGGCGGTGAATACAACAGTCTACCTGCTCAACCGCTCCTACACTCGGTCAGTGGACAAAGCACCGACTGTGCAACATCTCTGAGTATTCGTGGTTCACGTCAAGACGACGAAGCCGCACCTCCGGAAGCTTGAAGACCGATCCACTCGAATGGTCTTCCTCGGATATGAGACTGGGTCCAAAGCCTACAAGGTATTTGATCCAGTCACTTGGTGCGTCTTCGCCACTCGAGACGCTATTTTTGACGAGTCTGCATGCTGGGACTGGCAGCAAACATGCGGCGACGTCCACAGACACTTCGTCATCGACTACTCGAAGCAAGGTGTGCTACCAGTCGGCTCGCAGAGGCCGGCTGTCTCAGACCCGACTGAAGTATCAGTCGGTTCACCGGAAAAACCAAGTGAGCAAACACATGGGACAAATCAGAAGGACCAGACTGAGATGTCAGTCGGCTCCCCTCAACCCCTCTTGAGTCCAACAGCTTTGACCCCAACTCGCGTCGCCACTGACGATCTAATCGGGTGTGCTCGACTCGGCTGATGACCCCGAGTTAATGCAACGGTTCCGCACTATGCAGAACATGCTTGACTTCGGCCTGACTACTGAGCCGGATGATGAGCTCCACTTCCTCGCAGTAGAAGAGCCTGGCTCCTTCACCGAAGCTGAACAGCACGCCACTTGGTGGCGTGGAATGCTGGAAGAAATGGAGGCGATCGAGGACAACCACACGTGGCATCTCACCACTCTTCCACTCGGGCAACGAGCAATCGGCCTCAAGTGAGTGTACAAGGTGAAGAAGGATGCACTCGGGAAGGTCCTCAAGTACAAGGCGCGCCTAGTCGCAAAGGGCTACGTCCAGCAGCACGACATCGACTACGACGAGGTGTTCGCTCCATTGGCATGCCTCGAATTTGTCTGAGTGCTGCTGGCTCTAGCTGCTAGCTCAGGCTGGGCAGTCCACCACATGGACGTCAAGTTGGATTTCCTCAATGGAGAGCTCGAAGAGGAGGTCTACGTCACACAACCACTCGGTTTAGAGACACTCGGAAGGAGCACTTGGTGCTGCGCCTGGACAAGGCGCTCTATGGCCTGAAACAGGCACCCAGGGCATGGAACAGAAAGCTCAACGCGTGCCTCACTAAACTCGGCTTCGCTCGGTGTGAGTCGGAGCATGGAGTGTATGCACGCGGACGGCTACATCCCGACTGCTTGTGGGCATCTACGTGGATGACCTGGTGATCACTAGATCCCATCCAGGTGATCTCAACAGCTTCAAGCAGGAGATGAAGAACCTGTTTGAGATGTCCGACCTTGGATTGCTGAGTTTCTATCTCGAGATCGAGGTCCGACAGCACTCGGATGGGATTTCCATATCCCAGTCGGCCTACACCGAGATGCTACTGGAGAAGATATGCATGGCTAGCTCCAAGTCCTGCCATGTCCCCATGGAACCCCGATTCAAGCTGTCCAAGGCCAGGATGGCGCAAGCGACAGATGCTAACGAGTACCTCAGCATCGTCGGTAGCCTGCGGTACTCAGTGAACACAAGACCAGACCTGACGTACTCAGTCGAGTTTGTCTCGCGGTTCATGGAGGCGCCGACTGAAGAGCACCTTGCGGTGGTCAAGCGAATTGTTCGCTACATCGCTGGCACAACTTCACTAGGGTGCATGTTTGGGAGAAGCACTCGGACATCGCGCTTGGTTGGCTACAGTGATAGCGACCTAGGCGGGGACGTAGACTCGCGCAAGAGCATGGCCGGAATGCTTTTCTTCCTTGGGACCAGCCCTGTGACCTGGCAATCCCAGAAGCAGAAGATCGTGGCTCTCTCGAGCTGCGAGTCCGAGTTCGTGGCTGCTGCCACTGCTGCTTGCCAAGGGATCTGGCTGGCTCGCCTGCTATCCAAGCTGAGAAACGACGAAGCAGAGAGTGTTGCCCTCAAGGTGGACAACAAATCGGCAATTGCACTTGCCTAGAATCCTGTCTTCCTTTAACGATCAAAGCTCATTGAGCTGAAGTATCATTTCATTCAGGACTGCGTGGAGACGAAGAAGATCGAGCTGGAGTTTGTTGCAACCGAGCACCAACTCGTGGACATGTTCACCAAACCACTCGGCCGAGTGCATCTTCTGCATCTTCACTCAACCGCTGGCATGGTGGAGGTGACCTCTTGTAGCAAGACTTAGGGATAGATTGTTGCAGTAAACCTAGTGTTCACTCAGACTGTGAGTGAGTACTCGGATGTAAAAACGGACGGTAGTTTGTACTAGGGCATGCTAGGATGCCATCTAGTAATCAACTGGACTGAGTGTGTTCGGTCAGTTGGGTAGGGCATGCCGAGTGAAATTCACTCGGATACCGTTCTGGTCCACTCGGACATAACAAGTTTCACCTGCTCTCATCACGTCGCTGTCCAGTCGGAGCAGGTAGGAGTGGTTGAGAGCACATAGGAGTAGTTGAGAGTAGGTAGGATATTTTCCATGTACGTAGCCTATAAATATCCCATGAATAGATGCAAAAAGTGAGAGATTACCTCATAGCCAGAAATCACTCTCGTGTGTGTGTTCTGCTCTCCGCTCTATCCCCTCGTCTTCTACTCGGACGACCGAGAAGCAGCGGCCGGCAGCACCGGAGCGCAGCGAGCCAGGCCGGCTTTGAGGCGCCGCGACGAAGAGGGGCGGATAGCTGACAGTGTTGACTGCCGGATAAAGAACCGATCAACCCAAAAGGAACATATCGCCGCCGTAGACTGCCAGAAGAAACACGTGAAAGATCAAACGAAATATAACAATGTGACAGTACCTCCGGATGGCGAGCACCTGTGAAACGGACGCCGCTGTCGGTCAGCGGATAAATTTCAAAGCTAGCTTGAGGATGTCGTTTTACTTGAGTTGGTTATATATTAGCAAAAGGGTCCGTGCGTTGCAACGGAAGAAAAAAAAATCATAATCTCCAATGGACATGATCACATTTTGCTGCATCACCGAGATACACTATCACTCTCAATTTCGTGAAAACTTGAATAATTTTTGAAATCATAAACATTTTTTTAAACAAGTGCACATATTTAAAATCATGAACATTTTTCAAATTCGTGAACACTTTTACAAATTCTCGAACATTTTCCAAAATCAAGAGCATTTTTTGAATTCATGAACATTTTATACTATTTGCAAACATTTTTTTCAAATTGTGAACATATTTTTGAACAATTTTTCTGAATCGGCGAACATTTCTAGAATCGACGAACATTTTTTTGGAAATTGGTGGAACGATTTTTGAAATTTATGAATATATTTTTTATTTAACGAACATTTTTTAAAATGCATGATCATTTTTTGAATCAGTGAACATTTTATGAATGAATAAACTATTTTGTAAGTCACAAACAGTTTTCAAATTTTTAGGATATTTCCATTCATGAACATTTTCTGAATTGATGAATTCTTTTTCAATTTCATTAACTTTTTTAATACATGAAGTTTTAAAAAAATCATGAACATTTTTTGATATACCAAATTTTTTTTAAAAAAAATTTCGAACATATTTTGAATAAGGAAACATTTTTTTATAAAATCACAAATATTTTTTGAATCCACAAACATTTTATGATTTATTAAACATTTTATTTCAAAATTCTATTTTTTAAATTTTGGAAACTTTTTTGAAGTCCCACATTATTTAAAGTAGGAAAAAACAAAAAAGGAATAGAAAAAGAAAAAAAATGAAATTAAAAAAAAGGTCGCCCGAACCTAGGCCGGCCCAAACAGGTGCGCTGCATCTTCTCCCAGCACGCAAAGCGCAGAATAGGAGGTCCCTACTGCATGGGCCGGCCCAGCCAGGGGATTCCCCTGCGTGAAACGTTTTTTATCACTTATAAGTGACATTGATGAGTAATATTTTGCAACTTTAAGGTCAATTTCTGTAACATACCGCAAGAAGCAATAACCCCTTCATTATTAGGTATAGGTTAATTATCCGGGCATGAAAATTGGGAGCGTGGGGCTGGTTGCTTTGACCGGGTGGTGAAAATCCAACTATTATCAAAACCAAACCCGTTAATCAACTCTCGTACTTGGATGCGATTGCAGGGGAGGGAGGGTGGGGGTAACTACACTCGATTGTATCATGTATTTTTCCTATACACACACACACGCGAGACCATGTGAGTGAGCAAGCGTCACCGCCGCCGCCGGCGCGTTTCTTCTGGCAGCCATCGCCTGTCCTGCTTGCCTTCTTCCCGCAGCGCGAGCATCACCGCCGCGTGTCCTCGGGCCAATGCCACCTGTTCCTCGAGCTCTCCTGTTCACTGGCCTTCTTCCCCATCACCACCACGTTGCCTCTCGAGACATCCTTGAGCTCCTCGTCGACCAGATCCATGACGCATGGCCGCATGCTGCTAACAAGCTTACCCCGATTCGGGCAAAACCAGTTGTCCCCCAAGTTTCGGCAGTACCGCGGAGCTCCTGGCCACAATTTGATTTGCAAACTTCGAGGAAGCACACCAGCAGCCTCCACGGAAAGGTAATACACAATCAGTCTCTCTGTACTACTCAAAATTATGTTGTGAACTACTTTGTGACTTAAATTGTACTGTACTTAACATTCACTACCGCAGAAATGCCCTCAAGTGCCGGCCCCAAAACTCCGACCTTTTGGGCCCGTCACTAAGCTCCAGTCAGGCCAGCCCGTCAATGGTCACCCTTCCAGAGCCACCTGGAAATAATTCCACTGACGGGCCGCATAGGCGCGCCTGTCAGTGGAGTTTGTTTCTAGTGACCAGGAAGCATTAAATACTGAGGTTTTAGTGGTAGTATGGGCAGCGGGCGTGTCCTCATCAATAGTCGTTTTGGTGCGTTAATTGTTATCGGTGGATTAATCGCAGTTGTTACTGGTGGGTTAAATGCACGTGCATTAATTGTTATTGGTGGCTTAGGCCGGTCATAGTGGTGAGTAATTTGGGTAATGTCATATGTGTGATAACATAAAGACCTTCCGTAGACATTTTTCATCGGGAAGTGCGATGTGAATGTAACATACTCCCTCCGTTCCTAAATATTTATCTTTTTAGACATTTCAAATGGACTACAATATACGGATGTATGTAGACATATTTTAGAGTGTAGATTCACTCATTTTACTCGGTATGTAGTCACTTGTTGGAATGTCTTAAAAGACAAATATTTAGGAACGGAGAGAGTATTATGTTACTCTATTTGTCTCTCTCCTCTTTAATGACTTGCCACATCATCTTTTTTACCTATGTGACATGCATGTTACTATCTATGTTACTCCCACTATGAGTAGTCTTAATCACAGCCGTTACTCGTGAGTTAAATGGAGCCCGTAACGTGCGTTAATGACACACGCTAAGTGCCTCTGCCCAGACGGCTATCTAAGGAGGAGGCGAGCTCACTCCAGAGTACCCCACTCCAGAAGCTCTCGCCTCTCTTTCTCTCTCTCTCTCTCTCCCTCTCTCTCTCTCTCTCTCTCTCTATATATATATATATATATATATATATACACATATCTCTCGTGGGCTCCTGCCACCGCTGTTCCATCCCGCAGTGCTGCTGCTTTGGCTAATCCCATCCCGGCGACCACATGCACAGCCACATGAGAGAGCAGGCCTCCGGAACACCGTCTTCTGTGAATCTGCACAGGGTGGGAGGCAATAAGGTTTTTGGGGAGTGTCAGTACTAAAACCGATTGATCTCGAGTCGGTGGTCCCGAGCTGTGGATATGGGATCAATGGGTAACAGGAGACAAGGGAGACGATGTTTACCCAGGTTCGGACCCTCTCGAAGAGGTAAAACGCTACGTCCTGCTTTGATTATATTGATGTGATGGAGTATCGAGTACAAGATGATCTACCTCGATATCAGATGATTGTGCTCTAAACCCTAAGGCTTGTGATCATGTCTCTACGGACTAAACCCCTCAGCTTATATAGGCGCCGGGGGTATCTAGGTTTACATATGGTCGGTTGCCAACTGATACGTCTCCAACGTATCTATAATTTTTGATTGTTCCATGCTATTATATTATCTGTTTTGGATGTTTTATATACATTAATATGCTATTTTATATTATTTTTGTGACTAACCTATTAACGCAAAGCCAAGTGCCAGTTTCTGTTTTTCCCTGTTTTTGAGTTTTATAGATAAGGAATATCAAACGGAGTCCAAACGAAATAAAACTTTCACGATGATTTTTCTTGGACCAGAAGACACCCGTAGGATTTGGAGTTCAAGTCAGAAGACAAGCCAGCTGGCGACAAGCCGCCAGGGCGCGCCCTAGGGGGGGCGCCCCCTGGCTTGTGGGCCCCCTGAAGATCCTCTAACCCTAATTCTTGGCCTATATATTCACATATATTCCCAAACCACCAGAAGCGTACACAAAAATACTTTTCCGCTACAGCAAGCCTCTGTTCCCGTGAGATCCCATCTGGGGACCTTTTTCGGTAATCTGCCAGAGGGGGAATCGACCATGGAGGGCTTCTACATCAACACCATTGCCCTTCCGATGAAGCGTGAGTAGTTTACCACAGACCTTTGGGTCCATAGCTAGTAGCTAGATGGCTTCTTCTCTCTCTATGATCATCAATACCATGTTCTCCATGACCTTCATGGAGATCTATTCGATGTAATACTCTTTTGCGGTGTGTTTGTCGAGATCCGATGAATTGTGGGTTTATGATTAGATTATCTATGAATATTATTTGAATCTTCTCTGAATTCTTATATGCATGATTTCATATATTTGTAAGTCTCTTCGAGTTATTGATTTGGTTTGGCTAACTAGATTGGTTATTCTTGCAATGGGAGAAGTGCTTAGTTTTGGGTTCAATCTTGCGGTGTCCTCACCCAGTGACAAAGTAGGGGTAGCGAGGCACGTATTGTATTGTTGCCATCGAGGATAAAAAGATGGGGTTTACATCATATTGCTTGAGTTTATCCCTCTACATCATGTCATCTTACTTAAAGCGTTACTCTGTTCTTCATAAACTTAATACTCTAGATGCAGGCAGGAGTCGGTCGATGTGTGGAGTAATAGTAGTAGATGCAGGCAGGAGTCGGTCTACTTGTCACGGACGTGATGCCTATATGCATAATCATTGCCTTGGATGTCGTCATAATTATTCGCTTTTCTATCAATTGCTCAACAGTAATTTGTTCGCCCACCGTATTACTTTTCTTCAAGAGAGAAGCCTCTAGTGAAACCTATGGATCCCGGGTCTATTTTCCATATTATATTTTCAGATCTATAAACCAAAAATACCAAAAATATCTTGCTGCAATTTATTTACTTTTAGTTTAATTATCGTTTTAGAAATCTTTTATATCTATCTCTATCAGATCTCATCCTTGCAAGTGATCGTGAAGGGATTGACAACCCCTTTATCGCGTTAGGCGCAAGTGTTTGATTGTTTGTGCAGGTACTACCATTGGGGCCTTGCTTGTTCCTCCTACTGGATTGATACCTTGGTTCTCAAAACTGAGGGAAATACTTATCTCTACTTTGCTGCATCACCCTTTCCTCTTCAAGGGAAAAACAAACGCAAGCTCAAGAAGTAGCAGGAAAAATTTCTGGCGCCGTTACCGGGGAGGATACATAGCAAGACAAGACAAGAACTTTTCCGCTAGTTGCCAATTTCTGGCGGGGAGGTCTACATCGAGCTACCAAGTACCCATCATAAACTCATCTCTTGCATTTACATTATTTGCCATTTGCCTCTCGTTTTCCTCTCCCCCACTTCTAAAACGATTTTCGGAAAAAACCAAAAAGATTTGCCTTTTTATTCGCCTTTCTTCCGTTCGTTCTTTTGTTTGCTTGTGTGCTAGATTGCTTGCTTGTCATGATGTCTCAAGAGAATACCAAGTTGTGTGACTTCTCTAATACTAATAATAATAATTTTATTAGTACTCCGATTGCTCCCGCCACTAGTGCGGAATCTTATGAAATTAATGCCGCTTTGCTAAATCTTGTTAAGAAAGAACAATTTTCCGGCCTTCCTAGTGAAGATGCCGCATCCCATCTAAATATGTTCATTGAGTTGTGTGATATGCAAAAGAAGAAAGATGTGGATAATGATATTGTTAAATTGAAACTATTTCCGTTCTCGCTACGAGATCGTGCTAAAACTTGGTTTTCATCTTTGCCTAAAAATAGTATTGATTCATGAAATAAGTGTAAAGATGCTTTTATTTCCAAATACTTTCCGTCCGCTAAGATCATCTCCCTTAGGAACGATATAAGGAATTTGAAACAACTTGATCATGAGCATGTTGCACAATCTTGGGAGAGGATGAAATTAATGATTAGAAATTGTCCCGCACATGGCTTGAGTTTATGGATAATTATACAAATCTTTTATGTGGGATTGAATTTTGCTTCTAGAAATCTTTTAGATTCCGCCGCGGGTGGTACTTTTATGGAAATCACATTAGGAGAAGCTACTAAACTCCTAGATAATATTATGACAAATTACTCTCAATGGCATACCGAAAGATCTTCTACTAGTAAAAAAGTGCATGCTATTGAAGAAATAAATACTTTGAGTGAAAAGATGGATGAATTAATGAAATTATTTGCTAGTAAGAGTGCTCCTATTGATCCTAATGATATGCCTTTGTCTTCTTTGATTGGAAATAATAATGAATCTATGGATGTGAATTTTGTTGGTAGGAACAATTTTGGTAATAACGCTTATAGAGGTAATTTCAACCCTAGGCCGTTTCCTAGTAATTCCTCTAATAATTATGGTAATTCCTGCCTTTCTTTAAGGCTTGTCGGTTCTTGCATCACCCACTAGCTTTCTTTCTCTTACATACCCGGTGAGGTTGTCGGATGCTCACCTTGAATTCTTCCTGGTACAAGGGTCTTGTATGAATTTGGCGGCATGCTCGCTGTATATAGGAATATCTGATTCCCGAGGTGTACTTGTGTTCTGTCTGATTCTTGTTTTAGACCCATCTATTGTAGGCCTGAGACTTGTGATGCATATGCTGCCAACCCATTATTAAATATCTTATGACAGTGCCGTACTGAGGAAGATTAGGCAGCTTGCGTTGGAAACCATCGAGAGTATTGTGCTGAGGAAGACTAGATGGCTTGCGCTGGAAGCTTTCGCCAGACAGCTTGCTGAAGAAGATTGGGTACCGTACCTCAGAAGCTTCCCCCCTTAGTGACTTGCTAGGGAAGACTCGGTACCTTATGCCAGAAGCTTTTGCGTTATCTTACTGAAGAAGACTGAATATCTGGCATGGGAAGTCATTCATACCTTACCGAGGAAGATTCAGGAAACTTGCCTTATACGCTTTGCTGGTTTACTTTTCTTTGCGAACAGGATGCCATACATATATATATTCTGGACACTCCGGCTGTTGATAACTTGTATGACAAGAATTGTCTGACCATCCTTCTTGCTTTGGCTTGAAATGCACTGTTGGACTTGGATCAAGTTTTGTTCTCTTGCTGGTTTAATCATTGCTGCAATAAAGATGGATCTCTGACGGGTACTTGTTACCGAAAGTCTGAGCAGAATATAACTTGTATTCAGATTGGATGTCTGCAATACGATGCTGTCAGCTAAAAATCTCATTGCTTTTAACTGAGTTCCTTGGTGTATATCTTTACTTTTCACGGCTTCTTCTGATCCGGTGTCAGTTGATGAGCAATTTCCATAAGGGGGTAACACCAAAGATTCAAAACAAAGAAGCACGAGAAAACGATTTATTGCAACATAGCACACAACAAACAAGCTTCATGACTACTCCACACAGGCACACACAAGCATGATACTACAACAGATGCACATACACTACACGCAGGACTACACCCTACGCTTGAGCGAACACTTGGGAACTGACGAAGAAACTAAGGGAGTAGCAAGTGGAACTGCTGACTCCGAAACTCCGGATGGATGAGGCGGAGGGGTTGGAGAAGCTGGTGGAGACTGAGGTAGGGCGGCACCAAGCAATCTCCTGGCTCGAATGGCATCTCGGACTAACTCGGAAATAAGAAGACACTAGGCTGTCATGTAACGGGACATGGCGAGGATAGCCGGATCATCTTGAGGGTTGACAGAAGGGAACTTGATCCACTTAGGATTCTCGACGATGGTGGGATAGTACTGATAAGCACGGTTCTCTTGCACCATGCTCTCTTGATGACGAAGCCCGGTGATTTCTACCATTGCGGCAAGCTGAACGGCACGCTCAGGAGTAGCGCCGTAACCACCGTGGAAACTGTAGGTGCGCTTACCAACAGGAATCGGGGCTGACAGATGAACATGAGCAACATACTCCAGGATTCTTCCTCCAACAGAAAACTGGAATATTTGATAATGAGGTGGATCTCCGTGGGGATAAATGCTACGTCACATATCACCAAGGAGGGTGGCAAAGCTGAGAGGTGCAGGAGTGGGGCTGAACGCAATAGGGACAACACCGGGAGCTCTGGGGATGGCATTGAACTCATGGAAGCTGACCGCCATCTACGCACGGAATAAAGGGTTAGGGGTAACCAAAATAAGACTATATGCAGCAAACGAATGCAACAACGAAATGCAGCAAGCAGAGACACAACCAGACCCTATACTACCATTTTCTAACGTTCCAGCGAACTAGGATGCTCTATAGCCAGACCTGCTCTGATACCAATCGTTGTGGTACCCTGGCTCAGAGAGACCGGAACACCCCGTATTCCAGCCTAGAGATCGAGGTAAGTCTCTGGAATACGACACTTCTTGGCATAGAACAAATCCGCTCTTTATTACAATCGATAGGGGTACAAGGGGATTACATCGTCACGACGACACTACGCCTGCCAAGGTTGCTCTATGCAAGCAGCAGAACAACACATAGCAGCGGAATAACTTCTAGCAGCGGAACAACGACGACGACGACGGACTCCACTCCTCTGGGACTCTGGCTAGAACATTTATCCTAGCTCGTAAACTCAAGATCCTCGGCAAACAAGCAAGCAGACAAGGCATGACCTGCAAACTGGCATGACACGCCAGGTTAGTACATTGAATGTACTTGCAAGCTCACAGCAACTAAAGCAATCAAGACAAATAACAGCATGGCAATTACAGGTTACTTAGCAATGATGAACATGATACAGCTAGAGCAACATGGCATGGACATGGTGAACAAGATAGCACTAGAACAATACCAGATGAGCATGGCATGAACATATGATAATACTAGCATGCAACATGTTAACAATATCGTGCATCAACTTACTCTGTTCGGGGTTACCTCGTAACTACCACATGAATCACTTACCATCATGGTCATCACACGATCACCTCAGGATCAAATCAAGCTTGGTATTAACAATACCGTAGTAATCATTCATGACCACAAGGAGCTTGATCTTTACCCATGATTCTCGCATAACACCATAAACCTCAACCATCTTCGGTATCCTCGATACCACTGTGATACTCTCCAGATCCCATAAGGATCAACCACTTCTTTCCATCATCGAACCGGGTTGTTTATTAGTCAGGTTATTATTACTGTTAACCCATAGTGTGACCTACTACGAACTGGGCCCTTATCCGCGGGCGCTGCTAACGATAGATTATACACACTCTATGGAGTTTAGCACACTGTACCCACACCACGGAACCCAAGGCCTCGTACTCCCATTCGGGTGGACCAACGGCGTTCCGACAAAACCGATCTATTGCCATGACACTTTCCCGGCCACTCCGACCAACTCCCCTTTGGGCTAAGTCATGGGTGGCCCTGATGTCACCGCGTGACATCCAACGACCACCGTCGTGGAAAAACAAAATGGTCCCAAATGGGGACATGAGCTCAATACCAACACGGGCGCACAAGGCTTATGTCCGCCTACCTGATCAGGGTAGCGCGCGCCCATAACCTTCCCTAGTTGGAGGCACCGGCAAGGGGCATGACAATAGACCCAGTTAGGACCCCCCATAAGGCAAGTGTGGCTGCACTGCTCAGCTCGATTCGATGGCACTATGACTCAGCCAACAGGTGTTCAAGTTTGATTAAAGTCCGGTTAAACTTGAATGCAAATGATGCTGAGTCATACAATATAGCATGATGAAATAAAAGTGCATATGAGCATGATATCAACATGAGCATGGGTAGAGCAACATAACCATATGAATCATTAGCATCAATAATAATAAAGCTCTTAGTCTACTTGATGCAGATGAACATGGCATAGTGATGATCGTATGTAACACAGGTGCTTCATAGCAGACGGTAATCATGCATCAGATGAACATCACTATCACCAGCATGTACTGCTACCAAGCATGACATAAGAGAATAATACTAGCAAGTAGTACATACTAACAAGGTGCATAAGAACATAGCATGAAAATAAGCATGTATCCATAAGCATAACCGAAACGGTACTAGCAGTATTAAATGACCAGTCATTTATTAAATATTCAAGCGAAAACCATGGCTACTGCAAATCCATCATGCAAGTGGCTGACGTGGCTTGCCTGGGGTTGCCGGATACTCCGGGAAGAGGTACGCTTCACTCTCGGAGGGGGCTAGAATAGGGCAAGGGCATAAAGGTCATTTTCATAGTGGGACCACCTAGTGAAAATGATACCAACAGAAAGATCTCGACGAGATGAAGAAGTGGGCATTGGTTTCACCTCGATCGGAGTTACGGTCACGAAGATACAAGGTGAAGAAGGAGAGGGACCGATTTGTAATAAAAGTTACTACAAACATGTCCCTGGTTGGAAAAACTGAAAGCGCCTTTGGGTCGAATACGTTTTTTGAAAGAGAAAGCGTATATTAGGCTGCAGTAGACAGGAATATGCTTTCCAGAAGGGAAAACGTATTTTAGACAAAAGAAAGGAAGAAATACGCTTTCAAAAGAAGAAAACGTATTCCTAAAAAATACATTTCCACTTACGTGATGTTGCGGGGCACTGGGCCACTGGCGCGTGGGGCACTGGGGCAAGGGAGGGGGCCAGGGCGTCATCGTCTTCTTCCTCCTCGCTCCTGTTCCTCGCGGGGAACAGAGCAGAGGCAGGGGAGGGGCCCGGCCGGCTCCGGTGGCCTCCGGCCACTGCGAGGGCGCCGGCGGGACCGCAGGGACCTGGCACGTCCATTCCCGGCAGAGGAAGGTGCGGGGGAGGC
This sequence comes from Thinopyrum elongatum, assembly GCA_011799875.1. Classification (NCBI taxonomy): domain Eukaryota; kingdom Viridiplantae; phylum Streptophyta; class Magnoliopsida; order Poales; family Poaceae; genus Thinopyrum; species Thinopyrum elongatum. Next base: position 69,927,858 of record CM022302.1, on the reverse strand, counting down.
CTGGAGGTTGCGGGGGCGGAGGAGAACAGAGGAGGACCGAGGCAGACAGGTGGCGAGGTTCTCCGGCGATGCAGGCGCTCCGGCGAGGGGGCAAGGGGGTGGGGCTGCTCTCTGGGAGGAGGAAAAGGCAGTGGAGGTGTCGGGAGGAGGAGTGGTGGTCCAGGCGCACCGGGGAGGAGCGAACTCCGGCGATGTCCGCGGCGGCCCGAGAAGAAAACGGCGAGGAGAGGCAACTCCGGTGGGCTAGAGAGGTGGAGGAGGAAGTGGTGAGGAGCGGAGGGCTCGGGCACGCCTTAAATAGGCCACGGGGAAGCCTCTAGAGCTCACGGGCGAGCTTGAGCGTGGCTCTAATGGAGGACAGGGGAGGTTAGCGTCATGGGCAGCTCGTCGGCGACGCATTCATGGCGAACCAGGACGAGGCAGAGGCACGAGTCGATGCAGAGGCTCACGGGGGAGCTACTAGACATGGAGGGACGTCGAGACGCGGAGGGAGCGGATGAGAACAGCGGCCGGAACGAGCCAGAGCTCGCTATTTGCATGATGCAAGCGTGATCACCGCATGCACTGGTGCAAGCGGCGCGTTTTGGCTAGACCGACCATGCCCAGTAGATAGTCCATACTGCCCTTAGTATCAATGAAGAAAGAAATGAGCTCAGAGGCAAAGAAGAGAAATGCACTGAGTGCCAAAGCAGATCAATAGCAACATGTTTGTGCTGTGGTGAGGAAGATCCGAGCGGGGATAGACTCTGGTCTTTGGCATGGTGTTATTACATGCTAAGATCACTGAGGTGGCCAAGTATCAGCTTAAGAGGAGGGGTTTAACTGGTACTTGCTGTAGAAAGTGCCACACTGTCCAGATTTGGAAAACATGAAGTAGCACTCACACAAATGCTTTGCATGAGCTGAAACTTGGAGGAGATGAGTTATTTGATGATATGAAGCTGCTGTAAAATTTTCATACCATTTGGAAATACCAAAATGGTACTTGCTTCATAGAGCTTCAATCTAGATAGAAACTTAGGAAAATTGCACAAGGAAAATGGCTAAATGAATTGATCCAAAACTTGGTGGAGAGATTAATATGGATAGGGGAATCGCCTGGTAAATTTTCAGCCATAATGAAGTAATATAAAATATAGTTGCTTCACAACCGGAAAATCTAGGCAGAAACCAAGAATTGCTGGTGTGCTCACATAGAGTGATGAAGTGAGCTCAAATCTTGAGGAGAGTCATGATTTGATCATATGAAGGACGTTGCAAAATTTCAACTCATTTGGATTAATCTAGTTAGTACTTCCTTCACAAAGGCTTCCCTCAGACAGGAAGTTTGGAAATTTGCTGAGGAAGGTTCACTAGAAAAATTGAGTTGAATTTTGTCATGTGGCCATGATATGGACAAGAAAAGGTGTCCAAAAAGTTTGGAGTCAATCAAGCAAAGATAAATGACACTTCCTTCTCAAAAAGCCACTTAGGGCAGAATGAGAAAAGGAATATTTGTGAATTATCTTTGATGATGCCAAGGAAGGGTTTTGACATATCTGAGGAAGATATGACCCAAACAATTTATGAGAATTATTTGGGAATTTTGGGAGTGACAGAAATATAGGTTGTTTCACGACCTAGGGCAAAAAGAATTATTCCTTTAATAGAAAAGGAATATTCCCAATAAAAAGAATATTGGGATTTGGGCTAGGATGAGAAATGGCAGGGTCTTGGGATGATTTACAGCATGACAAGCCACTATGAAACCCAGGAAGATATATTATTCCCAAGTTTTCAGACCACATAGCCACAGAAAAACAAATCAAAGCAATAATCCAAGGAAAAACAAAGGAAAAAGAAAAGGCCAAAATCCAGGGTGTTACATCATGTCTGGGTTGGTCCCATTTTTGTTCACTTAATGGGAAAAGACAGCAATTCAATATCTTCAATTCAACATTTATTTAAAACAGTACCAATACAAGTAGCACAACATCTCAAAGCACACTGCACGATCATGTGGACGAAGGCCAGTACTATCCTTTCATGACGCAGTCAAGATCACCTATGAATGTGCCAACACGAATAGGAAATCCAATCTTGTTTTTTGTAGTTCAACTAAATCAAGCAAAGTCGCCGGTGTGCCATTTAAGTTCGCTATAGCAACAAGTTGAATCGATATCCCTGTTTTAACAGAGGTAAAAAAGAAAATAATTACTGGCCAATAAAGGAGGATGAAACATACGGCGACAAAAAGAAGCATCTACCTTATCTTGATGGAAAGCAAAGTAGGACAGTAGCATTTCTAAAACGGTTGCATTGATTCATATTAACAGAGACATTTTGTTAAAACAACATTCGTTAAAAATGCAATTTACTTTTAACAGTGGCATTGCTTCAATTTTCCAGCAGCATTCTTAGATTAACAACAGCAAAATAGTTGTATGGGACGTGGGACATGGGACATGCCAGCACCATGTGCGTCCACACGTATAAATGGGTGATGCAAAGTATGTTGCCAAGCAGCATATCTGCGTTGGTCCCATATTTGTTCTCTTTGAACCTTTTTCCTATGTGAAGGCAGCAAATATAGTCATGCACAAACTACCCAACCCCCCATTTTCTTTCCTTTTTCAACAAAGAGATCGGTTCCTTGCAGATGTGTGTACTGAGTTACCCCCTTTTTTCCTTTTCGACCAACGAAGCAGCTGGATAGCCAGTCTATACTACTTTCCCTCCCTCCTTTCCTCATTGAACCACGTCCTAGATTCATGCTCCACCCCACCCAACCCTTCTTTCCTCTTTGAACCAAGACCTAGATTCGACTACAGAATCGAAAAAGATCCGCATGCAGCTAGAGCAATGACGGTTTCAAAGAAAGTTATACCTTAGGGTCGTCGGAATGTGGCTAGGCGTGCGGCGGGAGGCCGGATCTGCCCACACTACATATGGCAGCAAGGAAGAAGGGGTCGGAGGCCCTCCCGCACAGGCACTGGTTGAAAGAGAACAGCGCAGCCGGCAGTGGATTGCCTCCCTCGCCGAAGGCGATAGAGTGAACGCTGCACCTCCTCCCCTTCGCGGTGAGACGGGATCCGGACGGCTCCTTCACCAGCTGTGAGGGGGGAGAGAGAGACAGAGGCCAACGCAGTCTCATTTAGATCTGCTGAAGAGGGTGAGAGACTGTGAATATAGCAAACCCTAGCAAAGGAACGCTGAGCCTCCAGCGTGTGTGTGTATATATATATATATATATATATATATATATATATATATATATATATATATATATATATAAATATATATATATGTAGTGCAGCGAGAGTGTGGAGAGTGCAAACTCTAGCAAACAAGCGCTGAGGCTCCATCTTATGTAGTAGTCGTGTATACTACTAATATAGTGGAGTGGTTTTCTTTTTCTCTCCATAACAACCATTTTAAATTGTGTAAGTACGAAACGAAACTCTTTATTTAACATACCAGTGAAGAAAACTACTTACAATCAACTAACGATCCACGCGTGGTACGGTGAACAGGTGTGGGCGTGTGGCTTGCTTAGGCGTGGCAAATTAAGTCTCCAACCAAACATGCCCTACCCTCCGTTAAGTGAACAACCACACACGCGCCAAATTATCGGAAAGATGTGAGAGTGTGTACGGCCTAAACTTGGTCAAACTTTACAAAGTTTGACTTCAGTCAAATCTAATATGCAGAGTAAATAAAAACGGAGGGGTACTACGTCCATCCGGGTTTTTAGTCCACACCATATTTTTAATCAAAGTCTGACCACATATTTAGTTAACTAGTTGTCAACCCGTGCGTTCGCACGGGCTAGCCTATTTTATGTAGACGTATATAAGCTGAACTTCCATTAACATTTTTGTTGCATGCAATATTTTTTTCAGAAATTAGCTGTGATTATGAACATTTATATCCACATTTCAGTAGCATTTCTTGTGTGCAAATACTTTTCCATGAGTACAAAATAAAAGAATATGTCAATATAAGTTTGAAAATTACTCTTCAGAATAAATTACAGTTCTCACTGCAAGTCATAGAGCCAAAATGTATATATTTCTACATTCAATATCATGGTGAGAAATTATTACCATTTGAACAATGGACTCGTGACCAATGATCCCCTGCCAACAACAAATCCTTGAGCAACCCGTACAGACCAACCTCTGTAAAGTGCCAAGGATCGGCTTCTATGTGAAGTATCATTCAATATTTTCGTGAATATGTGGAGGGAATACAAACATGCAGAGTGTAGGATAGTCAACTCGTTTGCAGTACACGTGCAAAGCAAGTGCAGTAGTACGTAGCTGTCAACAAATTCTGAGATATCACCCGCAAAAAAAAAAAAAAAAATCAGAGAAAGGGACTCAAGCTATATGCAAGAAAATTATATCTTACCTACATTTGCCGTTCCTTCCGGCAGGTAGTAAAATGAAATGGTATTTTTGATGAATTCCTGAGCAGGTAATTTACATATATGTAGGATTTACCAATGATGATAAAGTAATACTGAATTGTATTGTTATATTTCTAGGGACTGGTTTGTAGATCTATTCTCACACTATTAATTTAACAAAAACATATATAGTATCCACGAAAACATGTGAATATTCCTGTTCCATTGTATATTTACAAATGTATTATCCTAGAGCCCAGACTTATTCTTTTTAAATAATTAGGTAACATAGGCAACTTTGAGCTTGCCAAATTCATGGTCAAATTTTTATCTTTTCCTTTCATAAAAAAGTGTGAGTCAAAATCATGTGTGCTTGACAAATTGACTATCTAAAACCCAATGACACTAATATATCATGATATTGTGTGGAATCCAAATTTGCGTTTAGTTACAAAAGAAAGAGAGCACATTTAAAAGTTTCCAAAAAATGTATATGTGAGCTCCGCAACTTCAAAACTTTAGTACGCAATATTCTTGTTTGTATGTTAAGAAACGGACAAATGAGTACATCTTTTATAGTGTATTATTTCATATATTTACGTCGCACATTAGGCTTTTGTGTTACCAGCAAATAATAATATTCCGCAATCAAACAGTAGTATAAATATTTACGTGCAAGGAAAAATTAGGATTTCCTCAAATTTAAAGGGGGGTTTGATTTATATCTTTTGTTGTCATTTTTGTCAACTTGAAGGTTGGAAGCAATATATTTGCACTCCATATGGCCTCAGAATATTTCAGTATAATGAAGGAAAAATCATAAACATATATGTAGATAAGTTTGTATTTTTATCAAAAAACATGTGCTCGGTGTGCTTCCACTACATCAACAACACCATGCCATATTTTGCATGCCTTATTAAATTGTAAAAATGGAAAAAGTCTTATCAAGCCTAACATAATTATATGCACTATAACTTTATATATATATATATATATATATATATAGGCTTTTATTATTTATAATAAAAGATCAAAGTACAGTGACAATCGCATGGCCTGTTCAAACTATTTTCCGCCGAATATACTCTTGAACGGACAAAGGGGGCAAACAATTCCTTATACTTTTAAAGATGTAGAAGTTATGCAACACAACAATATATCACTTGTTCAATCAAAAGAGAAGTATTGCAGATTGATCTAAAATAGTTGTCCATGAGCTCAAATACAAATTTGGAAGTTGCTAATGTATAAAATTACAGACATATATTCTTACTTCTAATTTCTCTTATATCTTCAATAGAAAATTACATCAATAATTTAGCATGTATATGTAGCAATCAGCCAGCTACAAAATAATGATCACAATATACTGCAAACATAGAACGCAAGACATATTCTTCTTCTAACCAATTATTCTTGCCCTCAAATAGTCAATGGGACAGCGTGGGAGCAGTGATATGCTGTACGCGGGAGAGATGACATGTTTGTGGTGATGCTCAGGAAGCAGACATGAAAGCTATGTGATGGGAGCTAAGGAACTTGACTAATCAGTATAGTGGTTCAATGCAAATGGAGACGGACTGTGCTCTGTGGTTTGAAGGCTTGCAACCCCGTTATTAGTCATCTGTTGGTAGGATTTGCAGCTTGGTCTTCTATTACCTATTATTGTTAGAAGACAGCAATTGCGCAGCACATGAGGTTGAAAATCAGGCAAGAGTACACGGACGCCTTGTGCATTTGGGGCCGTTCCTGACATTACTGAAGCACCTTTTGTAGTGATTCTAATATGATCGGCATTCATATGTAAAACTCACTTTCCCCTTAAAAAATCCTTTTATCAATAAATCAACCAAATCAATTAGAAATAGAATGATCTGAAGGATAATGATACCGTCTTTAACAAAAGAGCAGTTCAACAAAACAACAGTGGGTGAATTATTTTTATCTCTGGCAGCCAATGTGCTTGCCACCTTATTGTACATCCCAATAAACTTGATCTAGCTCCTGCAGCATGTATATTCCAACAGTGGGACATGAGTTATAAAGAGAGAGAAAAATATAGGAGGAATTTGCTTTACTTGCCTTCACCAACGGCCTAAAGAGAATTAACGACATCGAAGAGAGAAAAGGTGGAGGAGGATGTGTTGCCCATAGGTCTCGAGCCTGTAGCCAAATTTCAGACCTTATTTAGCAATCATATTCAACAAAATTAGCACTATTCAGCTAGAGCACTGCTTAAAAGCATATGAATAAATCTCAGTGTCATATATACTATTAAAACTGAACCGAACAAAATACATATTTCGTGGATGCAATTGCATGAAAACCCTTTCTGATCAAGTTATACAATGTGAAGCTTGTGTACGTCCTTAGACATACTTAAATTGGGACTCTAATTTGAAACTGTGCGGCAACTATCATGGAATGGAGGGAGACAACAAAGGGAATCTGTAAATAAAGACATGTGAACTCGAGTACTCCATGAAGCCAGCTTAACTCAACTATATGGACAACCGTTTTAAAGTCTGACTACTGATCTTCGAAAGAAGATTATGAGCACTATTGTCTCAAAAGGAAAGAAACAATCACTTAACTGTGATATTATCGGAACAAAGAGTAATAGCTACAGAACATGTACTCTTCAACGCAATATTAGAACAACCTCTCTTCTGATAACAACAGATCCATCGTATCCATCCTTTTTTTTATAACGTTCAAGTTCTACCATCTTCAGGCTTGCATGAACCTCGATGGTGAGGATCTCTAAACTCACTATGATACGAATGAATATGCAAATTTTGTTGATTCAAACATGGTACACTAACTGACTTTGTTCGTATACTTCATGATCCCACTACAAGCTACGTTTATGTTATCCGTCTTTAAGAAATCATTCAGGAGCAGTGCTGATAGATGAACATCTACAACACCAAATTTTCTTTGTACACAACCTATCTGCAGTCTGCACAGTGTATATATCATCATCTTGTAGAAATTGTCCAAACGCACAATTAGCAAAAGTTAAGGCATAGGCCTTTTTGTGGGTAATTAAGAATTGTAGGCAGCACAAACTAATACACATGGAAACTTTCAATCGTGCCTTTACTTTTTAGTTTTAGCCACCCTGGGCCATATAATGGTTGCAGATTGAACATAATGTTGTTCCCTGGGAGGCTTCTGTAATCCAATCAGAGTAGAGAAGAAGTTATACTAATAGATTTAACAGTAATCTTACCTTAGAGGAGGGTTTTCATGGACCTGGAGCGAAGCAGCAGCAGAGTCCGCATCTATGAAAAGACGGCCGGGTAGCAGTCTGGACTCTGCAGCGGTGGTACAGGAAGTGGCATCACGTGATTGGGTTTCAACTGTTTGCTAGCTGATGCCGTAGGAGAGGCCGACATGGGTTTGAGAAGGATGATGGGCACCGGAGACATCAGGATTGTGGTCTGCCGGAGGGGTAGAGGACATGGTGATTGAGGTCGTGAGGGACGGCCGATGCGGCTCGCAACCTAGGATTTCGCTAGATTCGTTTGTGGTCTAATTAGATGAATGGTTGACGTACGTGATAGGCCATTGAGATGTACTTTTTTTAGCGGAGCTATAGATAGATATTGACACGGGAGTTCTTTTCTCATCTGTTTTAACGACCAAAAAATTCATTTTTTGTCTAGGATTTTGTGAGTCGATCTACACCGTAATTACTTGGTCCCAGATAAACGGTTGGTAATTACTAATTAACGTGGGAATTTTTAGGGAGTCTAGAATTAGTAGAGGTATAGATATAGATAGATAGATAGCTAGACAAATAAAATTACAGGGGAGCTGAAGACAAAGTTGTGAGAAGGCTTAGAAATCAATACAAAACTTATGCTCTTAGTACCAACATCGATGCTTCTTCAAGGAAACATTTGGTTCATAGCCAATTGTGTAATAAAATTGCACCAACGTGAAAGACGACTGCGTCTCCATCGCAACCAAGTTGAACCGATGAAGGATATCATCTTTGTGGGTAACAAGCAAAGAGCACTGATGGAAGACAACTTGTTTTTCGTCAAAAATCAATCAACTTCACCAGCCAATGCAACCATGAGACGCAACCATGAGCATCGATAGGTCATCGTGTTGAAGTTCGACAAATCCTCACTGTGGTCTGTTTCTTCTCGGTAATCAAGTTCGAGGAAGGAAGAACCACGTGGCAGAGGACAGTGAGGCGGAACAACAATGGCCATCCAATTTTGTGCAGTTCCACTAAAATTGAGTAAGACATGCGCGGGTATGGAGATGCTGTTTGCAAAAATATAAAAAAGGGATATAGTGTTGTTACTTTGTTTTCGCAGTGGTACAAGATTAAACGCGACATCTCAATTGCCAATAAGAATTAATGAAAAGTACACCAACAAACAGAACCATCATAATTATCTTGACGGGAACTAAACCAGGATACCCGAGAAAAAAAAGCAGGACAGAAGCATTTATCGACGCCTCTGGATTGACATCAGCATTACTTAAAAGGGACGTCACTTTAACATGGGCATTGCTTCATTTAACCAGTGATAGTATTAGATTAGTAGCAGCAATAGGAGCATATGGACAATGACCGCACAACCACCATGTACTTTTTGTCGAAAAAACATGTATACCTCCACCGAGGCATAAACCAGGACAACTTTTCGAGTGTCCTTTCCTCTATAATAGTAAAAATAGGTGATGTTGGACCAGCCGACGTATCCTAGCTACTGTACATGGGGAGTAGTGGTATAGAAGAAAACCCGCATGCAGCGACCTGGGGAGTTGGACCAGTACAATGAAGCATGAAATCCAAAAGAAGTTATACCTCAGGTGGGCGAGATGTCGCTTAGGCGGGCGGGCGGGATCTGCCCACACGACGGCAGCGAACAAGGGTGCGGAGGACCTTCGTCCGCGCCAGCACCGGCTCAGAGAGGACGGTGCGCATCGGCTTCCTCCATCGCCGACGGCGACAACGTCAACACTGCACCTCCTCACCTCCCGCAGCGGACGGGATTCGGCCAGATCTGTGACCACCGATGAGGAGAGAGATAGAGTGGACACTGTCATCTTGTTTAGATATGGGGGGGGGGGGGTGAGAGAGTGAGATGCAAGAAACCCTATCAAACAAGAGGCTGCATATATAATGGAGTAAAAAAATCTCTCCATAGCAGTGGTTTTAAATAGTACGCATGTTCCCGGAACAAAGAAACGAAAACTGCCGGACAAATCTTTTTTTAACATACCAAGAAAGAAAACTCGATCAATAACACGCCCCCGCTTCCAGGTCGTAGTTTGTATCACTCACGTGTATCCTGACTCCAAGGTTGCCCCGTTAGAACATTCCATCAAATACAAAGGAAAACTAACACGCATGCTGATGCATCTCAATGATTCACAGATCATAGCCAATATTTACTTCACAACTAAATACAAAAGTTGTGGGAGTGTGTACAAAAAAAAACCTACTGATGGGGTCACTATGCCGTAAACCCTAAACCCTAAACAGGATTTAATTTCCTAGCTAGGTAGAACCTGTCGAAGGAAAGTCGCCTGGCACCCTCGGATCATACGATGCTTTTGTGCAGTTCCACTAAAATCGAGCTGAGCATCCCTGTTGGCAAAGATATTGAAGAAGTGTGATTAGAATAATAGTACTGGCGCTAGTTCATGAGACATAAACTCATCACAAATAGAAGCCGGTAGAAGTAGAGAAAGATCCACATGGAGATGGAGCTACATGGGGAGCTGCGGCAGTTGAGCAAGCCGGCTCTAAAAGAAAGTTGTACCTGGGACGTCGGGGTGTAGTTAGAAGGGCGGTTGGGAGGCGGCATCCGCCCATACCGCGGGGACCCCCGATCGTGACGCACCGACAGTGGGTTTTCTCCCTCGCCGCTGTCGACCGCGTCGACGCAGAACAACGTCCCCTTCCCCCAGCGGCGGGATCAGGCCGGATCTGTGACCAGCGGTGTGGCCACCGTCGTTCTATGGTTTTGAAGAGAGCAACCCAAGCAAGCATGTTGTAGCTTAGGCTTCTGCTAGTGTATATATACTGGAGTGGTTTTCTTTTTCTCTCCATATCAACCATTTTATATTGCGTACGTGTCATTGAAAAGTGAATTGATGGTTGCTTCGTCCGACTAACTTACTGTGTGATTTGACTGCTCTTGAGTGGCCCCTACACACTTACTCCCCCTACGTGTATGACCGTTCCTGAGTCTCACTTGTACTTATCTCTATTTTCTTGCATGACACATATATAGGATGCGCATAGAGGAATTTTGTTACAGCATGTTATTACGTACTACTAGTACCTACTCCCTCCTTCCGGTTCACTACTAGTACTCCCTCCATCCTGGCTTATTGGTCCCCTTTGTACTCAATTCATGGGCTCGTTTTCCTCAAAAAATTATCTTTACCAACGTATTAATATCGGGAATGCATGCGTGAACAACGAATGATTAAACCTTGCATGCAACGTTTTGACAAAGCATTGACTTATGAACATGTGAATGTGAGGTACTACAACCTCGTGCATGCATGCAACAGTCACACGTACACATGGACGCAAAAACGCGCACGACGCCCTAATGCATGCATGTCCGAGCACACGATAGAACACACACGGTCATGCTCAAATGCTCAACCTACATGTGCATGCACACACATACTCAGCCAGGATGAGCTAGTGACCGTATAAACACTGGAAAATGTATATATTGACCACAATGAGCATATTATGAAGTCCACTGACCGTATTTTTATAAATATACAGTGACAGACAGTGTATTTATCTCATTTCAAATTAAGCCATATTAACCGGAAAGGAGGCAGTATAGACTAGCATTACTTTGTTGTGTCCCGTCAACTTGCCGAACGAGGAGAAGCTTGCAGGACGGGCACAGCTTGCGCCCGGTGGCTCGCAGGACAAGGAGAAACTTTTGACTAATGCAAGCTCTCCCTCACTCAGGCAGTGGATGTGCAACAGTTAATTCGGTGTCAGATTGTCAGAAGCATACACTGTACTAGTACCATTATTGTTCGACTTCCCGAAGAGGCGAACAGCCGAGCGCAAAGTTTACTACTCTGAGTACTAGTATCACGTAGTACTACTAGTACTAGTACTATACAGGTATGTAGTACTCCCTCCGTTCCTAAATATTTGTCTTTCTAGACATTTCAAATGGACTACCACATACGGATGTATGTAGACATATTTTAAAGTGTAGATTCACTCATTTTGCTCCATATGTAGTCACTTGTTGAAATATCTAGAAAGACGAATATTTAGGAACGGAGGGAGTACTAGGAACTGCATGGTGGAGCGTTTGCACTCTTATTTTATTTTGATCTGTGATAAAGCAATCTTCAACACATTTGGTTCTCTTCGAGGGTTCTCGCATGTGATAATGGAAGTTGATTGCATGGAACACTCGCCACAATTCTCGCTTAATTCTGGCTCCAATCCTGTTAGAAATATGAGCGCTCAATAATATTTTCTCTTTTTTTGTTATTCAACGTGTAAACAGGTCAACAAACCTTGCGGCGCATCTTTGTGCGAACCGAGCTTGCTGCACTTTGAATGTGACCGAGAGCTGGCTTGATGAAACACCTCGCTTCCTTTTTCTTTTTTTGCGGGGTACCTCACTTCCTAGTGACCAGTCTCTTGGCTGATCGTCCTAAGAATGCTTATATATGAATAAAACTCTCTCATTTACCCGCAAAAAAGATTAAGCCATATTAACCGGAAAGAAGGGAGTATGGACTAGCACTACTTTTTAGTGTGTCCCGTCAACTCGCAGAACGAGGAGAAGCTTGCAGGACAAGGTGAAGCTCGCTTACGCCCTCTCCGTCTACCTCAAGCCTGCTGGCTCGCAAGACGAGGAGAAGCTTTTGACTAATGCAACCTACCCTCGCCCAGGCAGTGGACGTGTAGCAGTTCATTCGGTGTCAGATTGCCAGAGGCATAACCTGTAGTACCATCATTGTTCGACTTCCTGAAGAGGCGAAGAGCCAAGCGCAAGGTTTAGTAGTACGAGTAGTACTACTAGTATACAGATACTAGGAACCGCATGGTGGAGCGTCTGTACTCTTATTTTATTTTAATCTTTGATAAAGTACACATTTATTCGGGAGAAGTGCGAAAAACGGCAGCCCAATAGTACTATTAAAAAACATTGAACATGTAATGATGATATCGATCAACCATGTTCGAATATATCTTGGCCTCCGTGCGAGCCCGTCTGTGTGTTCTCGCTCCTCGTCACTCTCAAGGAACGGCGGGTTGGCCATTTTGCCGTCAATTGAGATCGGTTTGCTCACACTCCGGTCCCACATGTCAGTGATATGCCAAGAGGAAGTGCGTTGACCGACAGGCCATACGTGTACTTGGTTTTGCACCTTCATACTATTCCCTCCGTCACAGTTTACAGGGCGCGCTTCATTCTCATGCATTTCACTCCATGCATTTCCACCACCAGAGAGATTTTAGACGCGTTTGGTTTAATGCTCAATTCATTAGGGCGTGGTAACCGCAATCAAGTCCACAATTTTCTCTCGATGTAGGTGTGTACGCGGAGTGGAGTAAGTGCATGCATGTGTGTACCCGGGGTGGAAGCACTGCATGCATGTGTGTACGCATTATTTCCTCTAGTAATAGACGCTGTGCTATAACTACCAATGCTATTTTTCAGGCCGATCGCTAGTTGCCTTGGTCCCAAAGATTGTTGAAGCGCGCTCTATAAACAGTGACGGAGGGAGTAGTATGAGCGGATTCAAAGAAGAGCATATTGATGGTTGCTTCTTCCGAGCAACTTACAGTGGGAAAGGTGGGGCTTATGATTTGACTGCTCATTACTCACTATTAATGCGGCGCAACGACCGGGCTGAGTCTCCCATGCGGTTATGCACTACTCCCTCCGTTCTTAAATATTTGTCTTTCTAGAGATTTCAACGAGTGACTACATACGAAGCAAAATGAGTGAATCTACACTCTAAAATATGTCTATATACATCTGTATGTGGTAGTCCATTTGAAATTTCTAAAAAGACAAATATTTCGGAACGGAGGGAGTATAATTTGGTGCATGGCACATGGACCCGGATGCTGAAGAGGCTTCTGGCAATGCTATCAAGCTTCTAGCATTTGTTTACATAATTGACGTACTATACAAATAATTTTCCAGCGACATGAAATTGTACAATGCTCTGAGCTTTCAGCTTTTTTCAACTTTTGTTTCGTCTGTCTTGCCATCCATGCTCTTTTGAAAAAAAATAAAAAAATAACTTCCTTGCTAATGCATCTCAATGATTAGCAGATCAGAGCTAATATTTAAATCACAACTGAAGACAAAGTTGTGAGAAGGTGTTAAATTAAAATTGATCCATGCTTTCATTGGCAGCAACTTCCCCCCAGCTCTGTCTAAATCAACAAGGCATGTTGGGAAAAAAAGTAGCTGTCAGGAGTATGCAACGTTCCGATCATTTTGTTCAGTTCCACTAAAATAGATCTGAGCGTCCCTGTTCCAAAGATATTAAGTGTGATTACAATAATAGAGGACTGTTGATGAAATAATAAACACACAAATAGAAGCCTGTCACCTTTGCAGTCTCTCTTAAGACTAACTAGTAGGAGAAGATTAAGCAAATAGTTGGAGAAGATTAGGCTCGGAGTTGGATGAGGAGGATAGAGCAAAACCAATCTCCCTTTGTGCAGTCGCACTGAAATGTAGAGACGTTGCCCGTGTGACATTTTAGTAGAACTGCACAAAACACTCTTTAGAAAAAAGTGATTTGTGCAGTTCACCAAAAGGTCGCAATAGCATGGAGGTGAAATGGATAGCCCTATTTGCAAAAAAGAGGTAGAAAGGAAACAATTACTTTCCAATAACAGTTGATGACACATACGATGACAAAAAAGAAGCATATCCCTTGCCCTAAGGGAAGATAACAGCACAGTTGTGTTTATCTAAAACGGTGTGAGGACGAGATTGCAATATGGAAAGTACGCCGAATGAGCTACGTTTTGGGCAAAGAACTAGGGAAGATCCACATGCAAGATTTTCCACATGCAGCGACGTGGGAAGATGGGCAGTGGAGCAAGGCCGGAGGGGATACCTGGGGGTCATCGGGATGTAATTAGGAGGGGGGTGGCGGGCGGGATCTGCCCATACTGCGGCAGCGAGCAAGTGGCGTAGGCCCTACCGCGCCGGAGCTTGGTCAGAGAAAACGACGGGTACCGCAGATCGGGACGTGCTGCCTCGGCGCCGTCGAACGGAGAAATGATGCACATCCTCCCTTTCCGCCAGCGGACGGGATGCGGCTGGATCAGTGACCAACGGTGAGAGAGAGAGAGGCCACCGCCGCCTTGTGTGAGATACTCTGAAGAGAGACAAACCCCGGCAGGCAGGCTCCATTGTATATAGTGGAGCGGACTACCTTTTTCTCCATAAAAATCATTTTATATTCTGTGTACGTGCCATTGAGCAATATAACTTTATTTAAAAATAACGTGCCAACGCATCAAGTCGAACTTTGTTTCGTGCACGCGTGGTACACGATCTTCGTAGGTAAACAACCACTACACGCGCTCAAATTAGCATGTGGGCTGCCATTTCGTATAGAAATGAGCTCCACTGTGTACCCGTGCGGGTGTGGCTAGGCACGAAGCGTGAGTACGTGCACCTATTCTCTTCGTGTATGTACACCACCTACGTGGGTTTGTGTGAGAGAGATACAAACATAGAGAGATATAGTGTGTGGGTTCGTGAGTGTTTTTTTTGGGGGGCATGAGAGATAGACAGGGAATATGTGTTGATGATATTTCAATCAAAAAATGTAACATATGCAATGTGTGTGAAACAGAGGAATGGATATATCATATATATAGAGGGGGTGATCCATGAGAAGAGAGTGGAGGTATCATCGGCATGAGGTATCCATAGAATCGAAGAGAGGGATGATGTGTGTGTGCGCGATCGATAAAGAGTGCCATCGAATTTGTGTGTGCCCACGTCAAAGATATAGGGTGTCTGGGCTACTAGAACGTGAGAGGGGACAGGTGTAGTTTGTCTCTGTGGCATGGATACCTACCTACAGCGCTCGACTATCGGTGTGTGTGGGGGGTGGGGGGCAGAGACCTAACTATAGAGGTACAATGCCTGGTATATGTGTGGAGGAGGAGAAAGACCTACCTTATGTATTGAGGGAGATCGATCAGCATCCATGCATATGTGTAGGAGAGGAATAAGGTTGTGAGAGAGATAGAGCTAGAGTGTCGGAGGGGTTGGTGGTGGAGTTGCTTCTCACAAATGGTGGGAGAGGCCTGCTAGACAAACGAAGGGCACGCCTGCAATATCAATAAGAGAGGGGATGCATGCCTGTCTGTGCACGTGCGTGTGAGAGACGGGTCAGGAGGCATGCACGAATGATGAGGGGGGATGATATGGCTGTGGTAAGCAGACGTAACTACATAGGAGGATCAATCGTCCTTTGTCGGAGAAAGGGAGAGACATACCTTGTGATGTACGTCGATCGATGCATGGGGAAAAAGAGTTATAGTCGACCTAGGTATATGTAGGGAGATCGATCGGTATACATGCATGTATGTGTTAGAAGCAAATAAGGCCCGAAGATAAGGATAGAGAGAGAGGGATGCAGCTAGGAGGTGGTGCGAGAGGCATACTATATCGAGGGGGAAGGAGTGTGCGAGTACGAGATTGATGAAAAGAGGGGCGGGAGTGAGGCATGGACGGTGAGAAGAGAAGAGGGAAAGCTTGTGTTTGTGGTAGGCACACCTGGCTAGAGAGGCATACCGATCGGTGTGTGCCGGAAAGAAGGAGCTGGGGGGCCTACACACACCGTGGGTGAACGACCTAAAGTGAAAAGACGAATGTGCGCGATGGAGCTAGAGAATGCTGAGGGAGGGTGAGAGGGAGGCGGGCGTGTGCATGCACGAGAGAAAGTTAGCGCTAGCTACAAAGATAAGAGGATTGTGAGGGTGTAAAAGACGAATAGTGATCATAATTCATTATATAAGTGGATTCGGATATTTGAAGAATATATCATAGTATTTTAAACCGGCGCATGCATGAATATATATAATGGTGATACGCATGGTGTGGTTATGAACATGTTATACTACAAATAATATACAGAACATTTATTTGAATTTGTGATAATGTGTGGCCTTTGCAGCTCAGGGCTAAATACATGTCATAATGTAGGGGGCGGGGCACTATACTTTGTGTGATAAACACAGTGTACATATGAAACATGGTTTAGATTATGAAGATCTAGTTAGTACATCAAATGTACTGTAATTTGGAATCAACATCCAGCGTATTCAAAATTTTGAATTCGAGTTCATATAGTACACATAGTTCATATCTATCTCTATAGTAATCATGTGGTGTGTTGTTAAGATAATACACGAATGATGGTTTAAGTTGGCAACAATCATGATTGTAGATTCTTATTCAAATAGAGAAACGAATTCAAATTTAGTTCGAATTGCAGCGGTAGTATAGACATTTGGAATGCACTAAAATGTTGGTATGAGTAGGTTACATGCATTATACAGCCAGCGAAAAAATTTAATTGGACATAACATGGATTCATAGCTTTGAATAGCATTTGTACAGTTAAACGGGAGAAAACTGTCTCTTTGTATGGTGCGAATAGTTTTATTTTTTTTGTTTTTTTCGTTGAGGGAAGTGCGAATTGATTTGGTAGGTACAATATTACACGTTAGGATTTTCCCTAAAATTCAACTCGCGCCTTGTTATATCCCAAAAATTCAGATACCATGCTTCCAAAACTCGCGCCTTGCTATCCTGAAATTACAACGCGCGCGAAAACTCCCTCCAGCTGCCAACTCCCGACACGCGAAATCCCCCTTCTAACCCTGAGCCGAAAGGGCCGCTAGTTCAAATCGGTGGGGGTACTTTTGTAACACACCCTACATTTTGGACAAGCGCGTCCCTCAGTCATGGTTCCCCCCTCCCATCACCTCCTTTTCGCCATTCGAAATCCCCATTCGAAATCCCACGCCACCATAACCTCTCTGCTCCAGCCGCGAAACCCCACCCTCCCCCGTCCGCCACCCCACCGCTGCCCAGTCGGAGCCTCTTCCCCGACGATGTCGTCCACCGCAACAGCCCGACGTCCCTCATCCACCTTCTCGGATGAGGATCCGTCATTGATCTCGTCGTCCCGCCGGTTCAGCCGCCCCGTCCTCCACCTCTGAGGAGCTGCTCCAACGATCGCCCCGTCTATCGCAGCTGATCCATCCCCACAGCGCCGCCTTAACCAGCTCCACCGGAACCGCAGCATCCTCACCGACTCCTCGGACGAAGCAGAGGCCTACTCGGCGCCACCAAAGAGGTTGTACACTCATCGCATCGCACCTTCTCCTTAACTCGACCTCCCGGCGCCGACGGTGCTCCATCCCGCACCCCCATGGCACGGCTACCTCGAAGCCGGCGCCACGGGCGACATCTCCATGGCGGCTCTCCCCCAGTGCGAGCCACCTTCGGCGGCGGCGGCCATACCAGCCGGATCTGCTGCTGCTGCTCCGGCTCAAGCTCGCTCGCTCGTGCTGCTGCTGCTGCTCCAGCTCTCCCTTGCTCGCGCTGCTGCTGCTACGTCTCTCGCTCGCTCGCTCGCGCTGCTGCTCTGCTCTCCCCCTCGCTCGTGCTGCTGCTCTGCTCTTGCTCTCGCTCGCGCTGCTGATGCTGGTACATGGGCTGCTGCAGCTACACGTGTTGCTACTCTGGCTCTTGTTTGTGCTGCTCCTCCAGGCGCTGCTGCTCCGGCTGCTATCTGCTACTATGTTCCCCGTCGATCGCCTACTGATTTAGATCACTGTTTCTCTACTACTAGTGCTCGAGCCGCCTAAACTACATGTGAAGTGCCTCTCTGCTACCAGTGCGTTCAGTTTCGACAGTAACATTCAGATTCCACAGTAAATTTCAGTTTCGACAGTTAAGTTCAGAGTCAACAGTTTTTACCTCATCTGTTGTAGTCAGGTGTTTTTGGTGATGTAAATTTTACATCTATCACTTTTTGGTAATGTATTTTATATCATCTATTGGAGATGCTATTAGAATCCCACTTGAGATTAATGATGTCTGTCTTGTACTGCTTCAGCCTCGATGTCTTACGGCTTGCGGGAGCTGCTCCAACGACGGAACCATCCATCACAACAGAGCAGTGCCCTGAACGCCGACTACAGATTCCTTAAATCTTCCTCCACACCTCCGTTTGCCACCTCTGCCGCAACTTCTTCAGCGACCAACCCAATGATGCTGAGGTCGATACGGCTACGGCAAAGAGGTTGTACACTTGTCGCATCACTTATTACTATACATTCATGTCGATCCATTAGGGCTATTTTGGTTCAAAGGAAAAAGTGAAGGAAAAACATAGCAATAGGAAATTTTCCTATGGCACTCTACTATTCAATTATTCACGCATTTTGTTGAAAGGAATGGAGCAAAACATCTACCTGGACCTACTTTTCAAAATCCTATGCATGAAAACAAGACCAAGTGCATTAGTGGCAGAATAACATTCTAACTATACACGCTTTCATATGGTTTCACTTTAATTTGGCCATGTTTCTTTGCATTCCTCTGGTCTTCCAATTCCTGTGAACCAAACACCCAAGTTGACAGAAATCCTGTGTTTACAAATGCTCTGTTTCCCACGTGCATTCCTATCCTATTCCGGTGTTTTTCCTATCCCTGCATTTTTAGAATCCTGCAAGCCAAAGGAGCCCTTACAGAATTACTTCAGTTACAGGTAGGTGTCGAAGAAAACTTTGTGTGGTTTGTCCTGCTCCTGCCGCGACGTCGTCCACCTCACCTGAGCTGCTCCATCGATAGAAGCATCCACCAAACCAGACATCACGACTCCTGACCGTCTTTCGATGCCTCAGATCTCCTTCCCTGCCACCGGCACCCTCCGCAACTTCATCACCATCATCGACTCAGCAGATGAACCTGAGGAGTACACTGGTCCACAAGAGAGGTCGCACTCTTTTGTTTCTGCTTATGGTATGCATTGCTTAATATTACCCGCTACTTTATCGTCCTGTTCACCTCTTAGACTCCAAGTCAGATCCAAATTAATGTTCAAACTTGAGTTTCAAAATTACTTGTGGGGCACATATCGAGGCAGCAATGAATAGTATCTCTGTCTATTATCTGGTTCACCTAGGGTATGCGTATGTTTTTTCATCTTGGGTGGGAAACAAATAGTAAAGCAATCATCATCTGTCTTTTTATTAAATTAAAGCTATCATCAGCCTGCTATCATTATTTTTGGATCCATCCACTGGTTGTTACCATCAGTCTAGATTTCTGCATGCTCTCCTTACATAATCTCACTATATTTTTTTTGTCTGCATGTCAGATATTGTACACAGACATGCTGAACATGTAGAGAAAAAGAGAAGAGTTTTGCGCGGCAATACAATGTCATGCAGGCATTGCTCCATGGTGGGTTCAATGGCAAACCCTCCCCCCTCTCCAGATTGTAATCCAGAAGAAGATATCTGTTCTGAGGCGGATTCAGATGCAGCTGACCACTCCTATTTACCCCCAAGGTGTTTGCTCCAACTTGGCATGATGATGTTGGTCATATCATGCATATGTTGCCTTGCAGTGCCTACTTTCGACATCATATATGTCATCTGCTTAGTTTAGACATGTTCTGTAATGCCACCTATTTAGTTTCTATATCATATATGGGAATTATGCAGTCTCATCTCTTTTAGCCAGCCATAATATATGTAAAATATGCAATGCCATCCTGTTTAACCAGGCATCATATATTTGAAAGATATCTTGCCCATCCTTTTCTTCATTACATTTCCATTTGTCGACAATGTTTGTACATTAAACTACTCTTCCTGTGAATCAGCCATTTGAGTGGGTGATGGAAAAATCTGGAGTGAAAACAAGGTCTTCAGAGCAGACAGTGCTACCTGTCGAAGCAGATCTCTTGCTGGGTCCTGATAGCTACTCAGAGATGGATTCAGAGACAGATGACTAGTCCTATTCCCCCACCGAGGTGTATGCTCTAAATTGGCACAATTATACTGCTCATATCATGCATATGGTGTCTTGCATTGCATAGTTTAGACATCATATACACAATATTCAACACCATGTTCTTAGTTCAGACATCATATATACGAATGCCCTCTGCTTAGCATATAAATCATATATGTGAATTAAATCATGCGATCCTGATTACTTAGATAACATGTATGTGAATTATGTCATGCGAACCTGTTTACTAAAGACATCATATAATTATCTCATGCCATCCTTTTTAGTTAGTCATCATATCTTTGAATTATGTCATGCTATGCTATCCAGTTTAGATAGACATCATATATGTGAAATTTTGTCATGCTATCCTTTTTAGTTAAACAATATACATGTCAACTATTTCATGCCCTCTTTTTTCCACATTATCTATTGCATCTGTCACTCATACAAGGTCTATACATTCAACTATGTTTCCTGTTTATCAGCCATTTGAATTGGAGCAGGTGATGGCAGTATCTAGCGGAGTAAAAACATGGTCTTCAAATAAAACAGTGCTACCTCTTGGTGGAGATAGCACCCCGGTTGTACATGCACGAGAACCAACCCTACCACACATAACCCAGGCTCTTGCAGATTGTACCCCTACTGCGATGGACAGAGAACCAGCTTCACCCAATCTAACCCCAATCCCAGCAGATAGTAACCTAGTTCCTGTTGACACAACACCATCTCCACCACAGATCTCCCAAACAAGAGCAGTTAGTAAGGCAGCTCCAGTGCCCAAAGCTCTAGTACTACCACGGCGAACCCCAACTCCACCAGTTAGTACACCTATTCCTGTGGAGGAAGCACAACCAGCCATTCGTAGTTTAGCATCTATCCCATTTGATGTTGTTAAATCCTATGTGTGTATCTTCCCATCATGGAAATATTATACTAAAGATGAAGGAAAATGCCAGTTGCAGATGTTCGTCCAGGAGTTATGTGTAAGTAATGTCTTTCATGGCAATTACTTTGCTTTGTCCCATACATTCTACCTCCATGATGCTTATAATAAAACAAATTTTCCCATTTTTCTCTATAGAGAAGGACCGATTTGGAAACTCAGGATGAGGTAACCTGTGCTAATACCTCTGGTATCTTCAAGAATGCTTGGTGGCAGTATCGGAATTACCTGAAGAAAACGTACTTCACTGGCAAAGAAACTCATCAAATTCCCTTACGTTCTCAAAAGACACATTTACTGGACGATGACTGGGAATGCCTTGTTCTGTACTGGTCCCGAACCAAGAATGTGGTAAGGTATATGAGCTCATATTTTATTTTTAAGTACTATATGCCTGCGTCTTACTGTACTCTGTTCGTGTAGAACAAGTGCTTAAACCTGAAGAACAACTGTTCTCACTTAAGATTCCATTGCTATCGTGCATACTGCTTTGCTCTTATATCACTGTATTTACTCATACAAACTTATTTTTAAATTGAAGGATCCAATCGAAACTCCAATGGCACAACAGGTATGTTTACGCATGTTTCTTTAACAGGTTTGCTCTTATAAATAGCTCTGTTGATTTCAATTTCAATTGTGTAAACAGTTGACTTCTCATATCATGCATATTACTAGCATCACAACAGAGCCAATAGTGTTGTTATACATGTAGACCCGTGGTACCCATCTAAAATCTTGTTGTGCCGTGTAGTTTCCCACTCTTTGTATTCTTTCAGTGCTGCTTTGTCTTGAACTGATATGATTTGAACTGTGTCTCCATTTTGATTTGGCAATACAATGCAGTGACCATAGGACATAGATATATGTTTGTTTGATGATTTTATTATGTACTACTTGGCAATAGAAGACTTGGTAGTTTAATCCTGTCCACCTTACTAATGAACTGGTTTACCGAAATGAGTTTGATATACTAGTACATGCTAAACCTGTTATGTGTCTGCTTGTTTCTTCTTTTAGAATGCTGACAGAATATTGGGGAAGAGTGCCTTATTAAGCAATGGTAAAGGAAGTAATGCAGATAAGGTTCAGGATAGTGAGACATCCTTGTTGGTCTCCAACAAAGCTGATAAAACAGCTATGGAAAACTATCTTGAAGACAGTGAGACAACCCCAAAGTCCTGTCTTAGTGTAGTGTTCGAGTTACTGGCCACTACCGCTGGCACAAGCTATTCAAACTCCCTGTCTGAATCAGTTCGGTTTCTTGAGTCTCAACTACAAGCTGAAAGACATCGATCAGTTGTGCTGCGACAAGAAGCCGAAGGACTACGGAAGTCCCTGGAGCATTCAGATGCATACTTTCTGGTGCAACAGCAAGCGTTGGAGGATTTTAGCGCCAAACAGGAGAAAGCTAATAAGCTTGCTAAGCTTATTGCCAGCATGGTGGATACCCAGGATAATGTTTCTTGAGCTCTTCTGAAGTTGTTTCAGTTATGGACTTGTTTTGCTGCTGTGTTTACTTGCACTGGTGGCCAATTTAGACGGCCAATGTATGTAATATGCCGCTTTGTTCCCTATCTTTGCACTGGTGGCGAACTTTGATGCCCAGTGGATGTAATATGTGTAATAGCCGTAATAGCCTAGCGTTAGTTGCTTGCTTATTTATTTCCTTATTGTCTTGTTTAGTTGTTTGCTTGTAGTCACTGCAGTTCTTTTTCCGTGTTTTTCTAGTGGCCACAATAACCTATTGTTATAACTAGGCCACAATAACCATGGCAACACACGGACTGTTGTAACCATGGTCCTGCTACCTGCTGTAGTTACCATGGGCCTCCTACGGGCCGTAGGATCCATGGGCCTTCTACGGGCCGTAGGATCCATGGGCCTTCTACAGGCTGTAGGATCCATGGGCCTTCTATGGGCCGTATAATCGTTTCGCCAAACATGGGCCGTACTATTCGTGGACCAATAACGGTCCGCAAAATGGGCCGTAAACGGGCTAGAGTGGAAATCGTCTGTTTATGGCCCGACCATAACGGGCCATTAATAGGCCGTATTTGATGACGCTATGAAAACAGCCCAACGTGTTAACGGGCCACAATCGGGCCGACTGTAACCATGGGCTGAATTTGGCCAACAAGCGGAACAGGCCAGTAACGGACCGTAAGTAGCCGAATTCTGGAAATGAGCCCAGGAATAAATGGGCCCTTAGAAGGCCGAAAGTTAACACGGGCTGGAAACGGCCTACGAAATAATGGGCCGTTAATGGGTATAAAGCGATACACTGTTCATTATGGGCCAGTTTCACCTCGGGCCTTTAATGGACCTAGAGTTACAAAGGGCCTCGTATGGGCCGAAAGACGTCATGGGCCATACATGGGCCGAAAGTTACAATGGGCTGGAATCATATTGGACGGCCCAGCTGAAGCTACTGGGCATAATTCGGATAGGTCGTAACGGGCCGTGAGTTAGCGGGCTGTAAATGGGCTATATGCCAACAGGCCGTTAACAGGCTTTCCGTGGGCCAGCCCGCTACCTTTTGACCAAGTCAAACGGGCTGGCCTTTTCACCGGAATGGGCCTCTGTTGGGCCGTGCCATGTGTCGACGTATCATAGATGACTCCGGTCCAATGAGTGGATGACATCTGTCCCAACGGTGAGCCGACACGTGGTTCCTCTGGCCATTGAAAATTTTACACGTGGAAAATTCCCATTGGTCCGGGCTGTTAACGGGTTATCAGATTCAAAACGGAACCCGATAGCTTAATG
The DNA here is from genome assembly GCA_011799875.1 of Thinopyrum elongatum. Classification (NCBI taxonomy): domain Eukaryota; kingdom Viridiplantae; phylum Streptophyta; class Magnoliopsida; order Poales; family Poaceae; genus Thinopyrum; species Thinopyrum elongatum. The sequence continues at coordinate 69,903,686 of CM022302.1, read as the reverse complement.
GCGACCCGTTACGGTGGATGCCACGTGTTGGTTACCCTTGACGAAAGCACTTCCATGACGCGCCATTTATCGTCATGGAAGTGGACACTTCCGTGATGATAATTTTGGTATTGTCATGGAACACTTCTACGAACAGCACAGGTTTGACTATCTTGGTTCTGTCATAAAATCGTCATGGATGTACATGCATGACAAAAAAGGTGACCTACTGTGACAAACATGTATCATCACGGAAGTATATTTTTTTGTAGTGTTAGAAGCTAAACAACAATTGCAAAATGATGTAGCACAACACTCCCTCCATCCCATTATATAAGATTTTTTTACATGTATATCTAGACATCATCAGAACATTAAGGTAACACTCTTCCTTGTTGCTATGTAGCCAGGGATTGCATATTTAGTCATTCAGTACAATGCATGTTGCTATGTAGCCTCAGATATATTAAATATGGCCCTAGTTAACCTACTGATAAATGGGTTACAAATATATTCAGTGAAATGTTTGATTCGACAATTAATCCCTTATCAGCCCCCAGGCTATATGGTACCAGCTACCGATATCCTGAACAATGAGTACATATAAGCAATACGATGAAACTAACCTCGATGGAAAATAGCATTGTTCTCAATATTGTCCTGTATGAGTACATATAAATCATGTTAAGCACAACAGGCTAAACATCAACCAAATATATCCATAGTAGACAACATAATCTACAAATGATAGCTTCAGTCTGCAGGTTTAAGCATGCTAGTTAAGCAAAACAAGAAGTGAAAAGGTGTGTTAACTGCATCAGGCATAACAGTTAAAAACAAGCAAATAGTCATTCAAACTGGTATTGTGTAGGTCTAAAGTACACTAGTTATTGTTAAAAAAATGAAAAGGCATGTTAACTGCAACATCCTTAATAGCAACCAAATATCGTAATTCATAGTGGTATTGTTGAAACTGTTATTGATGAAATTGAACTGCACGGCAAATAGTTACACATATAGAGCATCACATTGTGAAGAACTGAAATAAACAAGGCTTAAGGCCATCTCTAGCCGATCCTTTGAAAGTTAACGGACTAAAACCCTTAGTGGATATATATATATATACTCCAGCAATTTTTGGCCGTTTCTTGTCGATCCCCTAAACTTAACGTTATAAACTTCAATTTTATCAAGTTCACAGCAGGTTCAACCGAAAGTAGCATGCATTCAAACATAAACATAGATAGTTTTGCATAACCGAACATAAAACATAAATTTAAACTAAGCTAATCTACTGTCAATCGAAGTGAAGGTCGAGCCAATCCTTCCTCGTCTGGTACGGTGTGCCGTGAGCCGGATCCGGGCCGGTGCCGTCGTCGGGGTTGTTGGGGAAGACACTCCTCCACTCGTCGACGTCGATCTCCTCGTCCTCGCCGCCCACCTCGACACCCTCCGTGCCGCCATCCTCGCTGCCTTTGATCTCGTCATCCTAGGAGAGCATGATAACCTCGCCGCCCTCCACGCCGGCAAAGATCACCCGCTCCGCCTCCACGAGCTCCGGATGCTGCCGGCGGACCTCTTGCATGTAGGCCTCGTCGGCGGCCTCGGCCTCGAGGCGCTCCCATGCCTCGCGGTCCTCCCGCGCCATAGCCGAGCTCACCACCCCTGGCTCCGGCGGAACGAGGTCGTCCGGACGTGTGGCGAAGGGGAAATTGAGCCTAGCCGCCACGCCGTGGGAGCGGACCTGCCAACGGTCGTACTCCATGGCCGCGAGCTCGGCCGTGTGGAAGCTACAGAGCCACCGGCGGGTGTGGGTCTCCCGATCCGTAATCTCAGCGACCCATGTCCCCACCGCCGCTGCCGAACCCCGAGGTAGGACCTCGTTGGCGGCCGGGACCGAGGGAGGATGGGGAAGTCCTCGAATCGGCGTAGGGGTGCGGCGGCGGGCAGATCGGCGACCGGCGATGGCGGATCGATAAAGAGCCCCCGGAGGACGACGGGGACACCTCGGCGGCCACCTCGCCGGTGTCGGGTGAAGAGGCCGCGATAAACCTCTTTTTGGCCATTGGCTCCTCGAGCTCCCCGACACACAGGCAGAGGTTGAGGATGGAGGCGGCGGCGGTGGTGGCGATGGCGGCGACCTACCAATGGTTTCGAGCGAGGGAGGGGTGGTGTGTCTCTGTGACCGGAGGTTTTGGGGAGTGTGTGGTGTGTGTGGAGGGGGGCAAGGTGGTTTTTGAGGAAATACCGCGGCAACTGAAAATTTTACTAGGCGGGAGTAAAATGCCGGGCTACTAAAAATTTGGATCAAGGGTGAGCAGATATTTTTTAGATTGCGAGCGATGCAGAGGCGGGAGGAAAATGCCGGGGTAACTGAAAATTTGAATCAAGCGCGAGCAGATATTTTTGAGATTGCGAGGGATGTAGAGGCGGGAGTAACAAGGCGGGGCTACTAAAAATTTGAATCAAGGGCGAGCAGATATTTTTGAGATTGCGAGGGATGCAGAGGCGGGAGTAAAATAACGGGGCTACTGAAAATTTGAATCAAGGGATTGAAGCAGAGCGGGACTAACAGACATCGCACACGGTCCGCACATACTAATCGTGTGCTATCAAACATTAAAACCTTCAGGCGGTAGATATTTTTGAGATTACGAGGCAGTTGATATTTTCGAGACCGGGAGGCAAGCCTCGTGGAGCCCAATCTACTGTGCTGATGTGAGTGACTCAAGAGCACGGGCGTGGCACACGGGTAGTCTGACCGAACCGTGTCTGTTGCGTACCCAATCGCAGACGGTTTCTACATCCAACTCGTGTGCTGTTTATAAATTTGGCAAAAAGAATAACGTGGGAGAGGGTCAGAACACGAACACACTTGCATGTGGACCAAATATATGTATGAAAAGGGTGGTTTGATGTTTGAATACCCAATGCACAACTTTGATGTGGCACCTGTCGCACAAAAGCACAGTATTTCTAGTTAGCCACCCCCTACGAACCCCACTTCGTGTCGGCGGTAAGGGAATCCTAGCTACGAATGCATGCCCCCAAATAGCTAGGTCTGAAATCTCACCCTACCGTAACACAAAACCTATAGGAGTCCATCATATATATATGGTCAAACTTCCCCTTTTGCTTCCCGACAAAGTTGGACCGTGTGCCGACCCACAAATGTGTGCTTGTGGCACGAGATGGGTGAGACCACATACGAACCACATGCGGGTGGCCCTACTATATGTATGAAAAGGGTGTGGTGTGATATTTAACTACCATTCACAACTTTGATGTGGCACGTGTGCCTCGCAAATTAACCGGACTTCCCCGACCCCATGGAGGGCATCTCACCAAGACGTACTGTAACACGGACCAAGCAGAATCCGACTTGGTCGTACAACCTCTCCCGCTTGTTGTTGGTCAAAGTGATGGATGTCCACACGGCCCCGCAAAATGGGCTAGCTTGTCACCGATAACCTCGCGAGGGAGTATTGCATGAAGACAAACCCACTCTGTGCATGTGGCCCAAGTATGTATATGGAAGTGGTGTGTGTGGTGTTTGAATACCCATCGAAATTTTTTGATGTGGCACCATGCTTTGGAATAGTAAAATCCCCGCACTGAGCGAGGGTTCACGAAGCATAGCATGCGCTCAAACTTAATTAGGCTTGGAATGGTCGACCTACTATACAGTAACTTGAAGCAAAGAAGAAGAATCCACCCTGGTAACCTTTCTCGTCGTTGGTCGAAATGATGGACGTTCACGCGGGCCCACAAATATGTATAGGCTTGCCGCCCATAACCAAGCGAGTGAGAGTGTGTCCAAAGACAACCATTGCATGCGTGTGTCCCGAACATATTTATGGAGGTGTGTGATGCATGCATATGTGTTGAATACCCGACCCAAAGCACAACATTGATGTGGTGCATGCGTTGAAAATCGCAGAGGTCCCCACACAGAGCAAGAGGTCGTTCATGACGTGTCGTGTGCTCCGCCCCCCCCCCCCCCTTCGATCCACGGGATGGATTCATGTGTACACATGCGCATTATATATATGTAATCTCACATCATGATCTATATCATGAGACAAACAAAAAATTAATCCCCTCCTAAGTCAATATTAACCTCTCTCGCTGTCGGTGAAAGTGATGGACCAAGCGGGCCGACAGATGGAAGCATCGCCGATAACCGCGTGAGTGAGTGCCATATATAGGATACAACCATCGCGCTTCACGTGTGCCAGAACATATATATGGAGAGGTGTGTGGTTGTGATGTTTTGAATACCTAATGCACAACTTTGATGTGGCATTTGCCTCAAAAACCGCAAAGTCCCCACACAGAGTGAGGTTCATGTGACACCTAGTATATATATATATATATATATATGCTAGTCACCCCCCCCCCCCTTCGACACGTACTATACACCTAGTAACACAGCCCTAAAAGAATTAATCCTCCTTGTTCATCAAACGTACCTCTCTCTCGCTGGGTCAAAGTGATGGACGACGAACTCGCGGGCCCAGCACAGAAGCGAATCGTACGTCGCATGCGAGTGATCATCCTATATAGGACTACGTACCATCGTCTGCATGTGGCCCAAAGAGGTGTTTGTGTGATGTTTGAATTCGCAATGCACAACTTTGATGTGGCACCACATATATAGGAAACCAAAATATCCCCACAGAGAGCGCGAGGTTCATGATGCCGGGTATGTGCTATATGTACGCCCCCATTCGACGCGTGGTATATATGTACTTCTACTGTATAGCACAAACCAAAAAAGAGTCATTCCTTGATGGTCAAATTAACCTCTCTCTCGTTGGGTCAAAGTGATGGAGGACAACCTCGCATGCCCACGGATGGAAGCGCCACACGCGAGTGAGTTCCTATAGGGCAACCACCGCCTTCATGGTATTGCGTGATGTTTGAATACCAATATAATGTACAACTTTGATGTGGCACCAGCCTCGGGACCCAGAAAGTCCCCACATGGAGCGAGGTTATGACACGCAAATATATAGAGTATTCATGTTGCCCCCTCTTTGACATGTACATACTCCTACCGTGCATATACGTAACACAAACAAAAAAAGAACCATCCTTGTTGGTCAAACTAACCTCTCTCTCATTGTACGTTCAACTGATCGACGACGACCTCATGGGCCCAGAGAGAGAGTCACACGCGAGTGAGTGTCATAGGAAAAAACCACCGCGTGCATGTGCCCGTGTGTTATGTGATGTTTGAATACCCAATGCACAACTTTGACGTGGCACATGCTTCGCAAACCGGAAACGCACTACACCATGATGCATAGCCCCCTCACTTCAAGCCGGTGGGAGGGTGTGTACGCACGTGCTCGAACTTTGATATGGAATCTCACCATGATCCACACCACACACATGCTAAGATGAATCCACCTTTTGGTCAAATGCCTCTCATTGTCGGTGGAAACTAAAAACCTTTGCGGGCTAACGAATGGGCACGACGCTGATAACCGCATGACGGAGAGTGTCCGAGAGGACCATCAATGCATGCATGTGGCCCGAACATGTATATATGAAAGGGTTGTGTAATGCTTTAAATAACCAATTCACGAGTTTGATGTGGCATATATGACTCACAAAATGATCAATAATCCCACACGGAGGTTCATGACTCGTAGTGTACTGCTGGACCCCTCCCCTCCACCCCCCACACACACAGACACACACATCCCGCACCACAGCCACTCTGAGGCATGTCAAACTTTTTCTGCAGTGAACATGTGACCAAAGGAGTGTCGTGTTATTTTTTTTTAAAACAGACATCATTCGACCGTTTTTATACATTGATTGATCCTAGGGATTTAATGTGCAAAAATCAAATTTGAGCTACATGTGCACCAAAATGGATTGCAAAATCATATGTGTCCCTGGGTGCATGTTTCCCCATGCAAGAGATTTCAAAACATTGAGAATATAGATTTTTAAAATTCAGTAAATCCAAAACTTAGTTGAAATTCATGAAACTTATCGTGGTGTCATATATGGACGCCAGTAGACTGTGATACTGTATTTTTTCAACAAATTTGAGACACGTTTTGATATAGTATTCTTACAAACGGGAGATTGTTAATAACTGGCAACCAATATCTCATACAGATTATTTATTCGGACCGTGTGCGTTAGACTGTGCCATGCTTCGGTTAAGCAGTAAAGCGGCAGAATGAATCATCAATAAACCAAAAAATATACGTGCTGCCACGCGCCCCGTGTGCCGTGCGAGCAGGCGTGAGTTAACGGGATGCATGCGAGCAGTCCGCCGCGCAGGCAGACCGGGAGGCGTGCGTGCAGGTGTGCGTATTGATGGGAGGTGTTTTCGCTGCGCAGTGTCACCGGGAGGCGTGCGAGTAGCTGTGTGAAATGATTGTAGGAATGGCAGAAGTCCGCCGCGCAGGCTGACCGGGAGGCGAGACAGCCTTTCACTACTAGGGAAATGCTTATAGGTAGGACATCAGTAGTAGCGCTGGAAAATAGCACGCGCTGCTGCTAATTAGCAGTAGCGCTGGTTTGGGGCAGCGCTACAACTAATGCTTTAGCATTAGTGCTGGAAATGGGAAAAGCGCTACTACTAAGTGGGACCCAACGAGCCCACCGACGCTAGCTGTAGTAGCAGCGCTGTCCAGAAAACTACGCTACTACTAAGATTTTAGTGGTAGCGCTTTATTTGATGGCACCGCTACTGCTAATGGGCCCCACTTAATAGTAGCGCCTTTCCTGGAAAGCGCTACTACTAAGTACCGTAGCAGCAGCGCTTTCTAGAAAACAGCGCTACTGCTAGGTGTGGCTGGTGCCACGTTTTCACCCCCTCTCCCCCCTCCTCCCCCATTTGCCCTCTCTCCCCCTCCTTTCCCCTCTCCCCTCACCATTCTTGCCCTTTCTTCTCTCTTCCTCCTACCTCTCTTCTCTCCCCATTAATGCCCCCCTCCACCATAACTCTCCACCATAAAGGCCTTCTCATCTCTATCTAGCTACCTCATTTATTTGGCTCTCCCTCCATTCCATAGATATAGATCTAGCTAGCTCATCTCTCCCGCTCTCCATTAGTTAGCTAGAGTCATCTCTCCTCCCTAACAACTAGATCTAGCTAGCTATTTAGCAATCCACACTTTCGATCCATGTAGGTAGCGAAAGGCCTCATCTAACCATGCTCGGTCTCTCTTGGGAGATAGGTGAGTAAAAAGTTGTGCATTTCAAGAATGAAAATATGTGTGTTTGGGATATGGAGAGATTTGTGCGAGTGACATGCCCTCGAGTTGCTTATGTTTTGCCATAAAGTCAATTTATTTCCATTTCGGTGAATTTCGAGCAAACTCGATATGTCCTATTTTTAGGCAAGGTCATGCCAAATTTTTATATGACTTTGATGCATGCATGCATTTTGTTTATAACCCTTTTGCTTGTTATACCGTGCAGTCTCGGTCATGAAGGTGAGTGGATGCAAGATGGAGCGATACTTGAAATCCGCGGTGATGGATATGTATGCAAATAATCGGACTAGGATTAGATGTCTATGCACAAGATGCAAAGAAGGAGTCCTTTTGGACCCTTTTGATCGTGGCAATTTGAAGGCGCACCTGCTGCTGAATGGTTTCATGGATGGCTATACTCGGTGGATAAGTGAAGATGATGATGAGGACGTCCACATGGCAGGGAATAATGACATGGGGCTAGACGAAGAGATGACCGTCGACACGAAGACGATGGCACCGGACATTGCGGCGGGGAAGAGTCCGGACATGACGGTAACGGAGAAGATTTCGGACACGGCGAAGAGGAGTCCGGACATGGCGGAGAAGAGGCGGCGGTCACGCCACAGTCTTCAACGCTACTAAGTGCAGTCGTGCAGGACCCTCATGTTCGAGACCTCCTTCGCAAGAGTACGACTAGCGAGAGAGCTACTTCTAGAGAGGAGGCCAAGCTGGCGCAACTTGAAGAAGACTCGAAGACTCCATTGTATGACGGTTGCGATCCCGAGGTGACCCGCTTGAGTTTCACGCTCGAACTTCTAAAGACGAAGGCCAAAAATAAATGGACAGACAAAAGCCTCGATGAGCATTTGAAGTATCTACATAATAAAGTTCTCCCCGCGGGGAACCTGTGTCCTTCTAGTGTCGAGGAGGACAAGAAAATCGTTCGCCCTTTTGATTTGCCGCACATTAGGTACCACGCATGCATCAACGATTGCATCATTTATTAGGGGGAGCACGCAGAAAAAACCAGCTGTCCAGTGTGCAATGCTTCTCGATACAAGAAGGCAGGAAAGAAAGCTCCTCAAAAAGTTGTATGGTACTTTCCGATCACACCCCGTCTGTAGCGGTATTTTGTAGATCCTAAGGAAGCAAAGCTCATGCGCTGGCACGCGGAGAGGAAGAAGGCCGACGATGGAGATGATCCAAAGCTGAGACACCTCGTCGATGGTAGCCAGTGGAGAGCATTCAACACCGTATATGGATTTGCTGCAGAAGATCCAAGGAACATCATGCTTGGTGCGAGTACCGATGGCATGAATCCATTTGGAAATGAGAACACCAACCACAGCACATGGCCCATCTTTGTATGGATGTACAACGTCCCCCCATGGAAGTGCATGAAGACAAAGTACGTACACATGAGCATGCTGATTCAAGGGCCGAAACAACCGGGAAATAATATTAACCTGTATATGGGGCTTCTAAAAGAGGAGCTAGACATGTTATGGAAAACGCCGGCATGGACATGGGACGCCAGCAAAGGAGAGTATTTTTATATGAGAGCCGTGCTGATGATGACGGTGCACGACTATCTCGGTTACGGGTACACCTCAGGCCAGGTGTGCCATGGATACTGCGGATGCACGAGGTGCATGGATGATACAACATCTTAGCAGCTTACATCAATGAAAGGTGGCGGGTCTGGGAAAATCGTTTACATGGGGCATCGTAGATGGCTCGAGAAGGATGACCCGTGGAGAAAGCGTGGAGATCTATTCAATGGGTTGGCTGAGCATCGAGGACCTCCACGTAAGAGGAGCGGCACCGAAATCAATGAGCTGTTGAAAAACTGAGAACAGTGCCCCGCGCTGGGAAAGATGAAAAAGGCGCCGGAGCCGCTGCTGAAGGTATGGAAACCGTGGTCTGTTTTCTGGGACTTGGAGTACTGGCCCAATCACGACACGCCTCATTGCCTTGATCAAATGCATATCACGAAGAATGTCCTTGAGAGCTTGCTTAGCACACTAATGAACATGCCGGAGAAGACCAAGGATGGGCCGAAGGCAAGGAAAGACTTGGAAGATTTGAAGATCAGGAAAGATCTCCACATGCCGCCCCGTAAAAATTCGACGGAGGAGACGGATCGGAGACGGAGGAGGGGGAAAGGGGCAGAAAAGTCAACAAGAAGGAGGAGAATTATTGCACCCCTTCTTGCTTCACCTTAAGTGCGAAGGAGATCGATGAATTCATCAAGTGCCTTACGGGAATCAAAGTCAGTTTCGGTTACTATGGGAAGATAAACAGATTTCTAGACACCAAGAAGAAAAGGTTCAGCGGGATGAAGTCTCATGACTGTCACGTGATGATGACGCAGATACTCCCGGTTGCCATTAGAGGGATAATGGACAAGCACGTCCGTGACACGCTTACTGGTCTCTGCAACTTCTTCGATGTTATCTCTCGAAAGTCCATCAGTGTGAAGCAGCTCCGAAGGCTACAGGAAGAGATCATTGTCATACTATGTGAGCTTGAGATGTACTTCCCGCCCGTGTTCTTTGACGTCATGGTGGATCTGTGTGTCCACATCATGGACGACATCATCGACCTCGGGCCGACATTCCTTCACAGCATGACGCCGTTCGAGGATGAATGGGGTCATCAAAGGATTCATTCGTAACATGTCACGTCATGATGGGAGCATCGCCCAGGGGTATCTGACGCATGAGTGCATCTCCTTTTGCGAGAATTATATAGGTGTCGGAGACCCTGTTGCAGGTTTGCCCGTCAAGAAGCACGATGGGAGGCTCGGAGGAGAAGGTCACGACAACGGCCGGAGGGAATTGCACGTGGACTACTCGGATCGACGGAACGACTTTGACAGGGCTAACTTAGTAGTGCTACAACACCTAGATGTGCTAGATGATTATGTGACACGGCACAAAGAAACCATCACAAAGAAGTACAGTGATAAGGGGATGCTCATGACGGACGACGAAGTTACTGTAGAGCACAACGCCACTTTCTTGCGTTGGTTCAAAGAGGAAGTTCTTGCTAATCCCCCAGAAGAGGGCAGTTCGGAAGGATTGCTCATACACGCCTTAGCACATGGCCCCGCGCCCAAACTCGCAACCTATCAGGCATACGATATCAATGGGTACACGTTCTACATAGATGCCAAAGACATGGACAGTGATTACCAGAACTCAGGGGTGACGATTGAATGCGTGACCGACGCCAACGTCACAACTGAAAGATTCTACGGAAGGGTCGAAGAGATCTGGGAGCTTGACTATGCTGGAATGCACGATGCGACGATGTTCCTTGTCAGATGGGCTAAGGACGTTGTAAGAGAAAACAAGTATTTCACTACCATGTCTATACCCGACGCAAAGAGCGCTACCGTGAACGTTAACGTCATCGCCAAAACTGAGCCATGGGTACACGCTAAGCACAGGACACAATGCTTCTTCATAACTGACCCGACCAATCCTAGCCGTGTTGTCATGAGGAGAGGCAAAAGGAACATTGTCGGAATGGATGGAGTTGCCAACGAGGAAGACTACGACCAATACGGCAACCCGATGAGAGAAGATGGTGATGACGATGAAGCATACGTGAAAAGAAGAATGAATACTACATTACCTAAGAAATATCGTACTCCATGGTGCCGGAAAAGTCACAAGGAGGGGCTCAATTATTCGACAACGAACAATAAAGGGAAGAAGCTCAATGTGAAACATCGTCGACGCAGCTGAGAAATCATCATTTATATATATATATATATATATGTATCTATTTTGTGTACGCACTTAAGTAACCATTATCGGTCAAATGATGTATACATCGTATCCCCTTGAATTACCACCACATGCATGGTTCCGGTGATATTCGTGTAGTGTGGGAGGGAGACGCCGTCATCAGGAGAAAAACAAAAAAAACAAAAACAAAATGGAGAAAGAAATACAAAAGAAAAAGTAAAGTAAACAAAAAAGAAAAGGAAAATAATAAAAAGAAAAGAAAACTAAAAACTAGAAAAGGAAAATAATAAAAAGAAAAGAAAAATAGCGGTAGCGCTGGATTGGGAACCAGCGCTATAGCTAAGTTAGCTATAGCGCTGGATCCTAAGCCAGCGCTACTGCTATTGGAATAGTTAGCAGTAGCGCTGGATTGGGAACCAGCGCTATAGCTAAGTTATCTATAGCGCTGGATCGCAATCCAGCGCTACTGCTATTTGGAGTTAACCCCCCGCCGTGCGGGCTCAAAATTTCACCAAGTCATTCCCCCCCCCCCCTCTCCTCCACTTCTTCCCCCACTCTGTCGCCGGCCATCGCCCCTGCCCGCCGTCGCCCCTGCCCGTCGTCGACCTCGACGCTGGCTGTCGCCCGAGCCCTCCCTCGACCTCACCGTCGCCGCACGGGCCCGCCCTCGACCTCGCCGCCGCCGCCCTCTCCCCTGCCCTCGACCTTGCCGCCGCCGCCCTCGACCTCGCCGCCGCCCCGTAAGCCTCTCCCTCTCCTCTCCCCTACCCTCCTCTATCTCTCTCTACGCTCTCTCTGCTCTCTGCTCTCTGCTCTCTCTCTCTAATATGAACCGTAGCTTAGCTAGGAGTCGGATGTATGAACCATAGGAGATGTAGCAGAGAGAGAGAGCAATTTAGTTTAGGGCAATTTAGTTTAGAGCAATTTAGTTTAGTGCAATTTAGCAAATTTGTTTAGGGCAACTTAGTTTAGGGTATCTAAAACATCTATAAATAAAAACAGTAGCAAATTGCACTAAACTAAAAAATAGTAGCAATTTTTTGTTTAGGGTAGAAGTAGAGAGAGAGAGAGAGAGAGAGTGATCATTTAGGAAAAAAAACAGTAGCAAATTTAGTTTAGGGCAATTTAGGAAATTTAGTTTAGGGCAATTTAGCAAATTTGTGTAGGGCAATTTAGTTTAGGGTATATAAAACCCTATATGATGTTTTAGGAGCATGATATGCCCTGTGGTGACTAGCACAAGCTTGCAAAGTAGGCTATACAATGTTGTTGTTTTTAACACTTGGTTAATTTGCTATGTCCTGGAAATCTGTTATATGATGTTGCCATGTTTTCTTGATGATAGCATCAAATCCATGCTCCGTTTGGATATGTTCAGTAAACATGTTTCCTCCCTTGTTGTTTGCTCTATCATGCCATGCCCTTTTATGCCACATTAGAGTTATGTAGCATGTACTTTCTTTGCTATGAAAATGCCTAAACAGTAATTATGTCTGCTGTCAACATCATGATGCTATGTTGTGAGCTTGGTGGTGTTAAAACCATGACTCTATCATATATTTTGCAAATGATATATGTCATTGATGTTATATAATTTTGCAATGTTGGTTGAATGTCGAAGAATATCCGAGTGGCCTATGTTGATTCATTTCCGTTCCAGCAAATTTCAGGCACTCCATATGTCCACTTTTTAGCAAAGGTCGTGCCAAAAATTTCCGTGATTTTTGCTAGAAACTAGGACATATGGAGTGCCCGGGATTTGCCGGAAGGGGAATGAATCAACATTCCGACCAAATATAGGCCCCTTTTTTCTCTTCATTATATCTTTTATTTACAATTGTTGAATAGGGAACATGTCTAGCCACGCCGAAGCCGGGGGGGTTCTGGTCGCCTCGAAGAAGACCCCGTCGAGGCAGCAAATCAATTTTTCTATTACCTGGACGAACACCAGTTGTGGGTGCGGGTGGTGGCAGTGGCACCAACCTCGACACCGACGCCGACACCGGCACTGGCACCGGCACCGACACCACCCCCGAGACCGGCAACGATGCTGTCGTAGCCGGTAAAGCACTGAAGCAGAAGAGGTCACGAAGACCAAACGAGCTCGGCATCGGACAAATTGTGGTCATGGAGATGCACCCCAAGAAATTAGAGCCAACGACGCCAGAGGAAGTGCGCTTGTGCTGGGGCAATCAACTAGGATGCATCCTTAGGGTAACAGCCAACATCAACGACGAGAAGTTGAAGAAGATACCACATATGAAGCACATGCTCCTAAAGAAGTTGCACAATAGGTTCCTGTTCCCCGGCCGGGAGGAAAGCAAAGATCCGTGGGACGACGATGCCATGACAAAGATAAACGACAAGGCGATGGTGACGTTCACCAACGACTTGTCCGCATGGAAAGTTCAGGTGAAAAAAACGATTGCGAAGAACGAACCATGGTCCAAGATTCATGCTGACAATCCGTCAATAAAGGAAGAGGACTTTGAAAAATTCAAGGAGACTTGCGCTAAAGAAGAAGTCAAGGCAAGGTCGGAGAAAATGAAGGCACTCCAGGCCAGGAACACTCCTCCCCACCGCCTCGGAAGCCATGGTTACGAGGGGAAGAGGCACATATGGGCCAAGGAGGACGCCGAACATGAAAGGCACGGAATCCCAGACCCCTTGGCGGAGTTCACTGACCCGCTGGAGCGTGACTGGATCAGGGCCCGGTACAAGTGGGACCACGTCAATAAGATCTTTTACACAGACCCAAACACGAGGGAGTTCATGAGACTTCTGGTAATTGTTATATTACCACCTTATGATATTAGCTTCCAATCAATTGGACTACAAGTTTTGTCACATTAGTAAACCATCCATGTTCCTTTTGCAGAAAGAGCAGCACCAAAAGGCAGCCGAAAGCGACGAGTTGTCACAGTCGTCGGCGAGGCCCAAGTGGGACACCCTATTCAACCGGGCCCTGAACATACTGAAAAAGGTCCCGGAGGACAAACCGCCGTCCTATGGAGATGGCGCCTCATGGAAGACGTGCTACCACGAGGAGCCAGAGGAAAGAAGGAAGAGACGGTTGCTCACTCAACAAACCATCGACGAGAAGGTCACGATTGCGGTCAATAAGACCAAAGCTGAGACCAAAGAAGAGTTGCTCGGGGTAGTCAATGCAACGGTCAATGACGCGGTGGCTGGCGTCACGGCTCACTTCCAATCTTCAATTATTACCAGCTTGATTCCGGCAATTATTGATTGGTCGAAGAGCAATCCAGATAAAGGGCCAGCGGACTTTCCCCTTCCCAGCTACATCGGGAGCAATTCGGTGAACATCACACCACCAGCACCTGCTCAGGCAACCGCAAAAGGTCCCGCTCCTATTCATAGCAGCCCAACCTCCATCTCCGGCATGCTCGGCGGGGCTTCGTCTATGGCTGAGCTTGACGCCCTCACGGTAATTACGCGTCATACCCTTTTCACTAGCATGTCTATAGTCTTCCGTTTCAGTTGCCTTTCGGATGTTTGACGTCGCAGACATGTCTTCGTTGGCCGACGATACCTCGTGCACCCTCCTGTACAACATCAAGGGCCAGAAGGTGGACGTGGGAAAGGCACCGATCGTGAAGCCGAAGGACCGCATGTTCCACAACCGAGAGATGCCCCTTGGCATCTTCAAGGTTAACGTGGCCAGTGTCTTAGCGGGCTTCGAGGATTTGCCTCCTCCGGTAGCAGTCGATGATGAGGAGACCCCTAAACGGATTGGCACATGCAAGAGCTGGTTCTTGTGTTGGCTGAAGACTCTTCTTCGTGTCAAGGCGCCCAGTATCACACCAACGATAGCTTCTCAAGAAGGTATGAACACCACCCCACCTACCCAATTAACTGCTCCTGTCATGGCGGGTGATAGCAGATGACACGAGGGAGAGCCTCCATTAGTGCCAGATAACGTCGCCCCCATCGAAGAAGCAAATGCTGATGATGTCATGTAGGAGGATGATGATGACCCTCTCAATTATATCAATACCGCCGATGACGATGGAGGATTGATGGCTGGGGACTATGACTCAGGCTATGAGCATGGAGATGATGACTGGATGCTGCCTGATTTGCTGGAGCCGGAACGTCCTAAGGCGAAATGCAAAAAGCCTCTGTTCATGTGATCCTCGCAGGAGACGCCTCCAGATGCCGCCTCTACCCAGCAACAACCCGAGGGTCGTCCACTCATTAGCCTGACGACACTGGTGGTGGTGGTTAGGGAAGGTATGGTGGGCTCACTACCGCCACCCGCCAAGAAGCAAAGGAGGAGACAGGACAAGAAAGGCCATAAAGGCGCCAGAGCTGCTTCAAGCAGCCAGCCGCCTCTAAAGCCCCGGGAGGTAGACAGAATACCTATCGAAGGTGCACAGCGTTTTCATGTCGCGGGCGACCCGATCCTACCTCCAAAAGCGCTAGAGCACATACTGAACAATGATCTAAGGAGACTTCATGAAGATGTGTTGGCCAGAGAGAAAAGCCTTCTCATCTCAGAAAAACCAGGATACCCGCTTTACGCGGCTCAGGTGCCGGGCGGGAAGTTGTACGTCGAGAGATGGCCCACAGATAAGTTCATCCTGTGATTTGACTACATCTACCACATGTTCCACATGACCAAGCTGGATTTCCAGTTCATCTGCATGTATGTGCTGTATCTCAACTACTTCATCAGGATCGAGAACATAAAATATATCTGCGTCGCGGACCCGTACTATATGCACGAGAGCTTCTTGGCAGTCTGCAAAGAGCACCATGACTATGCAAGCAAGTACATCGGCGACTTCATGATCGCTAATAAGGACAAGGAAGCGATTCTCTTGCCTTATCATCCCACGTAAGTCATCCGCGCATATCCTTTCATAAGTTTTAATCATTCCTTTGCAAGCATGGAGGCTAATTTGAGGTGTACTTAATTTGCGTAGCGGGGGGGGGGGGGGGGGGGGGGGGGGGCGTCCTCATCATTCTGTACCCAGAATACTCCCATGGTATGTACTTGGACTCATTGAAGAACATCAAGAAAAAGGATTACACGCACATAAAGAGTGTTCTCAATAGTGCCCTGTTCACCTTCAGCCTGTTTGGTGGATATATCAAGGTGAAAAAGCACAGGAAGAACGGGCTGGCTTTCAGCCATAAGACCGACTTCTGCTGCATCCAGCAACCATACACTAGTAAGGCTGATGGATTCTACCTCATGCATCACTTGATCGAGTACAAAAGGGGTAATCAACGCCTTCACATGTCAGCTACTACCAACGATGCCGAGATTGTCAACTGGGCCACAAGCATAGGAAAGACACCGAATCATCGAATCCGAGCTGAGTTTTATCATGTACAGTTTGAACTTGCCCAAGTGATCATGAAGCAGGTCCTCGAACCAACATGGATGTTCTACCATGGGCCAATCACGCGGGATGATGTCCGAGCACTGCTACTCACTTAGCGTCTGGACCTGAAGCCTTTCAAGAAGCTCGGGTGCTTCCTCCCTGACTATGAAGATTGGACCACCAACATGAAGGACTGATTGTCGATGACAATGTGTCACTATTGTCTTTCTATGGCAAAACTTGGAATTTATGCATGGCGAAACTATGTGATGTAATTTAACCGTGGTCCTGAACTAGCGTAGATCGCTCTAGTTAATTAGTTTGGGTATGAGGAACTTCGTTATTTATGTTTACTATAGGTTGCTTGTATTTTGCTAATTATGCCTCTTTGTTTTCTTAAGTACATTATGTTGCATATTATAGTTCAATTCATCAACTGATGATGCAGGTACATAGATCAGAGATGGCGAAGGACTGCTATGCCGTGTTCGTTGGGAGGGTTCCAGGAGTGTACGACCACTGGCCAGACGCTCAGGACCAGGTGGACAAGTACCTAGGTGCTAGCCACAGAGGGTTCGATAGCAGAGCCAAAGCGGAAAGTAGTTACTTGAGGTGGACGCTCCGGCAAGAGCGGGAGCGAAACCGCCGGTGGCTCAAGAAGTACTACATAGTCGCGCTCTTGCTCATGCTGATCGCTCTTCTCTTCTACATCATGGTTTAGATAGACATGGTGAAACTTGTGTGTGTGCCATGACCATGCAGTTGCATTTATTCAAGACATGACATGACTTGTGTATCACTATTTTCGAGATGTGATGATATTTGTGTTGAATGATGATGATGATGATGATGGTATGACGAGACTACTGTATGTGTATGATATGATGAGAATAGTGTATGTTTCTTATGATCTGATGAAACTACTGTATAGATCATGCACAAATACATCACAAATACGTAGAGGGGGAATAAATCTGTGAAAACAGGAATACTAGCAGTAGCGCTGGAAGGCATCTAGCGGCAGCGCTTGCTTTGTTGCAGCGCTACAGATAGTTAGCAGTAGCGCTTGTCCAGGTGGCGCTACTGCTAACCATACATGCCAGTAGCGCTGGTCACGGCAGCTCTACTGCTACAACTTAGCTGTAGCGCGTTAGCAGTAGCGCTGGACCTAGCGCTACTGCTATAGGTATTTCAAGAGCTACCAGTAGGCTTTCTCCTAGTAGTGTTTGACCGCTGCCCGCCTCGCTCCCACTGGTCCGTATTAACTGCACGCCCTAGCCGCCAGCAATAATAGGCGGCCGCACCCCCGGTCCACAGTGGTCACCAACGTCTGGACTCTGGAGTGTATGAGGATGCCGCCGAAGCACACCATCGGAGGGAGTGGCGATGCCGGGGCTGGTGAAGCACCCGCGCAATGTGTGAAGCTGGGCACAGAGGTTGCCGTCGCCGCCGACGAGGTATCGCGCGGGCAGCAGCACGAACTTGACTTCGTCGGCGCCGTCGTGCCCCCCCAGCCAGAGCCGGAGGTCAACAGCAACTCCGGCAACGACTGCGACTCCGACACAAAACCCATTAGTCATCTATATACCCATTTGTGCGGCAAACATATCATGTGTTTTCTATGGTTACTCCCCCCTCTCTAATTTTTTGGAATACAAATCCTATGGTTATGTTCTCTCAGTCCATGAAATTAGAGTAATTAAGATCCGTTAGATGCACGTAGTGTATTGATTGTTTGAATGTTATCCGTATAGAGTTAGTGATTACTTGTTTGTTCTGTACAAATGATTTGTCCTAATAATCCGACTAGGGTTAGCTTGCGTGCTAATAATTTGTGGCCAGATCTTGAGAATTGATTTTGAATGTCCTACATATATGTTTGTGCCTTTTTTCTTCCAGATCTTGAGAATTGATTTTTAATGTCCTACATGTATGTTTCTGCCATTTTTTCCTTTCAGATTGGTATGTACACATATGATGCTCCAGCCAGCGCCGCCGCCGGATGTAGATCTTGGACCCGGCTGCACGGCTAGAAGTGGCCACGGCCCCCTGGACCTGAGGAGCCAGTAGAATCTCCGACCGACCGCATCAGCGATCTCCCAGACGACATCCTTGGGGAGATCATCTCCCTTCTCCCCACCAAGGATGGCTGCCGCACACAAGTCCTCGCATCTCGGTGGCGCACTCAGTGGCGTGCCGCACCTCTTAATCTCGAATGTCGTCATCTATCTGTAGATGATGATTCTGAACTCCCCGGAGCCATCATCACCTTTGACCAGGGCTCCGTTCAATGCATAT
The DNA here is from genome assembly GCA_011799875.1 of Thinopyrum elongatum. NCBI lineage: Eukaryota > Viridiplantae > Streptophyta > Magnoliopsida > Poales > Poaceae > Thinopyrum > Thinopyrum elongatum. Next base: position 69,885,068 of record CM022302.1, on the reverse strand, counting down.
GTATCCCGGCATGCTACCTGTTGGACATACCGTGCACGGTGGCCGCCTGGCTGACATCCCGTCAATTCGATAAACTCCAGCAGCTTGAGTTCTACCATGACTATGTATGTAACATACCACGAACCGATGTATCTGTGCCCTCACCACCGATGTCCATCTCATGGTTTTCCTCCTCTCTCCACACCGCCACCTTTGCCCGGTGCCATCTAGTAGACAATCTGGTACAAATGCTTCGACTCCCACTGCTAAAAAAACTTGTGCTTGTGGTGGTTGATCTGTCGGAGGCCGCACTGCACATCATCATCCACTCCAGCTGCCCTGCCCTGGAGCGCTTGCTGCTTGTTTTTGGAATAGAAATTTGTATCAGTTGTCTCAAAATAAAGTCACCCCACCTTGTAAGCATGGGAATTTGTTTTTTTGGACATGATCTCATCATCAAATATGCCCCTTCACTTCAAAGGTTGCTCCTCGATTCTACTATAGTACCTTCGCAAATAACTATAGTGTCTGCGCCTAAACTGGAGACCTTGGGTGCAATTCGTGATCCTTTTAGATGGTTCAAGATGGTGTTTGACTCCACACCTATTGAGGTACTATATATTATTCACGTAAACTTTTGTAATCTTCTTTTTTCATTTGTGCACATAAGTTAAGTATCATCTTGGAGTAGACTTTTGGTACTAATATTATGTTCTATGCTCAATGAAGAGCTTGTCCATCCTATCAGTGGTGGTGGATTCTGTCAAGACCTTACATATCAGTATGTGGTGTTTTGATCTGAACACGATTATTGGCTTGCTGCAATGCTTTCCATGTCTGGAGAATTTGTATATAAAGGTGATGATTTCACGCACATTGAAAGCCCATATATAATGTACTATAATTAATCGTTCAGCTATCACTCTTTCAACATAATCTTTTTTAGACATTAACTGTTTTCAATCTTCATCTCTATTTAGGCACTAACACATGGAGGAAAAGGTATAACCAATTGATGGTTCAAGAAGCACCAGGATTTTCTTAGATCTCATGACATTCGTTTGAAGACAATAACACTGGAAGGACATGCATCCAACAATGCAAACACTAGCTTTTTCACATTCTTCATGTTGAATGCGAGGGCACTATTGTCCATGAGGATTAAGTTTTTCGACAAGAAATTTCTTACAGCTGCAAGTGTTGAACAACAAAAAAAGAAGTTTCAAGTGGACCTAAGGGCTTCTGATCGTGCTCGGCTTCTATTTACAAGAGCTTGTCATGATGGACCAGTAGAATTTCTGGCCCGGGATCTTGATTTTATGGATCAGACCGATCCATTTGATTGTGACTGCCAAAAAATTTGGTTGAGTTAGATGTCATTGTCCTGTTCAATCTGGATTATGTCTAAACCTGATGAGCAATTAATCCTCGTGCTTTTGTACTGTTTGTAAGCTGGAGTTAGATATTGTTGCCCTTTTCAACTCGGCTTTGACCCATATTTTCTTTCATACTAGGCCAATGGCTTGCCATTTCTTTAATTAAGACATAGGGAAAGAACATCACTCTCACGGGATCCTTGAGATCTTTGTTCATTACAGAACCGCAAGTTCTTAGCACCCACCAGCACCCACAAACTTATTTTCAGCTAGCACACCAAATGGGCTATAATTCTTAATAAGAAAAGCTGCATGGTAGTGACAGATTTGGATTTGTCATTTGGGACCCACGAGGAAAAAGCCTATCCAGGGCGGTGCCGACTCGACAGTAAACATTGAGAAACATGGTTTTAAAATTACTGTAAATCCAAAACTCGCCTCAAAATCATGAAACTTGGCATGGTGTTATGACATGGCACCAACATGCTGAGGTAAAAAATTAGTCCAATTTGGGACAAGTTTTGGTACAAACTTCTTACAAACCGGAGCTTCTCTCAAAAAAGGCTCATGGTTCTGAGAGGGAACTTGTCACCTATGTGTGCGAAATGACACACGCTGTCTCTTCCCGCCTTGATTTATTTTAGAGAGGCAACATGCAACTATAGGAGCTTCGTCCTAAAAATATGAAATTATTCAGGGTTCGTTTTGCCTTTTTAAACATTATTTGAATTTTCTAGGCATTTTGGAACATACTTTGGTGTGTGCAAAGGTCATGTGTGTACTAGCCACCTATGTAATTGGATGTTCAATCTGTTTATGGAATCAAGTCCTTATAAGTTATAAGTACATATGTTGTTGTTCTGTGTGCAATGACATCGCACACAGGCCATACTAGGGAACCTGTCGGTGATGATTTCATCAATCGCTGACAATTGTATACCACCAAGCGTTTCCCACAACACACACGGCTTATTAGTAGCAATCGTCTGTATTATTATCAATCTTAGCACACATTTCTGATTACAGACCTGTTTGCCGCGTAACACACACATCTTGTTAAATTGAACCGTTTATGTTCTCTTGGCTCAAAGCAAACAGTTCATCTGAGTGAACCGTATGCCGTATATCGCACGCACCTTGATATGGCTGACCGTTTCTTTTGTGTTGCCTAATCACAAATAGTTCATCCGAGAGAACTGTATGCCGCATACCGTGCACGCCTTCATCTGGCTGCCCGTTTCTGTTGTTCTGCCTCATCGCAAACATATCATTGAACTCAACCGTATGCCTAGCATCGCACACGCAATTAAAATCTGAACCGTGTTTGATGTATCCGCCATCGCAAACATTTTGCACCTTTTTTGATTGTTTTTTTTACATCACCGTTTGTGATTAATGCATCGCACATAGTTTCGTTGAAGGGCATTTGATCGTAGTGTCGCGTTAGCAGCATCCTGCAGTAGTGAGAGGCTTACTAGGGACACGGTATTTGTTTATGTATTCACACATGTATTTAAGTTTCCGGTCAATACAATTCTAGCATGAATAATAAACCTTTATCATGAATAAGGAAATATAAAATAACAACTTTATTATTGCCTCTAGGGCATATTTCCTTCGGGAAGGAGGAGAAGGGGGCTCACCGGAGAGGGGCGGCGAGGAGGAGGTCGGAGACGAGGAGCGGCGCGACGGCGAGGTGAGGCAATGTCGACGGCGAGGTTGAAGACGAGCAGCCTGGCGGCGTCGTTCTGGATTTGATCTCCGGCGGTGGAGGCTGAAAATGCCAAGTCCCACTTATATAGGATCCACCTTTAGTCCCGATTTGAGCCACGACCTGGGACTAAAGGACCTTTAGTCCCAGTGCGTGGCTCAAACCGGGACTAAAGGTCCACCCTTTAGTCCCGGTTACAGCCACGGGCCGGGAATAAAGGGTTGTTTTGGGGCGGCCCAAATTCAGCGCGGGAGGAGGACCTTTAGTCCCGGTTTGTGGTGGCAACCGGGAGTAAAGGTCTTTTCCATTTTATTTTTGTTTTTTTCTTTATTTATTTTCTTTTGTTTCTACTTACAGCCAAATATTTAGAGTTTTTGAGTGAATCTTTTTTCTTTAGGTCACAAAAATTATAAACTTTCTGTTAGTGCCAGTAGTTTTCAAATTTGAATAGTTTAAATTTAAATTCTTTGAAATTTGTGTGAATAACTAGTTTGTGAATAACTTTACTTTAAAAATAGATTTTGAGTGATTCTTTTTCCTGCTGTTTAATATTAATGTGTTTTATCATTATATTCAACTAGTCGTCAACCCGTGCACCTGCACGGGCTAGCAATTTTAATTTTAGATATAACAAAGTTTTGAGAGATTGGAAATGTCAAACAATAATTTGCATATGTTGATATAGGTTATTATTATCACACATGCACATAGGTTGCAATGAAGTTACATTACTTTGACTGTTTTGCGATTAGATTGTTTGCATCCAATTGTGTCACAACGATCCAAGTCAGATTTATGGCCGATATGTGGACATATGGATGTCCTACTTATCAAGGTTACATAAGGGTATATGTGTTATGTTGGTAGAAAACATGGTTAGAAAACTAAAAGTTGTTGCATGTATCATGTACTCGTGATCTAAAAGTTTCTAGAAGGTATAAAGGTGAAGTGCCCAATTGCAGCATATATATTACTTTCTTATTAGGCCAAAAAAAGACAGACATCTTCCTTTTTGCCACGGAAGCATGGTAGAATTAGAAAAACTTTGTTTCTATATAGAATAATGGATACATACATGAATGACTTTTTATCAACATACGTCACGTCGTAGCGAATAATATACATATTTTAAAAAGAAGCAGTTGTATATTCTCATTATACTATAAGCACCATAGATTATTCCGATTATAAGATCTTGTCTGTACCAACAAAATTTTAAAGAATTTCTCTTCTGATTAACCTGTATGGGAAATTTTTAATATTTTCTATCCATACTATACATATGTTTATCACATAGACAACCATGTTTATATGAGAGGGACAGTAGTGGTTGTAGAAAAATTGTATTGTTTATATGAGATCTTTGTGACGCATGATACAATCAAATTCTTTTTTAATAATTCAGCGATTTATATATATATAATGATGTTTTAATAGCTATTATTTTTCTCTTTTTATTTGGATAAAAAATACATGTACATACTTACTATATATAACAATCTTTTTTTTAATAGTACTATATATAACAATCTACACCTCCAAAGAATCATGTTAATCCTTTTGATACAGGATTAAGTGGCCATGTATAGGAGTCAAGGGGGAGTTTTTCCTCTTTTTTTTTGAGGATGAGATGTCGTTCCTTTCTTACGTTTGATCTGTTTCTTTTTTCTTTCCATCGGTGGAGGTTTTATGGAAAGAAGCTATCCTTTTTCATATATGGAACCATCTATATGAGGATGATTTCCTACTTTCCTTTCACCAACGTTACGTGTAGATGCTTGTTTTTTGGCCGGGCCATCTATATGTTACGTATAACTTTCACCCACGTATGGAAGTCTTGTGTGTCTGTTTTTTTCCTTTTCAATCGGGAAAAAAAAGATTGGTTAGTCAAACATATCTGTTTTTTGGGAGTTGCTATCTCGCGCGCGCGCTGGAACGCGCGATTTCCGACAGGCCATAGTTGCCCTTTTTAGCAAGTCTGCGTATATCGTTTTAGGTAAATCCGGCCCCACCCCGGGCCCCACCCGTTGAAATCAGGGGGGGTGGTGAGATTAAGTTTTACGGGAGAGAGAGAGTAGAGAGGGTCCAGCACTGTACGCACACATGTGGGCTGAATCTTAAACGTGGGTGGGCCCATTTGTCGTTGGCTTCCGACAGCACGAGGGAACGAGTCGCTCATTGCGACGCTCGCTCGCGAAGGAGCGTTTCTGCTGTTTTTTTTATCCCTGGAGTTTTTTATGGAAGGAGATTAGATCTGATTTTTTGTTGTTTTCATCGCTGGAGTTTTTATAGAAGGACATTATCCTTTTTTGAGGAAACCGTGGAGTCTTTTCTAGTTTTTTTTCACCAAATTATAACGTGTGAGATGTGATCTTTTTTTTTCTAGATGCGCTCTTTTTTTTTTCTTTTTCAGCGCCCAACTTTTATGGAAGGGGGCTATCCTTTTTTATGGAACCGTGGCTGATTTTTTTTCTTTCAACCAATGTTGAACGTGAGGAAGGAGGACTACAAATCTAACGTTTCATCTAGTTGATATGGCCGCTCAGATTTTTTTTCTAGGAAATAGAGAGTCCCAAGGGATCAAGATTTCCATAGGTGGTAGTTTGAGACAACATGTCTTATCGAAGACTAGCATCTTCAAACATCTTCACAAGGCCATCATCTTGCAGCAGTAGAAGAGAGTAGAATAGCATTTTATTTAGCAAACATGTTGAAGTACAGCTTAAAGATCCTTCCTCGACTCCCAAGCGAGAAAGCGATCCCGAAGCTTCAATTAAGTAACAAGTATCCAGTTTAAGTAGTAGATCGGGATACACAAACTGAGCGTCCTTTACCGTAGGACCGGCTATCGATAGAAGATTCATCCCTGCAAGGGTGCACTACTGTTACCCAACACGCTCGATCAACTCTGGCCGGACACACTTGCTGGGTAATGCCCGTCCTCGGAAGATCAACACAAAGCAGCGCTCTACCTAGGCTCGGCAGAGAGGTCAGCACGCCAGACTAACCTATGCACCCAGAGGTCTCGGGCCATCGCCCTGGGCACCCTGCGTGTTGCGAGACTGGCCGGGGTGCAGGCGCGACACTGAACTCGTCAGTGAAGTATCCAGCCCAATCCCGACAATCAGCCCGCATGGTGAATCGTGACGTCAGACGAGCTTTCGGAGAAACGTACTTCGCAGAGGGTCCCATAACCATTATCCCGCGTGGTGGTAGTGCGTATAGGGCACGTCAACCCACTCAGATCACACACCCAAATCCAATAGGCTCAATTAGTATCACGCGGAGACAATCAGAGTCTCTGATGCTCCGCCACAATGTCACACTCGAGTGCCCTTCCGGCACACCCGAAATCATAGATCCCCAGCGGGTACCCACCAGGGTGGACCCGCCTGTAACAAGGGTCAAAGTAACCGTGTGGTTATAACATCAAGGGGGAAACCCGAGGAATCACCCTCGGCGGATTCCACTCAACGAAATCATCAGGGTGAACGTATGAGGTATCACCCTCGAAGTTCACACTGAGGGTTGCACGACAGAGTCGTATCGGAAGTGGAGAAGGAGGAATCACCCTCGATGACCACGACCGAACAGCTACACTGCAGAGTATTCATCGGGAGTGCGTTACGAGGTATCACCCTCGGCACTCGATAGTTACTACGCAGAGTCGTACAACTAAGGGGGTGTGAAGTGAGGTGTCGGTCTCTGGTCGACGATCACGTTGATCGAGTCGTCGATGATCAAGCAGGGGCAACAAAGGAAAGGTGGTGGGGTCACTGATGGTTCACTACCAACCTATACTAAACAGTTTATCATAGGCAGGTAAGGTAGCAATGAACAGGTTACAACAGCAGGCTATGCATCAGAATAGGAGCATACAATAACAGTAGCAAAATCTAATGCAAGCAGGAGAATAGAATGGGCGATATCTGGATGCTTCGAGCGGGGGGGGGGGGGGGGGGCTTGCCTGGTTGCTCTGGCAAGAAAGAGGGGTCGTCAACGGGCTGTTCGTCGGTAGTGTAGTCGTATCCTGGTGCAGCGTCGTCGGTCTCGGCGTCTATCGAGAGAGAGGAGGGGGAGAGAAACAATAAATTCACGGCAATAATGCAAACAATATGTATGACATGCCCAAATGATATGCCGGGGTGTTCTACAGCCTAACTAAATGATTTAGTTAATTTAGGAATTTATTTGGATTTATTTAATTAAAGTTGGGCACTATTCATTTACTGAAATCGGTCTAAAAGTTCAATGTTCTTATAGCTGCGGGCGTCTGACGGGAATACGGAGGGCGTATCCGGGTTCGTATCGGAATTCTGAGCAAGTTTCATGTATAAAGTATTTTCATCGGAGTTACGGATTATTTAATATGATTTTCTAAAGTTTTTATTAATTTCTGAAATTTATTTAATTATTTAATTCAACATTATCCTAAACAGTGCTGCGATGACATCAGCATGACATCATGCTGATGTCAGCAGGCGCCCTGACAGGGTGGGTCCCACCTGTCATAGACTGTTAGCTTAATTAGGATTAACTAATTAGATTACTGTTTAATTAACACTAATTAGTTAATTAGATTAACCTAATCAGGATTAATTAACTAATTAATTAACTAGTTAATTAATTAATTATTTTTATTATTTTTATTATTTTTATTTTTATTTTTACTTTACTTTTTTTTTCTTTTTCTTTTAAACGTTTTTGGGCGTGGGCCCCTCTGGTCAGTGGCCCAATGGCCAGCGGACGTGTCCGCAGCGTGTCCCCTTTGGGGGCCGGACATGTCCGGTCCACCACGGGTCAGCGCGCGCGCAGGGGCGAGCGTAGGCAACGGTGGCGAGCTGGGCTCGGGCGAGATGAGGCCAAGGGTGGCAGGGCGGCGGCGGCGCAGGCGAGTGCGAGGCAGACGCAGCGGGGCAGCAGCTGCGCGGCGGCACGTAGCAGTATGGGCGAGCGGGCGCGCGCGGCGACAGCAGTGGAGGCGGCCGCAGCGGACGGCGCAGTGAGCGCGAGCCGACGCGGGGCGCGGGGCAGCGTGCGTGTGCGCGCATCGGCGCGAGCAGGCGCGAGGCGCGGCGAGTCAGCGGTGACCGAGGGGAAGGGAGGAGGCCGGAGCCGGGCCTCACCGAGCGGTGTAGGGCACGGGCAGGGGGCACGGGGAGGCGAACGACGACGATGGTCGGCGACGGCATCGGAGGAGGCAGACCGGTGGGGAGGAGGAGGCAGGCCGGCGAGGTGGCGCTGGCCCGATCCGGTTCTGGATCGGGTGGGGGGAGTGAGCGAGGGGGTGGGGGGATTCTGTCGGTGGGGGTGGGGGTGTGGATTAGGGTTTGGCCTCCTGGGGGAGCCTAATAGGGGAGAGTGTGGTCGGTGGCCCAGTTGGGCCGTGGGGGGGGGGGGGGGGGGGGGGGTTTCCTTTTTCTTCTTTTTCTGTTTTCTTTTACCTTTTTCTTTTATTTATTTTCTTTTCTCAGTTTAGTAATTAGTTAGGCCTCATATTGAATTTCGTAAAACATAGGAACTGCTCCAACAAATACTAGGCATTACCTAACACTACCAAAAATTAGTTTGGAGTCAACTTGAGTTCACACAACTTTTATAATAATTAATATGCATTAATCCTAGCTGTTTTAATTATGTTAGTGCCACCTAATTATTTTATTATTTGTTGGTTTCAATTTTAGACTAGCCTCTGCAATATTTGTTATTTACTGAACATTTTAGTTTTTATGTTGGACAACATTTATATTTCACTTTCATTTAAATTTGAATTTTGACTTAGAAGTTGAAATGCAATATGATGCTAATGATGATTATGCACTGTTAATCATGCTAACATGTCATTATGAAAAGTGATTACTGTTGCTAATCACCGGGGGTGTTACATTTTATTTCTGCACAAAAACAACACCATGGTAGTTCTGCTTAAAACAGTGTTAGTCCGGGTTAGTTTCATTCAAATCATGCAAATTAGAGTCCAAAACAAGAACAAAAGCATTAGGAAAAGTAGATACGACGGAGACGTATCAACTCCCCCAAGCTTAAACCTTTGTTTGTCCTCAAGCAATTCAGTTGATAAACTGAAAGTGAAAAAGAAAAACTTTTACGAACTCTTTTGTTCTTGTTTACATAAATAAGCTTAAGTAGCACCCAGGTTTTCAGCAAAGATTATGACTAACCATGTCAACAATAACTCTTAGAAATTATATTAACTCATATCAATGGCATAAGCAACTTGCGAGCAATAATAAAATATCCCAAATAACAACACTTTGTCAAAACAATCGTGATATAATATGACAACAGTGGTATCTCGCTAGCCCTTTCTGAGACCGCAAAACATAAATGCAGAGCACCTCCAAAGTTCAAGCAGCGACTAAACATTATAACTCATGGTAGAAAAGATCCAGTCATGATGCAACCAACATTAGCTATACACAATGCATGAGGATGACAATAGTGCTCTCAGATCTGGCGCTTATTTGAGAAGGTGATGACTCAACATAAAATTAAATAGATAGTCCCTTCATAGAGGGAAGCAGTGATTTGCAGCGGTGCCAGATCTCAGATTTTTAAAACAGAGATAAATGTAATTTTGAGAAATGTACCCTTCCTGTTTAAGTCAAGACCAAAAGTTATCAATATCTTCCATGCTAAACACATTAGTGCCAGTTCCCAAGTGATAAAAGTAAAGGTTTACTTCCCCTCCACCATCAAACACATTCCACGGCTAGCCGAATCCATGGGTACCGTCCATACCAACATCATTCCTGGGGGAGTTTTGTTTAATTAATTGCAATTTTTGATTTCAGGACTGGGACTCCCTATTACCGCCCATCTCGTGCAAGGACGAGTGAATAAACACTCATCATGAGAATAACCCGCTTAGCATGGAAAATACTGACTACCCCCTGTCGCTCTATGGACAATTCAGGCACACAAAAGTGGATGTTTATTTGAAGTTTTTAGCGGTGGCACATGCAAATTTACTTAGAGCGGCAGGGTAATACCGCATATAGGTAGATACAGTGGACTCACCTGGAATAACTTGGGTTTTAGGATTTTGATGCACAAGCAGTATTCCCGCTTAGTACAGGCAAAGGCTAGCAAATTGGTTGAGAAGCGGCCGGCTAGAGAGCGAAAACGGTCATGAACATGCATTATGCATAAGTAACGTTGGATACTAGCATGAGTAGGATATGAACACCATGAACATAAATATCATAGAGGCTATGTTGGTTTTGATTCAACTACATGCATGAACATGTGCCAAGTCAAGCCACTTGAAGCATTCATAGGAGGATACCATATCATCATACTACATCACAATCATTTTAATGCAGGTTGACATCCAAGTTAAAGCATTATTCACTCCTAGCTACTTAGGCATGGCATGAGAAACTATAATATCTAATTGTCATTGCAAACATGTTTGATCATAATATGCTGAATCATGGATACTAGGTTAAACATATTTACAAAAATAGAACAAGTTGAGTTCATACCCGTTTCTCTCTGCCACAGCCAGTTCATCAAATATCGTCATTATTGCCTTTCACTTGCATGACCGAATGATATGAAAATAATAATAGTGCAAGAGTGTCGTGGACTAAGCTGAAATCTGCAAACATTTGATTCAAAAGGAGAAGACAAGGAAATACGGGCTCTTCGTTAGATCAATGGCAATGCATATGAGAGCCACTCAACATTTTCATCGTGGTCTTCTCCTTGGCATGACTCAATAAAAAGAAAATAATTTTAGAGAAACACACTGAAATATTTTTAGAGTTTTTAGTTTTTCTTGAAGAAAGCAAATTAAAGAAAAACAAAAACAAAAATGAGAAGAACTATTTACACGGGAAAGCTCCCAATAAGCAAAAGAAGAACAAGGAAAATATTTTTTGGGTTTTCTTTTCAATACTACAACTAACTAAACTAGAAAGAAAAACCGAAAAGAAGCAAGAAACAATTTTTTTTGATTTTCTCAAAGTTTTTCAAACACACAAAAAGAAAGCGAGAAAATAAATCTAGCATGGATAATACAATGAAAAAATGTGAACACCGACAGCTAAAATGAAATGTGTGAACATGAATGTAATGTCGGTGGAAATGCGTACGCCCCCAAGCTTAGCCTTTTGGCCTAGCTTGGTAATCACCATCCGCGGACTGCATAGTAGTCGGAGTGATAACTCATGGAGGCTCTTGGTGCAGCCTCCTCAACCTGCCGAGCAGCTATGACCTCCGCGTTGTGCGCGGGGGCTTCGCTCTCAAAAACATAATACCTTCCTTTGCTGTGATAATCAAAGAGAGCAGGAACACGAGAGAGAAAGAGAGCAATGGTGATTTTTTTGGAGGTAGGGGATGACATGGGCTAAAGAGATAAGTGAGGGGGCCCATGCGGGGACCACAACCCACCAAGGCGCGCCTGGGGCTGCTGGCGCGCCCAGGTGGGTTGTGCCCACCTGGTGCACCCCCCTCTGATGTTATTTGCAATTAAAATTCAGAAATATTCAGAAAAAAATCATATTAATTTTTCAGGGCATTCTGAGAACTTTTATTTTTGGGTCATTTTTTATTGCACGGGAAATTCAGAAAACAGACAAAACATGGCATTTTATTTTAATTAACTAAGAAGAATAGAAAATAAAAGTTGGGAGCAGAAAGTTGTGCTTACTAAATTCATCAACTTCATACCTCTCAAAAATGATCCATTAATAAGGTTGATCAAGTTTTATTAACGACCACCTTCGATTGGCATGCAACCGAAGAATTTTCGTGAAACATTAAATTATCTCAACGGGTATATGCATGTCCCCAATAATAAGAATTTCATATTTCTTTTTGGCAGTAGGTAGAGGTAGTTGAAAACTTCCAATAGTGAGCATCGGAGATTTTTCAATAACATTAATACCATTCACTTGGAATTGTTTCTTCAGAAAGTGCTCCATATGTTCATTACCATTGATATGAAAAGTGACTTTACTTTTATTGCAATCAATAACAGCCCCTGCAGTATTCAAGAAGGGTCTACCAAGGATTTTCGACATGTTGTCGTCCTCGGGCATCCCAAGTATAAAAAAGTCAGTTAAGATAGTAACATTTGCAACAACAACGGGCACATCCTCACAAATACCGATAGGTATGGCAATTAATTTGTTAGCCATTTGCAAAGATATTTTAGTAGGTGTGAGTTTATTCAAATCAAGTCTTTTATATAAGGAAAAAGGCATAACACTAACACCAGCTCCTAGATCACACAAAGCAGTTTTAACATAATTTCTCTTGATGGAGCAAGGTATAGTTGGTATTCCTGGGTCTTCAAGTTTTTTAGGTACTCCATCCTTAAAAGAATAATTAGCAAGCACTAGTCGTCAACCCGTGCGTCCGCACGGGCTAGCCTATTTTATGTAGACGTATATAAGCTGAACTTCCATTAACATTTTTGTTGCATGCAATTTTTTTTCAGAAATTAGCTGTGATTATGAACATTTATATCCACATTTCAGTAGCATTTCTTGTGTGCCAATACTTTTCCATGAGTACAAAATAAAAGAATATGTCAATATAAGTTTGAAAATTACTCTTCAGAATAAATTACAGTTCTCACTACAAGTCATAGAGCCAAAATGTATATATTTCTACATTCAATATCATGGTGAGAAATTATTACCATTTGAACAATGGACTCATGACCAATGATCCCCTTCCAACAACAAATCCTTGAGCAACCCGGACAGACCAACCTCTGTAAAGTGCCAAGGATCGGCTTCTATGTGAAGTATCATTCAATATTTTCGTGAATATGTGGAGGGAATACAAACATGCAGAGTGTAGGATAGTCAACTCGTTTGCAGTACACGTGCAAAGCATGTGCAGTAGTACGTAGCTGTGAACAAATTCTGAGATATCACCCGCAAAAAAAAAATCAGAGAAAGGGACTCAAGCTATATGCAAGAAAATTATATCTTACCTACATTTCGCCGTTCCTTCCGGCAGGTAGTAAAATGAAATGGTATTTTTGATGAATTCCTGAGCAGGTAATTTACATATATGTAGGAGTTACCAATGATGATAAAGTAATACTGAATTGTATTGTTATATTTCTAGGGACTGCGTCTCCAACGCAACCAAGGTAAACTGATGAAGGATACCATCTTTGTGGGTAACAAGCAAAGAGCACTGATGGAAGACAGCTTGTTTTTCGTCAAAAATCGATCAGCTTCACCAGCTGATGCAACCATGAGACGCAACCATGAGCATCGATAGGTCATAGTGGTGATGCATCATCCATTTGGCATCAAGTTTGCGTGAGGCACCAATGAAGTTCGACAAATCCTCACTGTGGTCTATTTCTTCTCGGTAATCAAGCTCGAGTAAGGAAGAACCACATGGCAGAGGACAGTGAGGCGGAACAACAATGGCCATCCAATTTTGTGTAGTTCCACTAAAATTGAGGAAGACATGCCCGGGTATGGAGATGTTGTTTGCAAAAATATAAAAAAAGGGATATAATGTTGTTACTTTGTTTTCGCAGTGGTACAAGATTAACCGCGACATCTCAATTGCCAATAAGAATTAATGAAAAGTACACCAACAAATAGAAGCATCATGATTATCTTGATGGGAACTAAACCAGGATACTAGAGAAAAAAAAGCAGGACAGATGCATTTATCGACGCCTCTGGATTGACATCAGCATTACTTAAAAGGGACGTCACTTTAACATGGGCATTGCTTCATTTAACCAGTGATAGTATTAGATTAGCAGCAGCAATAGGAGCATATGGACAATAACCGCACAACCACCATGTACTTTTTGTGGAAAAAAACATGTATACCTCCACCGAGGCATAAACCAGGACAACTTTTCGAGTGGCCTTTCCTCTATAATAGTAAAAATAGGTGATGTTGGACCAGCCGACGTACCCTAGCTACTGTACATGGGGAGCTGGGGAGTAGTGGTATAGAAGAAAACCCGCATGCAGCGACCTGGGGAGCTGGACCAGTACAATGAAGCATGAAATACAAAAGAAGTTATACCTCAGGTGGGCGAGATGTCGCTTAGGCGGGCGGGCGGGATCTGCCCACACGACGGCAGCGAACAAGGGTGCGGAGGACCTTCGTCCGCGCCAGCGCCGGCTCAGAGAGGACGGTGCGCATAAGCTTCCTCCATCGCTGACGGCGACAACGTCAACGCTGCACCTCCTCACCTCCCGCAGCGGACGAGATTCGGCCAGATCTGTGACCACCGGTGAGGAGAGAGATAGAGGGGACACTGTCATCTTGTTTTGATATGGAGAGGGTGAGAGAGTGAGACGCGAGAAACCCTATCAAACAAGAGGCTGCAGATATAATGGAGTAAAAAAATCTCTCCATTGCAGTGGTTTTAAATAGAATACGCGTGTTCCCGGAACAAAGAAACGAAAACTGCCAGACAAATCTTTTTTTAACGTACCAAGAAAGAAAACTCGATCAATAACACGCCCCCGCTTCTAGGTCGCAGTTTGTATCGTTCACGTGTGGTCCCCGACCCTACATTATTAAGTGAACAAATTAAAGGGTCAAATTATTCGTACATAAGCTGCCTCTTCGTGTACAAATGCGTTCCATCGTGTACTCTCGGGTATGTCGGAGGCAGAGTGAGTGCGTGTACATTTCTTCTTGTACGTAGTACTCCATTTATCTCACCTCATATTGTTTCCCACTCCTATGATATTCCTATCCTAGGAACAAAATGAGGCGGTACTAAGTTTGTATGTGTGTAGGGAGAACGAGAGATCGATGTTATGCACTAGCGTGTGTGTGTGTGAAATAGATGGATTATGGTCCCGTACCCAATAAGATGGATATGTGTGTGTGTGTTAGAGAGAGAGAGAGGGAGAGGGGGAGAGAGAGTGAGGAAGAGGGAGGGAGAGAGTGTGTGTGTGAGGATTTGATGGTAAAAAAGGTCGCCAATGTTACTTGGTATGTATGAGAATATTAATATTGAACTCTTAAAGTTAATGTGGCCCTGTTGCAACGCACAGGCGTTCTTCTAGTTATAAAGGTTTTTTAGAGCTAGTATTAGAAGTTGAAGGTGTGCCACTAGTCTACTACACTAAAAATTGCTTATTATTGTTCTCTGTTTCAAATCTTGGTTTTTGTCTAATGATGCTGAGATGATCCAACTTTGGAGCTTTTGACACAATTTACACAATCGTAAAACTAATGTATACTGCTTGGGTCATACAAAAATGATAAGAATTACTCCCAACGGGTTTTCCTGAATGAATAGTACAAATTTTCTTGACTGGTGGTACTGCTTGCTCTGTAGGTATCTAGAGTTACATTCCGGTGGCTGCGATGCAGCAATGAGATGTTCAGTCTAGGTTCTTCCAATTTGTATGTTTGGCATGGACCCTCTATGTGGCGTGTACCACTCACTGTCAGCCGTGAATTGGACTTGTAGGAAATAATCGCTTAATTTGATTAGTGTTTAGTGTTAAACAACATGTGTACATGCAGGAGAAACCCTCACCGCACGGATCAAAGGTTGTAGTGTAGGATGGACCAGGAGTTTGTTAGAGTTTATATTCTTGTTGTAACTTGAAGATCTATCTCTAGTCTATCCCTTGCTTCCCAAGATTGTAATCTCAACTACTTGTACGCTATCAGGGAGGTCGCGACCCTGCATATAAACACGAAGCCGTCGGCCCTGAGAAAGGCACGACGTTCCCAGCCTTTTCACATGGTAATCAGAGTCTAACTCTTCCATTCATCTAGCCCTAGCTCTCCATCGCACAAGCTTCCGCCATGGCCTCCTCCGGCGCATCCAACTCCACCCTCACCGGCCAAATTACCGTAAAGCTCACCCGCACAAACTTCATCCTCTGGCGCACGCAAATCACACCGCAGCTCAGAGGAGCGGGCGTCTATGGCTACGTTGATGGCACCATGCCGGAACCAGCCAAGACCGTCGTCACCAAGGACAAGGACGGGAAGGAGGAGTCCACACCGAACCCCCTTCATCCGATCTGGTACCGGGAAGATCAACAGGTACTTGGCTATCTTATGAACAATCTTTTCAAGGAAGTGCTCATGCAGGTAACTTCGATCTGCCATGCACACGAGCTCTGGATAGTGCTGGCGAACATGTTTTCATCCCAGTCACTGTCTCACATCAACAACATCCGCGTCGCACTTGCGAATGCACAGAAAGGCAACCAATCTGTTGCGGCCTTCTTCACGCACATGCGCTCCCTCGCCGATGAGCTTGCTGCTGCAAGCTAGCCACTCGACGACGACGAGCTCATCTCCTACATCACGGCCAGCCTCGAAATGGAGTATCAGCCCCTCGTCTCCGCCCTTGACGCCCGCACCCAACCTGTCACCCTTGACGAACTGTATGCATAGATGAGTAACTTCGATCAAAGGGTGGCACTCTTCCAGGGCGCGAACTCCGATGGCGACGACTTCAAGTCATCTGCCAACGCTGCCATGCACGGTCGAGGTGGTGGCTCACACTACCGCGGGCCAACTCGCGGCAAGGGGAACAACAGCAACAACTCTCGTGGCGACCATGGTGATCGCGGCGACCGCGGTGACCGTGGTGACTCCCGCGGCAATGGTGGCCGGCCCTCCTACACCAACAACAGGGGCGGCCGCCGCAACTCCTCCAACAAGCGGCCCAATGTCGTACAATGCCAGATCTGCAACAAACCCGGCCACACCGTGAAGGACTGTTGGTACAGGTTTGATGATGATGGTGACTCGTCTTCGGATGAGAAGGTGGCCGGAGCTGCTGATGGCTCATATGGAGTGGATACCAACTGGTATGTGGATAGTGGTGCAACCAACCACATCAATGGTGAGCTCAAGAAGGTGACCATGCGTGAGAAATACCGCGGCAAAGACCACATCCACACTGCTAGTGGAGAAGGTATGAAGATTCATCACGTTGGTCATTCAATTATTAATACCCCTCATAGAAAAATTCATCTTAGGAAAATTCTGCATGTCCCTAGTGCTTCCAAAAATCTTCTCTCCGTTCATCGTATTGCTATTGATAACCATGTCTTCCTTGAGTTTCACCCTTTCTATTTTTTGATCAAGGATCAGGCAACAAAGAAGGTGCTTTATAGAGGTAGATGCGTTCGTGGGCTTTACCCATTGATTCCGGAGATTAGAAGATTCAATAAACAAGTTTTTAGTGCCACCAAGCTATCTTCGACACGGTTGCACGATCGATTAGGGCATGCAGCTTTTTCTTTAGTTGAACGATTGCTTAGGAAGAATAAACTCTCATATGTTGGAGAGTGTGATGTTGAAACAATTTGTGATTCATGTCAGAAAGCTAAGAGTCATCAGTTACCTTATCCAATTTCTACTAGTATTTCTACCAAACCATTGCAACTCATTTTTTCCGATGTTTGGGGACCCGCTCCGTCCTCTGTTGGTAGACACATATACTACGTTAGTTTCATTGATGACTATAGCAAATTTTCTTGGATCTATCTCCTTAAGAAAAGATCCGATGTGTTTCAAGTTTTTATTAACTTCCAAGCTCTCGTTGAACGAAAATTTGACACCAAAATCATCGCCCTCCAATCTGATTGGGGAGGTGAGTATGAGAAGCTAAACTCATTCTTTCAAAACCATGGCATCTCTCACCATGTGTCGTGTCCACATGCCCATCAACAGAATGGGTCTGCCGAACATAAACACAGGCACATCGTAGAAGTTGGCCTTGCTCTTTTGGCTCGAGCATCCATGCCGCTCAAGTTTTGGGACGAAGCGTTTCTTACCGCGGATCATCTCATAAACATACTTCCTAGCCGTGTTATTAATAATGACACACCCACCGAAAGACTTCTTCATACAAAACCAGACTACATGTCTCTCCGTGTGTTTGGCTGCGCTTGTTGGCCTAATCTTAGACCATACAACAATCGCAAGCTTATGTACCGATCCAAACAGTGTGCATTTATTGGATATAGTGCACAACATAAAGGGGTCAAGTGTCTTGATGTCTCCACCGGTCGCGTATACATTTCTCGCAATGTTATCTTTGATGAAACCAAATTTCCATTTGCTGATCTTCATCCTAATTAATGCCAGCGCTCTCCTTAGAAAAGAAATTCTCCTCTTGCCATCACATCTCTCCGGTATTGATCATGGGGGAAAGATAATTGTGATGATCATACGTTGACTAATCCTCATAACCTTGTACATGAGTATTATGATGATGCAGATACAACAAATATTATGACTGGTGAAGAAATCACAGAAAATGGTGAAGAAATGCCCCAAAACAGACAACATTTTATGTGTTAAACCCTGGGGGACATATCCTCCTCAGGATCGGAGCAGCAGCAGCTTGGCAGCGGATCTACCATGGGATCCGTGTGGCTGCAGGGCGGCGGTACCGTAGAAAACGCATTGCCTGCGCCCGCACCCACCAGGAGCCGCGGTGTCGACCCAGCGGCCGTCACACGGTCGCCTCTCACCGGCCGAGAAGCTCCACCGGGCCCATGCCAATCTGGCTCCCCCACGCGGCAGGCCGAGAGCCGCTGGCCCGCGAGTGGGCCTCGCTGCTATGCACGCCGCCAGCAGACCAGCACGAGGGCCAGCGCTGATTCGGCCAGGCGCGCGATCCAGGGCTGATCCTGTCGCGGCCACAAGGGCTAGGGCGGGATCTTCTGTGCTGCCCACGTCTACTCCGTCCTCTACAGAGGCCACAGAAGATCCTGCCGAGTCAGGAGCTGCTGCGACGTTAGGAGAATCCGCCTCGGGATCGGCTGGCGCAGATGCAGTCGGATCTTCTATGCCCGTTTCTACTCCACTCCTTCCACGCACACGTCTACAAAAGGGGGTAATTCAGCCTATAAATTATAAAACCAAATTTGGTCTTGCATGTTCTACAGGTGAACCAAGCACCCTTGATGAGGCTCTAAGTGATGCACGGTGGAGAAAGGCTATGGAGGAAGAACACTTGGCACTTCAGAAAAACAAGACATGGCATTTGGTTCCCCCACCACGAGGTAAAAACTTAATTGACTGCAAGCGGGTTTATAGAATTAAAAAGAAATCTGATGGAACCATAGACCGTTACAAGGTCAGACTTGTGGCAAAAGGTTTTAAACAGCGATATGGCATAGACTATGAAGACACCTTTAGTCTTGTTGTCAAGGCTGCCACTATTCGTCTTGTGTTATCTATTGCTATTTCCAGGGGTTGGAGCCTTAGACAGCTAGATGTACAGAACGCGTTCCTTCATGGTGTTCTGGAAGAAGAAGTATACATGAAACAACCTCCTGGGTTCGTCGATAAAAACTCACCCTTTCATGTTTGCAAACTTGATAAAGCTCTTTATGGACTGAAACAGTCACCCAGGGCATGGTACTCACATCTCAGTCAAAAGTTGCAAGCACTTGGCTTTGTTCCATCAAAGTCGGATACCTCACTGTTTATTTATAATAAGTCAAATACATCTATATTTGTGCTTATCTATGTTGATGATATTATTGTCACAAGTTCATCTGATGAGGCAGTGGCAGGACTATTGAAGGATCTGAGTGCTGAATTTGCTCGCAAGGATTTGCGAGATTTGCACTTCTTCCTAGGTATTGAAGTAAAAAAACTTGAAGATGGCCTTCATCTTTCGCAAGAAAAATATGCCACTGATCTGGTAAGGAGAGTTGGTTTGCAAGGATGTAAGCCTGTACCAACCCCTTTGTCTAGTACAGAAAAACTATCTCTTACAGAAGGAGATCTCTTGAATCAAGAGGACAGTACCAGATATAGAAGTCTAGTAGGAGCACTTCAATACCTCACTCTGACAAGGCCTTATATTTCCTTTGCTGTTAATAAAGTATGCCAGTTCCTTCATGCACCTATCACAGTTCATTGGACTGCTGCAAAACGTATTGTAAGATATGTGAAACATACTATGAGTCTTGGTCTTACTTTCAGCAAGTCCTCATCTACCCTTGTCAGTGCTTTCTCTGACTCTGACTGGGCAGGATGCCTAGATAACAGACGCTCCACTGGTGGATTTGCAGTGTTCTTTGGACCTAATCTTATATCATGGTGTGCAAAGAAAAAAGCAACAGTATCAAGGTCCAGTACAGAGGCTGAGTACAAGGCATTGGCAAATGCTACAGCAGAGATTATTTGGGTCCAGTCCATGCTGAAAGAGCTTGGTGTGAAACATGTCCATGTTCCATGCTTATGGTGTGATAATCTTGTGCTACCTATCTGTCTGCTAATCCTGTCTTTCATGCAAGAACAAAACACATTGAGACAGATTTCCATTTTGTCAGAGAACGTGTAGCTAACAGACAATTGGAAATTCGTTTTGTGCACTCAAGAGATCAGGTTGCAGATTGCTTCACCAAGGCATTACCTACAAGAAGTCTTGAAGAGTATAAACGTAATCTCAACTTGCGAAGTTGTGATTAAGGGAGGGTGTTAAACAACATGTGTACGTGACAGGAGAAACCCTCACCGCACGGATCAAAGGTTGTAGCGTAGGATAGACCAGGAGTTTGTTAGAGTTTATATTTTTGTTGTAACTTGAAGATCTATCTCTAGTCTATCCCTTGCTTCCCAAGATTGTAATCTCAACTACTTGTACGCTATCAGGGAGGTCGCGACCCTGCATATAAACACGAAGCCGTCGGCCCTGAGAAAGGCACGACGTTCCCGGGCTTTTCACATTTAGAAGCTTAGTTCTGACTAATAAATGTTGAATTGCACCTGATTACCTTGTGCTATTTGCTACTGCATAGCTGGCAATTCAATCAGGGCAGGTTTCAATGCCATTTTGCTTCGTTGGGATGCTGCGAAGGCTTGGACGAGTAGCCTAAATTTGGGGTTCTTTTATGAGTTGGCTAGCATTTTAAATATTTTATGAGTCAGCTTCTGAAGATCTCATTCATTCCTGGAAAAAACTAAAGATGAATATTTTGCATGTGTTTTAGCTTTGATTTGCCCATACACATGAATGAAAGCGTTTGATTCGAGATTCGGCTGTAATTTTGTTTTGCTATCTAGGACATGTAGGTGTGGCGAAGGCTTCAGTGAGTTGGCTAAAATGTGAATTTTAATTCCTTACGAGTTAGCTTAAGAAAGTATTACCTCCGTCCCAAAAAGCTTGTCTTACATTTGTCTAGATTTTTTACCCGTGAAGTCAAATAAATTTGGTTGCTGTGATCCACCCAAGTTAACTTTGTCATTTGTTATGGATAACTTCCACAGAAGCAAAATATACTTTTATTGGTTGCTGGTACAGTCACAGCCGTAGAGAATTCCATGATTGATTTTTTTTGAGAAATAAATTCCATGATTGATGATCCTGCCCTTCAAGCAGTGGCGGATGTACAGGGTGGCCAGGGTGGGCCACGGCCCACCCTGGGATTTTGAGACAGCCTATATACATATAGATTCTAACTGGGCCAGAAAAAAAAACAGCCCAATAAACGGAACAAGTCCACATCAAAATTGCTCATCCAGTCCCCCGACGCCCACTGCGCCCTCTCACCGCTTGACCCCGACGCCCACTGCGGCCGCGCACCGCTCGACCCCGACGCCCACTATGCCCTCGCGCGACTTGACCCCGACGCCCAGCCGACAGCCGCCTCGCCTCGCCGTTCCTCGCCGCCGTTCGCGCCCCTGCCGCTGCCCAGGAAGCTCCCGCCTCTCCTCCAGCCCTCGATCCAGGGCTCCAGGTGCGTCTCCCTGCGCGCGCGGCGCGCCCCTATCCTAGCGTGCGGCTGCGCCTCTGCCCTGCCGGAGTGCCGGCTGCATGCACCCCTGCCCCCGCCCGTCGGTCGACTGCCTGGCGGCCCTGCCCTCGCCTCCTACAAATCCGGCGGCAGCAAATAGTGAGGTACCAAAATCAAATACCCCAAATTCATGATTTATATTTATCCCAATTTTATGATTTAGGGTTTGCTTTTTTGCACTATGAACACATAACACATACATAATTCTGCACTCATTTCGGCCTTAATTAGCTTTATTGATAGAAAGCAGTACTGATAGAAAGTAGTGTTCTTACAGAATTGTTTAAGAATGAAGAGGGCAGGAGATATTGTTTCTCTTTTCCAGAGAGAAGCTATGAAGATAGGAAAAAGAAGGCAGAGAATATGCCGGATGTGGCTGAAGAGCAAACCCACGAAGTTGTGTGTATGCCGGTTGTGATCGAAGAACCAACATTGTCTATGTCAAATGTGACCATAGAGCAAACTAAAGATGTGTCACCGCCATCACTACCGGTTTATGATTTTAGTCGTCTTAAACATGATCCTGGGGAAAGGCTACCCATTGCAAGTTATCCTATCAATGATCAAGACGCAGTTTGAAGAGCATATATCCTTAAAAAGCCATTCAAACCTTATGCACATGACTTTAAAAAAAGAACAATTGGGAGTAGAGAACGTTCATTCAATCCTTTGTGGCTTCATAATCATAGTTGGCTTGAATATAGTACCAAGAAGGAATCTGCATTTTGCTTTGTATGTTACTTGTTCAAAGAGAAAAATACTAGTGGTAAGGGAACTAATGCATTTACTGATGGTGGTTGGAGGAATTGGAATAGAGAGGATGCTCTTCTTAAGCATGTTGGTTGCGTAACAAGTGTGCATAATGCAGCTCAAGAGAAATATAACTTATTTGTGAATCCTCGTGCAACAATTGATGATCTTTTTATGAAGGTGAACAATGAGGATGTACGTCTTTACAAGATGAGGTTGAAGTATTCACTTAGATGCTTGCAGTTTCGTCCTCATCAAGGATTGGCATTTCGTGGGCATGATGAAACATTGATCATGAAAGAGTCACCTTCTGCCTATTATATTCATTGTTTTGCACATCAACTTCAGCTAGTTCTTGTTGCTGTTGCCAAGGGAAATGATGATTGTGTGTGGTTTTTTTATCGAGTGTCTTTATTACTGAATGTTATTGAGTGTCTTGTAAGAGTCATGACATGCTTCGAGATGCTAGACTTCAGAAAATCATGAAACTACTTGAATTTGATGAGTTACAAACTGGGAGTGGATGATTGCCTAGTAACATACATTGAGAGGGATGCTTTCTCCGAGGTGAATGAAGATGACATAATTGATACCTTCATGGCAATGCAAAAGCGTAGGTAAAAAACATAGTCTTTTTGAACTTCTCAAGGTATGTATTATGGTCCATGTACTATTTACTATGTAGGCTTCTTTATGCAAAACTGAAATTTAATTGAGAATTTTAGTGTGTTCGTAAGACCATATTGATCTATTTCTTTGTGCTATTGGGCTATTTGGGTAATTAGTTAGAACGTTCACATATCATATTAGTTATTAAAAAAAATTGGGCGGATCACCCTGTTGTCAAATGCTAGCTCCGCCGCTGCCTTCTAGTATATTTTGCTTCTTAAGATGCATGGTACTTCGTCTTACCAGCCACAGAAGAGAACTGCTGTGCTGAGTGCCGAGACTCTGTCAGCGTGTGAGCCGCAGTGTAGGTTCTTTATATGGCACTGGAGGAGAAAACCGACATTAACTCAACACTGGACAATTCGATATGTAGCCGAGAAATTAAATGACCACAGTGTCCTGTCGCTAAATTTACCATGGTGTTCAATAAAAGTTGGCCACGTATTCATTTTCGAACAAAATGGGGACCTATTTACAGCTGTCATGATCAGCGGCCTTAAGGCCACTTTCAATGCATTGGTGCTTAGATAAGGTGCTAAGCATATTAAAAAGTTTAGCAACTAATGTCCACAATGCATAGGTGCTTCATTTGTTGGTGCTAAGCTCCCCTCATTTAATGCTTTAGTAGCTAAACTATTTCATGTATTGGTGGGTTTCTTTCATTTAATTGCTTTTGCCTAGGTTCACGTGCTTGGCATTGGTTCTTTCTGGGGTCACCAAACTCACCTCTCTCCTCTTTATTACCTTGCCACATTATATTTTTTGCCTACATGACAGCCTTAGCACCTGTATAAGGTGGAGCATTGGGGAGGGCCTAAATGCCAGGGGAAGTCAAGTTGGAGAAAGACACCTCTTGGCATGTAATATTTTAGGAAACGATCATGTAAATAATTTCTACTCTTAATGGAGCAGTTGGTAGGATTGCGTCCACGGTATTTTTCGTCTCACCACTTTCGTCTGGTTTTTTTTCGACTGGTTTTTTTCGTCCCCTCCCCCGGCACGCACAAAAAAACCCCACCCCAAACGAAAATCCACCCCTCTCGATCCCGGTCTCTCTAGCCGTCGACCGTCTCCCTTCTCCACCCGCGCGCCGCCGCCCTCGCCTCTCTTTGTCCCGATCTAGATGGCACCTCCCACCTTGGCAGGGGCGCGGGGCAGCAGCCTTGTCGCCTTAAGCGCCGGCAGCGCCGCCTGTATCTCCACGATCCCCTTTCTACAGTCCTAGCTGCCCCTCTCTATTTCCTCACAAACCCTAGGGCCTCCACACCTCCACATCGCCCCATCCCACCGATGGCCTAGCCCTAGATGGCGGCCACCGCTGCCACCACTTCCTCCTTCCTAACCCTCGCACGTGGATGCATCATGTTTACTGTAGCTGTGCGAGACGTCCGGCACGGGCGCTGCGATGTCCAGTGGGCAGTGGCGACGAAAGGGCGGTGGCATGGCCTCCGTTGCGCGCTCAGCCTTGCTCCTGTGCCACCTGCCGGGCTGGACCTTCCGCCGTGCCACCCTGACCATCTCGCCTGCCTCCCCACATGCAATGGAACAGGCTTCTTTGACGATAAGTAACAGACTTCTTCCTCAAGTGGCTGGAACAGGCTTTTGTGTTTTACTCCTGATTCTCTTCTGACATGCTAATTAATTCCTCACAAATTTTCTATAGTAAATCCATTCTTACAGTGGAACACATTCAGCTGGCGGTCCGGATGCAGAAAATGATTGGTGCAGTGGAACACTGCTATTTTATCAAGATGGAAACAATGGTGCTTATAAACATTATTCAGAATTTTTTCAGGTATAAGCAATTAAGCATCCGGCTGAACTTAGGCTGATGTGACTGTCTAAAACATGCAGGCTCACCTGTTTATGCCCTTATTAGTATTGAAAGGTCCAGGCATGGATCCTTTCGAGCACGAGAGACCTGAGCATCATCCCGTCGTGTGGGGCCCTTGCCGAGGATCAAAGTCAGCTAACAAGGTGGATCATTGGAGGCCAGAAGCTGCAGTCTTGTCAGTGTTGTGCAGTAGCTCGGTTGATGGCCGCTGATGGATTTTACAGATTGGTTCGCTTCGTGTATATAAATTATAAGGTGCTTACTGTGCAAAAGAATATATTCATCCATTTTTTTTTGGCAACAAACAATCAAACTTTTCTGTTGGCCTTGTTTTTTTTCAGAGAGAGGAGGCCTTTGTTGATGGATATAGATTTGGACAACAGAGACATGGGTTCGGCTAGTAAATCAGGGATGATATGGGAAGGTTGTAGTGTGTGCGTGGCTTGCTTTATGCGTGCTGCTGCTTGCTTGTAGTGTGCGGGTGTATTGTTATTGTAATCTTATTTTTTGTCCATACTTCATATCATGGATCGGGCACAGTATGCTTTCTACATGCCTTTTCCTTGTTGACTAAACAGTCTAAACCTGAGCACATGACAATTTTAAGTTCTCATGTAATCCGAACTGCTGCCGGTTCAGATTTCAGCATTCCCTGCAATTCTTGACTTGCGTCACGCTGCAGCACACGTTGCTCGTCGTTCTACCTGGTTCTGTGCAATTTTCATTATCTTATTTGCCCAAGTATCATGCAGAATCAATTCTCTTATGGGAATTAGCCTATTGTGTTGACCTAACAAAGTCCACTTTGACCTACCTAAAAATTATGCAGTGAAGATGTTGAGCTTTATCCAAAAAAAAAAAGTAGAAAAAACAACTCAGTTCATTTTCCCGGTGTCATAATTCATAACTGATAAGCTTGTAGATTGTTATTGTTTTTCAACAATTTGTATTTTGTAATTGTTGATATAAATTGCTTGGTTACCATCGCTAGCAAGAGAAGAGATGAGGATGACAGAGAATCATCGGGTGAGGACGAAGATGAGCTAGATGTATGAACCTCCCTCATTGTGGGTGCAGGCTTGGAGAAGTCCATGATGACGAGGCTGTGGGGCGACCATGAGTTCCATCTCGGTAAGGGGGCACATGGATTGATTGATTCATAGTCGAGCCGTCTCCTGCTTACTATAATTTTCTTAACTGAAACAAACTGAAGAATATTAGTCGGCAGGGTGCTGAGCTGGAGGAGTGGGTGTGGTAAGCCCCCTGGGTGGAAGTGCGTCTTCACAAGCACCAACTCACCATCGCCACCTTTGCCATCGGTACCAAGGGAGTCAGGTAGCTAAACTCATCTTCTTGTCATTACCTTCCTCTTGTGTTCGGATAATCATAGTTTCTTTGTCAACAGAAAAACAAACCTGTTCATAGTTTTTTTTTCAATGCAATTCCTTGCCTGACGTGCTGATGTTAGTATGTCTCTGGAATGCCCTTGCCCTTGAAGAACAACCTCGTGTACATCAGTACATGGTTAAGTGGAGCAGGTAAAGTCAAAAACCAAATTGAAAGTTTCAGAGGTGAGAATGAGAACTATAGGAAGGCTTTTTTTTAGGGAAACAACAGGACTCTGCTGCGTATTTTCATTAATTTTCAAATAAATAGTACAAGGTTCCATAAAAGAAAAAGAGAAAAACTAAAGGAAAAGAACTATACAGCCAGCCAATTACAACAGACACTTTTGGGAAAACCCCAAAAGTGAAAATGAATACAAAGAAGGGAAAAAGTTAATATACATATGGTACATCATCTGAACTCACTAGTAGAAAACGGCCCATTTGTCCCGGTTCCAGAGGCCCATTAGCTCCGGTTTTGGAACCGGGACTAAAGGGTCGGGACTAAAGCCCAAAATATTTAGTCCCGATTCGCTTACGAGCCGGGACAGAAGGGGCTCCACGTGGCCGCTGCGGGGAGCCCAGGCAGGAGGACCTTTAGTCCCGGTTGGTAACACCAACCGGGACCAAAAGGCCTCCACGCGTCAGCATTTGGCAGGAGCTGGGGTTTTTGTTTTTTTAAAGGGGGGGGGGGGGGGGGGTTGGGGGTTTGGCGGGTAATTTAGGTGTTTCATATTGTGTTAGCTAGCTAATAGAGAGAAGTGTCCTCTCTTTCTCCGTGCTTGGTCGACGCTAGCTACTATATGTATAGAGAGAACTCGACACGCTAGCTAGTAAGCAAATGAAGAAACCATTAAGTACACAAGATCGTCATGAACATATACAGAGAGAAGTGATCGACCTCTCTTTCTCCGAGAGATTGGTTGAACAACAAGTTTTTGTATATCTATCCGACGCTACTAGCTACATATATACAATATAAGATCTCTTACGTACAATGCCTAACATCTAATGTCAAATTTCACATGGTATTCTCCGGTTTTATTTATGACGTGGTCAAGAAAGAATCCTGCCAATTCCTCTTGAATTGCTCGTATGCGATCATGTGGTAGGAGTTCATCCCGTATCTGCCACAACTAATTTGAAGAAGGGTGTCAATACATATATATTAATGAAACTCAACACAAATGATGGTAATAAAATAAAATTATGAATATTATTGCTTACGCACTTCATATTGTTTTTCAGAGTAGCCCCGCTTAGAGGTCGTCGCGTTGTAGATGAACTCGCAAACGTAGTATCCACAAAAATCAGTCCCGGCTTCCTGCCACAAGCACTTTACGAGAAATAGAGTTCAATCAAACTGATAATCAAGCATTATAAATGGTATTGATGAAACTAGAATCAATGGGAGATGCGCGGAACTAGCTAGTAGTACTTACTTTTGGGTGTGTAAATCGCAGCTCCCTCGGCAGTGCCGGAACAATTCCGGTGAACTTTTTCCAAACCCTGCCAGACAAAGAAAATAATTACTTGATATCAGGAAATGAACAAAGTTGCCGATATGGTGCGATAATGATCGATTGAACTTACTTCTGGAGCATTTCAGTCATATCCGCATACTTCTGGGGATCTTTTCGTCTCGTGTCTAAGACGGTTACTACTCCCCGCTCAAGCTTAATCTCTAGCAGAATAAAGTGGAACCTGCGCACGCATGCATAACTCATCAATTACATTAATATAACCTCGAGTAATAAGGGAAACCGAATATGCACAAGACAGTAACACTCACTTGAAGTTGTAAGGAAAGAGTATTTTCTCTTTGTTTTGATTTTTAAGCAACGATTGTAGCAAGTTGTCCTCGATTTCTGTGACATTCTTTTGAACCGTCCATTCATGTATGATATTTGGGTTAATGAACCCAATGTCATAGATTTGTGCTTTTCTGCATTCGACGATCTTCAATCTACATAATATAGTGAGGATAATTATATATACATGCAATGAAAGAGCTGAGCTATATATAGAGACTTAATTACAGAAGTAGTACTTACAGACAGTAGCAAGTCACGAGTGTTTTGTCGAGGGCCTTTTGATTGTATAATTGGAATAACTCGTCAAATTCAACAGACAACTGATCCATTCCAACGAGGTCATGCTCCTCTTTAATTCTCAGCGTCAAAGTATCCTTCCCAGACTCGCTGCAGGTTTTCATGTACCATTCATGGAATCTTCGCATCATCGTTGTTAGAGGAGGATGATCAGGTTTGACGAGAGGCTGCCCGTACTGGTATCTGAATTCTTCCACCTCCATTATTTCAAACTCTACATCATCGCTCAGGTAATCAGCAGGATTGGTACCGGGCACCATCCCCGGCTGATTAGCGACGATATCGCTAGACACCTTGAGCGGGGGGCACGATTGGTTCGCCTGTTCGCCGAGCTGGGGAATTTTTTTCCACTTCTTCGTTCTGCTAACCTTGCATGCATGCAAGTACTTCCCGACCGCTCCGCTTCCTTATATGTCCTTTCAATAATGCGCTCATAGTTGGATTGCGGCGGAGAAGGTGGTGGTCGCTTCAGGGCATCGATAGTGCGCTTTAGTTTCATCGGATCTATCATCTCCTTCGGAGGTGGAGGTTTCCGTGCAAAATGTTCAAGCACTTCGGCAGCACTGATTTTCGCGGTTTCCTCGTCGGTCCTCTCATATGGTAACTTTTCCAGAGGCTTGAGAGATGGACCGTATCTGAATTGCTTCCCGCCTCTGCTTGTACTGCTAGCCGCCGGAGCGGCGACGGCTCTCTTCCGTCGTTGCTGACGAGGCGGAGGAGGAGGCGGAGTGCTCCGACGCGCCGGAGGAGGCGGAGTGCCCTCACGCGCCGAAGGAGGTGGAGTGCCCTCACGCGCTGGAGGCGGAGGCGGAGTGCCCTGACTCGTCGGAAGAGGAGGAGGAGGCGGAGGTGTTCAGTTTGGAAGCTTGATGTACTCCTTCCGCTATAGACATGTAGTCCTCAGAGCATAACCCAGCTGATTCTCCCCTTCACCTGTAGGGTGGTCAAGCTCAAGCTCATCAAATCCCTCCATTACTTCATCCACCGACACAACAGCATAGCCATGTGGAATCGGACAGCAGTGAAAAGTTCCGTCAGGTTGAGGAGGTGCAACAGAGCCGACAACCGCCTTCAAAGTGAGGTTCTGCCATTTCGTCATAAGCTGGCAATGTTGAGCCTCCGTGATAGTATCCATGGGATAGCTAGGAGCCATGAAATCAGGCTGAACGAGCTCCGTGGAAGCCACACTGCTTCTCCGCTGAGATGGTGGGGTAGCTTCTTGGGCAGGATCTTCGTGCCGCTGAGATGGTTGGCCGGCAGCTGCAAGTTCCTCTAGCTTTACTAGTCTTGCATTGAGCTTCTGCATTTCGCTCAGCTCCGCCTTCCTCTTTCTCTCCCGGCTTCTGTAACCGCCTGCGCCAGCAAGCCCAACCACCCACGGAACGGAGTCTGGTGTGCCTCGTGTTCGTCTAGGGTGCTCAGGATTCCCGACGGCCTCAGTCAGCTCGTCCTTCTCTCTATCGGGAATGAACGTCCCTTCCTGCGCTGCGGTGATATACTTCTGAAGCTTCTTGATGGGTATTGCATGTTGCTCGTCCTTCAAACGGCACTTCCTTGTTTCACGGTCCAAAGTTCCCCCAACCCCGAAGAACCAACTCCTTGAACGGTCTGGCCAGTTCAATGTCTGTGGTTCGACCCCTTTAGCAAGCAGGTCTTGCTCAGCTTTGTCCCACAACGGCCGGGCTTTGAGGTAGCCACCTGACCCCGTGTGATGGTGATACAACTTCTTTGCAGCATTTATGTTGTTTGTCTCTGACATTTTCTTACTCTTGTCCAATATCTTGTAGGCCACAAATGCGGGCCAGTGATCTCTTATCTTCTCAAATCAGCCGGTGAATTCTGGAGTCTTCCCTTTGTCGAGAAACTTTGATTTCAACTCATTCTTCCACCTCCTGAATAGATCTGCCATCTTCTTAAGAGCACACGCCTTGACCAGTGGCTCTATAACTGGCTTATTCGGATCCGCCTCTGGTGGTAGGGTGAAATTTGCCTTCAGCGAGGTCCAAAGATCATCTTTCTTTCTATCGGTGACATAAGAAACTTCAGGGTCGTCGTCCTTAGGCTTAATCCATTGCTTGATGCTGATCGGGATGCTGTCCCTAACAATAGCTCCGCATTGAGCAGAAAATGCGTCCTTGGTTCGCTTGGGTTCAATCGGTAGGCCATCGTCCGCGAGTGCTGTGATCGTGAACCTTTCATCCTGGCGCAACCTTTTCTTTGGGCCTCGTCTCCTTACCGAAGTTTGGCTCGATCGGAGGGCTATAAAAGAAGAAAGAAGAGTTAATATATGTACATACCAAAACAATTAATGCATCAATTAGCTAGTCAGCATAGGCTTAATTAATATATATACCTCGCCGGACTTTGCAACAGCTCCCTCCTCCGTTCGATCACCGGAGCCGTCATCATGGTCTCCTTCTTCCTCCGGCATTCGGTCACCGAAGCCATCATGATCATGTCCTTCCTCCTCCATTGTTCGATCACCGGAGCCGTCATCCTCTCCTTCCTGACCATCGGTGTCGTTGAGAAACGACAAGACATCACCTCCGCCGAGGATTATGTCCCCCAACAACTGTTCTTATTCCTAGTCTCTTTGCTCCATAGTTTCTGCAAATATTACTAATCACAACAAGGAATCATATTAGTGGCCTCGACGCTTCTACGGTTTGGGGTGGCCTCGACAACGCTTCTAGGGTTTGGGGTGGCCTCGACAACGCTCTTTTAACTTGGTAAATTTGGGTGGCCTTGATGCTTCTAGGGTTTGGGGTGGCCTCGGCAATGCTTCTAGGGTTTGGTCGGGCGAGAGGGGGGTGATTCTCTTAACCTTTAAGGGATTTAACAAAATGGCGCCATTCTGGATGTGCAGAAAATGGTCCATATTTTTCCTGATCTCATCTACCCTTCTATATGTCACGTTGTCTAGTGTCAAAGGATTCAAGAAAACCATGGCTTCATCATTAGCCAGAAGTAACAGGCGCATAATGGTACGAAGCTCTCCAAAATTGTTTTGGAACGGAGTCCCGGATAGGATAATTAGCTTTTTGGTATGAAGCTCAGCAAGAGCCTTCCGAATATCGCTATTTGGAAGGCCTTTGCTGAAATTCGTACCAAAAGGCGAATTATTCTATCCGGAACTCCGTTCCAAAACAACTTTGAAGAGCTTCGTAGCATCATACGCCTGTTACTTCCGGCTAATGATGAAGCCATGGATTTCTTCAATACTTTGACAGAAAACGTGACATATAGAAGAATATATATATATATATATATATATATATATATATATATATATATATATATATATGAGATCAGAAAAAAATTGGATCAACTTGTGCACATCCATAATGGGGGCATTCTTGATAAATCTATGTCAAAAGTAAAACTTTGACATATGATCAAATATTGTTGCATATGTCAAAATTCAAACTTTGACATATGATCAAACTTTGACATATGATCAAATGTTGCATATGACAAAATTCAAACTTTGACATATGATCAAACTTTGACATATGATCAAATGTTGCATATGTCAAAATTCAAACTTTGACATATGATCAAATTTTGACATATGATCAAATGTTGCATATGTCAAAATTCAAACTTTGACATATGATCAAACTTTGACATATGATCAAATGTTGAATATGTCAAAATTCAAACTTTGACATATGATCAAACTTTGATATATGATCAAATGTTTCATATGTTACCGGAGTTTTCTATATGAACAAAAAAAAATTCCACATGACATGTCCGACGTCCCCCCTCATGTCGAAGTTATCAGGGAGGGGGTAGACGACAACGATGCTCACCCCTCATGACATGTCCGACGTCCCCCCTCATGTCATGTCCGACGTCCCCCCTCATTTTAACTAATTTCTATGAACAAAAAAATATTCTATGAACAAAAAAAATATTGACCAAGTTTTTATATATATATCATCATACCATCATCATCATCATCATCATCATCCATCCATCCATATTCAACATGTTCATCCATCCATCCATCCATATTCAAAATGTTCATATTCTACAATATCACCCAAAAAAATCTTTGCATATTCTTTGCATATGAACATACATACATTTTCTTTTTTTCTTAAATGTAACATATGAACATTTTCTTAAATGAGCATATGAACATACATATCACCAAAAAATAGACCTTTTTCTTTGCATATGAACATAAAAAAAATCTATACACATCCATCCATCCATCCATCCATCCATATATATACATACATCAATCCATCCATCTATATATATGAAAAAAATTCTATGAACTTAAAAAATTCTAAGCAGCAGGGGCAGGGGCGGCGGCGGCGGCACCGCAGGGCAGGGGCGGCAGCGCGCGGCGGCAGCGCAGGGGAAGGGGGGCGGAGCGAAAGGGGGGGAGGAGGACCGGAGAGACCCAGTAGGGACAGGCCGGAAGGGGAAGGGGAAGAACACGCGATGGAGAATATGAACACCCCTCGTTCGGATGTTCGAAGAAAGGAGAAAGGGAAAGGTAACAAGAGTGTAGCTCTCCGGCCAGCGGAAAATTCGGAGGCCGGAAACGCACAGGCGAAGGTGGACAGGGCGAGAAGGGAAGCGGGAAGAGGGGGGAGCAGGGGGGCGGCGGAGAACTCAGGGGAGCGCTGGGGGGATGGGGAGGGTGTCGGGTAGGAGGCGGGCGCAGAGCCTGGCGACGTCGAGCGGGGGCAGGGTGGGCAGAGAGCTGGCGGCGTCGGCGAGTCGATCGGGTGCCAGGGCGTCGGCGTCGAGAGGAGAATGGGAGGTGGGGGAAATTTCCTAAGTGTTGCCTTATATAGCCGAGCCTTTGGTCCCGGTTTCTTTAGTCCCGGTTGGTGCCAACAACCGGGACCAAAGGGCGGCATTGTTCCTAGTTTGTGCCACCAACCGGGACCAATAGCCTTGCACAGCGGCGTGGTGGTGGGAGTTTAGTCCCACCTCGCTAGCTGAGAGAGAGCCGCACCTGTTTATAAGGTGCGGTGCGCCTGAGCTTTCAAGCTCCTCTCTAAAGCAGGCTTACGGGCCTAAACACTCTGTATATGCCTGTGGGCCTACTGGGCCTTCTGCGGGCATAAATCCTGGCCCATGGTTGGGTTTCTAGTCGTATTCAGGCCGTGGTGGCCCAGCAGGTGGCATTTTTTTATTTTTTTTCCCAGTTTTTTTGTTTTGTTTTTTGCTTTATTAATTTTCTTTTGTTTCTACTTATAGTTTTTCAGTGATTCTTTTTGATTTTAGGTCACAAAAATTATAAACTTTCTGTTAGTGCCATTAGTTTTTAAATTTGAATAGTTTAAATTTGAATTTTTTGAAATTTGTGTGAATCACTAGTTTGTGAATAACTTTACTATAAAAATAGATTTTTGAGTGATTCTTTTTCCTGCTATTTAATATTACTGTGTTTTATCATTATATTCAATTTGGTAATTTTTAGGTTATTTTAAATGCCTGTTTTAATCAAAAACCGATTTTGTTATTTTAGTTTGCTATTAAAGTTCTACCAAAAATTTCTTTATGAAAATTCTTTTTGCTATTAATGTTTTGAACAAAAAATACTTTGATAATTTTAGTTGCATAAAATTTTATAATTTTAGTTTAAAAAATACTAGAGGTTTATAAAAGCTTTTTAGTGATTCCTTTTGCTATTAGAGTTTTATAAAAGCTTTTTAGTTGATTCTTTTTGCTATTGAAGAATATTATAGTTTTGTTTTAGTTGATCATAACAGAATATTTTAATTGATTATTTTTAGTTCATTCTTTTTGCTATTAGAGTTTCATAAAAGTTTTCTAGTTCATTCTTTTTGCTATTAGTTCATTCTTTGAGCTAAATGACCCTGAAATTGAAAAGCACTACAAATGAATTCTGAAAAGGTTGAAAGTTGGCATGGTTTCATCATTTCACCCACATAGCATGTGCTAAAAAGTTGAGAGGGTTACGACAAAAACTGGATGCACTTCGTGTACAAAATGGACAATCTCTTTCAAAGTATCAGGGTTTCGGACGAAAACTCATCTGTTACAAAGGGGTTTCATTTTTTTGAACTTATTTGAACTCCAGACTTTTTGTGTGTTCAAAATGCACCATTCAAAGCCACATCATCAATTTTCAACCCTTGCTGACTTCATTTGGTATTTTTCATGCATTTACTGATTTTTTGAGCTAAATGACCCTGAAATTGAAAAGCACTACAAATGAACTGTGAAAAGGTTGAAAGTTGGCATGGTATCATCATTTCACCCACATAGCATGTTATAAAAAGTGAGAGGTTACGGCAACACTGCAGCACTCGTGTACAAAGGACAATTCGTTCGACGGATCAGGGTGTCGGACGAAAACTCATCTGTTACAAAAGGGATTTCATTTTTTTGAACATATTTGAACTCCAGACTTTTTGTGTGTTCAAAATGAACCATTCAAAGCCACATCATCAATTTTCAACCCTTTCTGACTTCATCTGGTATTTTTCATGCATTTACTAATTTTTTTAAGCTAAATGACCCGGAAATTGAAAAGCACTACAAATGAACTCTGAAAAGGTATCATCATTTCACCCACATAGCATGTTATAAAAAGTTGAGAGGGTTACGGCAAAAACTAGATGCACTTCGTGTACAAAACGGACAATCTCTTTCGAAGTATCAGGGTTTCATACGAAAACTCATCTGTTACAAAAGACATTTCATTTCTTCACATGTAACTGCAGTGATATTCTAGATCAAAGGCATCATCATAATAGTTGTGGGGAGAAAGTCTTCACTTTTTCTTCGCTTGTATCCTTTGCTTATTGCGCCGTAACCATGGACAATCTTCATCGTTTAACAGGGTGCTTGGGTCAGCCTTGACTTTGAAGGGAGGAATTTCATGAAACTTTTCATAATCTTCAGACATGTCTGTCTTGCCCTCCAATCCCACGATGTCTCTTTTTCCTGAAAGAACTATGTGGCGCTTTGGCTCATCGTATGATGTATTCGCTTCCTTATCTTTTCTTTTTCTCGGTTTGGTAGACATGTCCTTCACATAGAAAACCTGCGCCACATCATTGGCTAAGACGAATGGTTCGTCTGTGTACCCAAGATTGTTCAGATCCACTGTTGTCATTCCGTACTGTGGGTCTACCTGTACCCCGCCTCCTGACAGATTGACCCATTTGCACTGAAACAAAGGGACCTTAAAATCATGTCCATAGTCAAGTTCCCATATGTCCACTATGTAACCATAATATGTGTCCTTTCCCCTCTTGGTTGCTGCATCAAAGCGGACACCGCTGTTTTGGTTGGTGCTCTTTTGATCTTGGGCGATCGTGTAAAATGTATTCCCATTTATCTCGTACCCTTTGTAAGTCAATACAGTCGAAGATGGTCCCCTGGCCAACGAGTGCAGCTCATCAGAAACAGTGTTGTCACGCATGAGACGTGTTTGCAACCAACTGCCGAAAGTCCTGATGTGTTCACATGTAATCCAGTCGTCACACTGCTCCGGGTGTTTGGAGTGCAGAATATTCTTGTGTTCATCAACATACGGGGTCACCAAGGTAGAATTCCGTAGAACCGTGTAGTGTGCTTGAGACCAAGAATGCCCGTCCCTACATATTATTGAGTCCTCTCCTAGCGTACCTTTTCCTGTCAGTCTCCCCTCATACCGCGATTGAGGGAGACCAATCTTCTTAAGGTCAGGAATGAAGTCAACACAAAACCCAATGACATCCACTGTTTGATGGCCCATGGAGATGCTTCCTTCTGGCCTAGCGCGGTTACGAACATATTTCTTTAGGACTCCCATGAATCTCTCAAAGGGGAACATATTGTGTAGAAATACAGTGCCCGGAATGACAATCTCGTCGACTAGATGAACTAGGACGTGCGTCATGATATTGAAGAAGGATGGTGAGAACACCAGCTCAAAACTAAGAAGACATTGCGCCACATCACTCCTTAACCTTGGTAGGATTTTTGGATCGATCACCTTCTGAGAGATTGCATTGAGGAATGCACATAGCTTCACAATGGCTAATCGAACGTTTTCCGGTAGAAGCCCCCTCAATGCAACTGGAACCAGTTGCGTCATAATCACGTGGCAGTCATGAGACTTTAGGTTCTAGAACTTTTTCTCTGGGATATTTATTATTCCCTTTATATTGGACGAGAAGCCACACAGGACCTTCATACTGAGCAGGCATTCAAAGAAGATTTCCTTCTCTTCTTTGGTAAGAGCGTAGCTGGCAGGACCTTCATACTGCTTTGGAGGCATGCCATCTTTTTCGTGCACACGTTGCTGGTCCTCCCGTGCCTCTGGTGTATCTTTTGTCTTCCCATATACGCCCAAGAAGCCTAGCAGGTTCACGCAAAGATTCTTCGTCACGTGCATCACGTAGATTGCAGAGCGGACCTCTAGGTCTTTCCAATAGGGTAGGTCCCAAAATATAGATTTCTTCTTCCACATGGGGCGCGTCCCTCAGCGTCATTCGGAACAGATAGTCCGCCGGGACCCTTTCCAAAGATTACTTGTAAATCATTGACCATAGCAAGTATGTGATCACCAGTACGGACGGCGGGCTTCTTCCGGTGATCTACCTCGCCTTTGAAATGCTTTCCTTTCTTTCGACATTGACGGTTGGTCAGAAGAAATCGACGATGCCCCAGGTACACATTCTTCCTGCATTTGTCCAAATATATACTTTCGATGTCATCTAAACAATGCGTGCATGCGTGGTATCCCTTGTTTGTCTATCCTGAAAGGTTACTGAGAGTAGGTCAATCATTGATGGTTACAAACAGCAATGCATGTAGGTCAAATTCCTACTGTTTGTGCTCATCCCACACACGTACACCGTTTCCATTCCACAACTATAAAAGTTCTTCAACTAATGGCCTTAGGTACACATCAATGTCGTTGCCGGGTTGCTTAGGGCCTTGGATGAGAATTGGCATCATAATGAACTTCCGCTTCATGCACATCCAAGGAGGAAGGTTATAGATACATAGAGTCACGGGCCAGGTGCTATGATTGCTGCTCTGCTCCCCAAAAGGATTAATGCCATCCGCGCTTAAACCAAACCATATGTTCCTTGCGCCACCTGCAAAGTCCCCCCACTTTCTCTCAATTTTTCTCCACTGCGACCTGTCAGCGGGTGCTCTCAACTTCCCGTCTTTATTACGGTCCTCTTTGTGCCATCCCATCAACTTGGCATGCTCTTTGTTTCTGAACAGACGTTTCAACCGTGGTATTATAGGAGCATACCACATCACCTTGGCAGGAACCCTCTTCCTGGGGCGCTCGCCGTCAACATCACCAGGGTCATCTTGTCTGATCTTATACCGCAATGCACCGCATACCGGGTATTCGTTCAAATCCTCGTACGCACCACGGTAGAGGACACAGTCATTAGGGCATGCATATATATTCTGCACCTCCAATCCTAGAGGGCATACAACCTTCTTTGTTGCGTACGTACTGTCGGGCAATTCGTTATACTTTGGAAGCTTCTTCTTCAATATTTTCAGTAGCTTCTCAAATCCTTTGTCAGGTACACCATTCTCTGCCTTCCCCTGCAGCAATTCCAGTGTGGTACCGAGCTTTGTGTTGCCATCTTCTCAATTGGGGTACAACCCTTTTTTGTGATCCTCTAACATGCGATCGAACTTCAACTTCTCCTTTTCACTTTTGCATTGTCTCTTTACATCAACAATGACCCGGGAAGATCATCATCGGGCACATCGTCTGGTTCCTCTTGATCTTCAGCTTCCCCCGTTGCAGCATCACCGTATTCAGGGGGCACATAGTTGTCATCATCCTCTTCTTCTTCACTGTCTTCCATCATAACCCCTCTTTCTCCGTGCTTGGTCCAAACATTATAGTGTGGCATGAAACCCTTATAAAGCAGGTGGGTGTGAAGCGTTTTCGAGTCAGAGTAAGACTTCGTATTCCCACATATAGGGCATGGACAACACATAAAACCATTCTGCTTGTTTGCCTCAGCCACTTCGAGAAAATTATGAACGCCCTTAATGTACTCGGAGGTGCGTCTATCACCGTACATCCATTGCCGGTTCATCTGCGTGCATTATATATAATTAAGTGTGTCAAAAACCATTACAGAACATCATGAATAGATAAGTGACCAAATTAATAGAAGTTCATCATCACATTAAAACCAAAGTACATACATAGTTCTCATTGAACAACATATAGCTCTCCAGAGCATCTAATTAAATCATACATTGAAACTATCTAAAACATTTCAATGCAACAACAAATGCGATCATAATCGCAACTAAGGTAACAATTGATCCAACGGCATAATGATACCAAGCCTCAGTATGAATGGCATATTTTCTATACTTTCTAATCTTCAAGCGCATTGCATCCATCTTGATCTTGTGATCATCGACGACATCCGCAACATGCAACTCCAATATCATCTTCTACTCCTCAATTTTTTTCAATTTTTCATTCAAGTAATTGTTTTCTTCTTCAACTAAATTTAACCTCTCAACAATAGGGTCGGTTGGAATTTCCGGTTCACATACTTCCTAGATAAAAAAAATTATGTCACGTTGGTTGGCATAATTGTCATAAACACTAAATGAAACTAATAGTTATAAAAGATAATATATATACCACATCCGAATCATAGACAGGACGAGGGCCGACGGAGGCGGATACCAAAACCATCGCACTATATAATAACAAACAATAATAAAAGTAAGAAAATTACACAAGTATCTATCTAAATCATACAAGTAAGAACTTTTTTCTTTTAGAAAGAAGATAAGAACAAGAGGCTCACCACGGTGGTGCCAGCGACAAGATCGGCGCGGGCGATCGACGGCGGTGAGGACGGGGACGGGACAGGACGGACCGCCAAACCTAGACAAATCTTGAGGAAAATGGAGCTTGGACAAGGAGCTTCGAGAGGAGAAAGCTTAAGTGTGGCTCAGGCATTTCATCGAACACCTCATGTGCATAGGAGGTGAGCTAGAGCACCACAAAGCTCTCCCACGGCCGGCCAAAAAAAACAGAGCACTCCACTGCTCTGCTCGCGGGGTATATATAGGCATCTCTTTGGTTCCGGTTTGTGGCTAGAACCGAGACTAAAGGACCCCATTTGCTCCCGGTTCTAGCCACCAACTGGGACCAATGGTTGTGGGCCAGGAGCGAGGCCCATTGGTACCGGTTCCTGTCTGGAACCGGGACCAATGGGGCCAGACGAACTGGGACCAATGGCCCACGAGTCCCAGCCGGCCCCCTGGCCTCACGAACCGGGACCGATGCCCCCATGGGTCCCGGTTCGTGAGTGAACCGGGATTAATGGGCTTACCCGGCCTGGACCAAAGCCCTGTTTTCTACTAGTGACTCATGCACCCATTGTGGCAGAGCAATGAAGGATTTTCGAGTAGCTCTATGAACCAGCCATTGGAGCTCAGTCTTCAACTTTTTCCTGCAGGCACAGAGGCTGGGGGTATGTTCTTGAAACTACAGGAAGACTAAGGTGTTTTACGTTGAATTCTACTTGTACTATCATGCCTCTACATTATATATTCACATGGAAATTTGCAAAATATGCTTGGAAAACTTGTTGTCCTTAGTCGTTCGTTGGTTTTACTATGATACTTTAGGTGCAGAGATCGACTATGATATAGCTTGGTACATGGCTTCTTCATGAGGAAACAAGGCAACATTGTGTTGAAAAATATTGTACTGGAAAACAGTAGGATTTCTAGGACGCCACATTATATAAACGATCTAATGTACTTCTATTTATTCTAGAACAAACATGAAATCCGTTGTAATTTTCTTTACTGCACGCAATCCTTTTGTGTAAATCGTAGATTATTTGAGATGTAGAGGAACATATAGCGTTTATTGCAAAAAAACACTTCTATTTATTTTACTGAGAAAAATGCATTGTATTACATTGTTGCTTTGTGAGCAAGCCTTCTTGATATAGACATTTTTAAAGGACGACGTTGGTTCACGTCCATGAATGATATCCCAAGACACTGTAGCTCTGTACGAATGCCAGGTCATGAAACGACGGAGACATAGGTTGAGCATAGGTAAGGTACCAAAGGTTGGCCCTATCTTCTAGAAGAACCAAGTAATTTGGTTTCACCTCCATTGACGATTGCGAATGTATGTTGCTTGTTGCATGTGCCTTTATCTTTTTTGAAACAGGCACCCAAAGGGCGCCGTTGCCGCATGCACCTTTGCTTTGCTTTATGTTAAGTGATGTGCTTGATGTCTTGTTTTATCTATTGTTGATACTATTGGATCTGAGACGTAGCATAAAAGAGCATAAGCATGGCCGAAGGCAGAGCAAAGATAGAGGAAGGAAGAAGAAAAACCTATGCATGAATGGAGAAGGGAAAAGCAGGGGAGATGCTCTGTTATATTTTTTGATGCTTTGTACCTACACATAGGTATCTATGCCTAAATATTAGGAAAATCCTTTAAATCAACCGACTGATCAATCACGGCCATAAGCCGCGTCCCGCGCTTGCCACGCGTTCGGACTCCTGCCTCATCCTTATCCCAACTGACGAAGCACCCACCACACGTTTTCCTCCCATCCCATCCGTTGACCAGAGCTCCACCGTACCATCTCCCTTGTTCCTCCCTCGATCTCTTTCTCCATGTCCCATCTACTTCGCGGACGGATTGAGTCATCTTGAAAGAGCTGTGTTGTGGAGGCGCCGCTGCCGGACTTTTTGAAGGAGGTGTTGCAAGGCCGGCGGGATGGAGGGCACGATGCTGGAGGGGGTCAGGCACCGGCGGGATTGGGTCACCGCTCGCGGGAGTGCTCGCCGGGGCTTTTGCAGCCGGTGCCCGATGGTCGCAGCAGCCATGGTTTCTGCAATCCGTCTCCATCGTCTTTGCCAAATATAATCACTCGGGTGATTCAGCTCGCCGCCGTCAAGCTCCACGGCCGGAACCACCGTATAAATTGTTAGAATTAATGGGCTAGGCCCATAACAATTTCTGAAATCTCAAAGCCCATGTGTAAAATGGCAAGTGGTGGTGCTAAAGTTTAGTCCCACCCCGGAAGTTGAAGAAGAGTTGGACCTCTTTATATAGTTGGTTCTCTCCACCACTCTAAGTGGTGTGTGAGAAGAGAAAGGGAAGACCACACGCGCGGGCTCGCTCGCCTCGCCTGGCCGGGACGTGGCGAGGCGAGGCGAGGTGGCGCGTACGTGCGACATGCGCGTGAATGGTCT
Organism: Thinopyrum elongatum; assembly: GCA_011799875.1. Classification (NCBI taxonomy): domain Eukaryota; kingdom Viridiplantae; phylum Streptophyta; class Magnoliopsida; order Poales; family Poaceae; genus Thinopyrum; species Thinopyrum elongatum. Next base: position 69,843,259 of record CM022302.1, on the reverse strand, counting down.
GCCGAAATCCGGTCCGTCTCCTTGCAGGGGCGCAGCTTCCTTTTGCCGTTTTATTTTATACGAATTAGAAACCGAGTCGGTTTGGGATTGTGATCGCGACACAATACCGCCTCTGGTCCTAATATATATATACAGCTACCGGCTGAGGCCAAAGACACACCGAAAACACTTAGGGTTTTGCCTCATCTCGCAACTTGCGCCGCCGTCGTAGTCTACTCCATCCCAAACGCCGGCGTGCATCGGCACGTGGGAGAGTAGGTCTCCGGAAATGTTCATCTTTGCGATCCTGTACCGTCAGACCCATTCGACGAATTAGGTTTTTGGGAAGCGCTCTGCGCGACTGCTCAAATTCGTCATCACGGGTTGTCTTCCGTCCAAATCGGGCGGTGCTACTCATCATCGTGTTCATCGCCGTCAGCAGCAGATCATCGCCAACATCGTCATCAACACCGTCGCACCCACAATAGCTAACGAACAGTACGTCCAACATCATCTGTTCATGTCTGTCTTTACAACTATTTTTTCGTGTTCGCTGCTGTTATGCATGTCTTGCTGTTCTTCTAGTTTGCTAGATTGTTGCATGCTAGTATCTGTTCTAGTCATGAATTATTTACTGGAATTAATCATGAACTTGCCTAATTTCCTGAGTTAACTATGGCTGGATTCGCTGATGCACTGAGGCCGGATAAATTTACCGGTGTGCACTTTAAGAGGTGGCAGGTGAAGACCACGCTCTGGCTCACTGCTCTGAAAGTTTTCCACGTTAGTGTTGGTGCTCCAGAGGGAATGTCTGACGAAGATCAGAGAAAATTCCAGGAAGCCAATACTATGTTTGTGGGATGCATTCTGAGTGTTCTTGCCGACCGTCTGTGTGATGTGTACATGCACATAGATGACGGAAAGACTCTGTGGGATGCACTGAATGCAAAATTTGGTGCAACAGATGCAGGCAGTGAACTGTACATCATGGAGAGTTTTCATGACTACAAGATGGTGAATAACCGTTCTGTGGTTGAACAAGCTCATGAGATACAGTGCATTGTGAAAGAACTTGAACTCCTTAAGTGTGTTCTACCCGACAAATTCGTGGCTGGGTGCATGATTGCAAAGTTGCCTCCTTCATGGAGGAATTTCGCCACAACTCTGAAACATAAGAGACAGGAGATATCAGTTGAAAATCTGATTGCATCTCTTGATGTTGAAGAAAAAGCTCGGGCTAAAGACACTACTGAGAAAGGAGGTGAGGTTCAGCCTACCGCCAATATGGTACAGAGGTACCCACAGAACAAGAACAAAGGGAAGAACATACCTGTTTTCAACAAGCCTACCAAGACTACTACCTTCAAGAAGAAGAAGTTCAACAAGGCTGAGCTAGAGTGCTACGCCTGTGGGAAGCCCGGACACTTTTCCAAGGAATGCCCTGAACGTGCAGACCGCAGAGGGAAAACGAGCTCCAAGACTGTCCACATGGTGACCGCTAGCAATACTGATGGGTATGGTAATTTACCTATTGTACTTTTAGTATTTCAATCATCTTCGTGGTGGATTGATTCAGGTGCTAACATTCATGTGTGTGCTGACGTCTCCCTGTTTACTTCTTATCAGGTCGCAAGGGATTCTTCCGTCCTAATGGGGAATGGGTCACATGCTTCTGTTCGTGGCATTGGCACGGTGGATCTGAAGTTTACTTCGGGAAAGATCGTGCAACTAAGGAACATGCAGCATGTCCCTACTATGAACAAGAATCTAGTTAGCGGCTCCCTTCTATGTCGAGATGGGTTTAAGGTAGTTTTAGAGTCGAATAAAGTAATCGTGTCAACATTTGGACAATTTATAGGCAAAGGCTATGAGTGCGGAGGCTTGTTCCGCTTTTCCCTTTCAGATTTTTGCAATAAGTCAGTAAACCAAATTTGTGCTAGTGTTAATGATGATGCAAGTATTTGGCACTCTCGTTTATGTCATATTAATTTTGGTTTAATATCTCGGCTATCCAGTATGAGTTTAATTCCGAATTTCACCGTTGCCAAAGGTTCTAAGTGCCATATTTGTGTGCAATCGAAGCAACCTCGAAAGCCTCATAAGGCTGCCGAGAAGAGAAACTTGGTACCTCTAGAACTCATACATTCTGATCTTTGTGAGATGAATGGTGTGTTGACAAAAGGTGGAAAGAGATATTTCATGACTTTGATTGATGATGCGACTAGATTTTGCTATGTTTATTTGTTGCAAACTAAAGATGAAGCATTAGACTACTTTAAAATCTATAAAGCTGAAGTTGAAAATCAACTAGAGAGAAAGATCAAGCATCTTAGGTCCGATCGTGGTGGAGAGTATTTTCCCAAAGTATTTGATGAATTTTGTGAGGAACATGGTATTATTCATGAGAGGACGCCTCCCTATTCACCCCAATCAAATGGAGTTGCCGAGAGGAAAAACCGCACGTTGACTGATTTGGTGAATGCCATGTTAGACACTGCTGGTTTATCTAAGGCATGGTGGGGGGAGGCAATATTGACTTCATGTCATGTCCTGAATAGAGTTCCTAACAATAATAAGGAGAAAACCCCTTATGAGGAGTGGGTTGGGAGAAAACCGTCACTTTCTTATTTGCGCACTTGGGAATGTTTGGCAAAGGTCAATATTCCTATTCCTAAGAAACGCAAACTTGGACCAAAGACAGTGGATTGTGTCTTTCTAGGGTATGCTCAACGGAGCATTGCTTATAGATTTTTAGTGGTAAAATCTGAAGTACCTGATATGCATGTTGATACTATAATGGAATCTCGTGATGCAACATTTTTTGAGAACATATTTCCTATGAAAGATATGTTGGAAATATGTCCTAGAGGCAATAATATAGTGGTTATTATTATATTTCCTTGTTCATGATAATTGTCTATTGTTCATGCTATAATTGTGTTATCCGGAAATCGTAATGCATGTGTGAATACATAGACCACAACATGTCCCTAGTGAGCCTCTAGTTGACTAGCTCGTTGATCAATAGATGGTTACGGTTTCCTGACCATGGACATTGGATGTCGTTGATAACAGGATCACATCATTAGGAGAATGATGTGATGGACAAGACCCAATCCTAAGCATAGCACTAGATCGTGTAGTTCGTCTGCTAAAGCTTTTCTAATGTCAAGTATCATTTCCTTAGACCATGAGATTGTGCAACTCCCGGATACCGTAGGAATGCTTTTGGTGTATCAAACGTCACAACATAACTGGGTGACCATAAAGGTGCACTACAGGTATCTCCGAAAGTGTCCGTTTGGTTGGCACGAATCGAGACTGGGATTTGTCACTCCGTATGACAGAGAGGTATCTCTGGGCCCACTCGGTAATGCATCATCATAATGAACTCAATGTGACTAAAGAGTTAGCCACGGGATCATGCGTTACGGAACGAGTAAAGAGACTTGCCGGTAACAAGATTGAACAAGGTATAGGGATACCGACGATCGAATCTCGGGCAAGTATCATACTGGTAGACAAAGGGAATTGTATACGGGATTGATTGAATCCTCGACATCGTGGTTCATCCGATGAGATCATCGTGGAACATGTGGGAGCCAACATGGGTATCCAGATCCCGCTGTTGGTTATTGGCCGGAGAGATGTCTCGGTTATGTCTGCATGGTTCCTGAACCCGTAGGGTCTACACACTTAATGTTCGGTGACGCTAGGGTTGTTATGGGAAATAGTATGTGAATACTGAATGTTGTTCGGAGTCCCGGATGAGATCCCGGACATCACGAGGAGTTCCGGAATGGTCCGGAGGTGAAGAATTATATATGGGAAGTCCAGTTTCAGTCACCGGAATGGTTTCGGGGGTTATCGGTATTGTACCGGGACCACCGGAAGGTGTCCGGGGGTCCACCGGGTGGGGCCACCTGCCCCGGTGGGCCAAGTGGGCTGAGCAAGGGAGGGAACCAGCCCCTGGTGGGCTGGTGCATCCCCCCCCCCAAGGGGCCCAAGGCGCCTAGGGTTGGAAACCCTAGGGGGAGGGGGCGCCTCCCACCTGGCTTGGGGGGTAAGTTTCCCTCTGGCCGCCGCCCCTCCCCTTAGATGGGATCTAAGGGGGCCGGCCCCCTCTCCCCTTCTCCCTATAAATAGAGGGGGGTGGGAGGGCAGCAGCACCTGATCCCTGGCGCAGCCATCCCCCCTCTCCAACACCTCCTCCTCCTCCGTTGAGCTTGGCCAAGCCCTGCCGGAGAACTGCAAGTTCCACCACCACGCCGTCGTGCTACTGGAGCTGTCTTCCTCAACCTCTCTCTCCTCCTTGCTGGATCAAGGTGCGGGAGACGTCACCGGGCTGCACGTGTGTTGAACGCGGAGGCACCATTTTTCGGTGCTTAGATCGGAATCGACCGTGATCTGAATCGCTACGTGTACGACTCCTCCAACCGCGTTCTTGCAACGCTTCCGCATCGCGATCTTCAAGGGTATGAAGATGCACTCCTCTCTCTCTCATTGCTGGTCTCTCCATAGATTGATCTTGGTGATGCGTAGGAAATTTTTTGATTTACTACTACGTTCCCCAACAGTGGCATCATGAGCTAGGTCTATGCGTAGTTTCTATGCATGAGTAGAACACAAGTTGTTGTGGGCGTCGATTTTGTCAATTTACTTGCCGTTACTAGTCTTATCTTGATTCGGCGGCATCGTGGGATGAAGCGGCCCGGACCGACCTTACACGTACGCTTACGTCAGACAGGTTCCACCAACTGACATGCACTAGTTGCATAAGGTGGCTAGCGGGTGTCTGTCTCTCCCACTTTAGTCAGATCGGATTCGATGAAAAGGGTCCTTATGAAGGGTAAATAGAAATTGGCATATCACGTTGTGGTTGTGGCGTAGGTAAGAAACGTTCTTGCTAGAAACCTATAGCAGCCACGTAAAAATTTTTGCAACAACAATTAGAGGACGTCTAACTTGTTCTTGCAGCATATGCTATGTGATGTGATATGGCCAAAAGGATGTGATGAATGATATATGAGTTTGATCATGTTCTTGTAATAGGAATCACGACTTGCATGTCGATGAGTATGACAACCGGCAGGAGCCATAGGAGTTGTCTTAATTTATTGTATGACCTGCGTGTCAATGAAAAACGCCATGTAATTACTTTACTTTATTGCTAACCATTAGCCATAGTAGTAGAAGTAATAGTTGGCGAGGCAACTTCATGAAGACACGATGATGGAGATCATGATGATGGAGATCATGGTGTCATGCCGGTGACGATGATGATCATGGTGCCCCGAAGATGGAGAACAAAAGGAGCAAAATGATATTGGCCATATCATGTCAGTATTTGATTGCATGTGATGTTTATCATATTTTTACATCTTATTTGCTTAGAACGACGGTAGCATAAATAAGATGATCCCTCGCTAAAATTTCAAGAAAGTGTTCCCCCTAACTGTGCACCGTTGCGAAGGTTCGTTGTTTCGAAGCACCACGTGATGATCGGGTGTGATAGATTCTAACGGTCGAATACAACGGGTGTAAGCCAGATTTACACATGCAAAACACTTAGGTTGACTTGACGAGCCTAGCATGTACAGACATGGCCTCGGAACACGGAAGACCGAAAGGTCGAACATGAGTCGTATAGAAGATACGATCAACATGGAGATGTTCACCGTTGATGACTAGTCCGTCTCACGTGATGATCGGACACGGCCTAGTCGATTCGGATCATGTATCACTTAGATGACTGAAGGGATGTCTATCTGAGTGGGAGTTCATTGAATAATTTGATTAGTTGAACTTAATTATCATGAACTTAGTCTAAAATCTTTACAATATGTCTTGTAGATCAAATGGCCCACGCTAATGTTGCCCTCAACTTCAACGCGTTCCTAGAGAAAACCAAGCTGAAAGACGATGGTAGCAACTACACGAACTGGGTCCGTAACCTGAGGATTATCCTCATAGCTGCCAAGAAAGCATATGTCCTTGAAGCACCGCTAGGTGACGCACCTGTTTTCCCAGCAACTCAAGACGTTATGAATGCCTGGCAGTCGCGTAGTGATGATTACTCCCTGGTTCAGTGCGGCATGCTTTACAGCTTAGAACCGGGGCTCCAAAAGCGTTTTGAGCAACACGAAGCATATGAGATGTTCCAAGAGCTGAAAATGGTTTTCCAAGCTCATGCCCGGGTCGAGAGATATGAAGTCTCCGACAAGTTCTACAGTTGTAAGATGGAGGAGAATAGTTCTGTCAGCGAGCATATACTCAAAATGTCTGGGTTACACAACCGCTTGTCTCAGCTAGGAGTTAATCTCCCGGATGACGCGGTCGTTGACAGAATCCTTCAGTCGCTTCCACCTAGCTACAAGAGCTTTGTGATGAACTTCAATATGCAGGGGATGGAAAAAACTATTCCTGAGCTATATTCAATGCTGAAATCAGCGGAGGTGGAGATCAAAAAGGAACATCAAGTGTTGATGGTGAATAAAACCACTAAGTTCAAGAAAGGCAAGGTTAAAAAGAACTTCAAGAAGGACGGCAAGGGAGTTGCCGCGCCCGGAAAGCAAGCTACCAGGAAGAAGCCAAAGAATGGACCCAAGCCTGAGACTGAATGCTTTTATTGTAAGGGAAACGGTCACTGGAAGCGGAACTGCCCCAAGTACTTAGCGGATAAGAAGGCCGGCAATACCAAAGGTATATGTGATATACGTGTTATTGATGTGTACCTTACCAGCGCTCGTAGTAGCTCCTGAGTATTTGATACCGGTGCGGTTGCTCATATTTGTAACTCAAAACAGGAGCTGCGGAATAAGCGGAGACTGGCGAAGGACGAGGTGACGATGCGCGTCGGGAATGGTTCCAAGGTCGATGTGATCGCCGTCGGCACGCTACCTCTACATCTGCCTACGGGATTAGTTTTAAACCTCAATAATTGTTATTTAGTACCAGCTTTGAGCATGAACATTGTATCAGGATCTCGTTTGATGCGAGATGGCTACTCATTTAAATCCGAGAATAATGGTTGTTCTATTTATATGAGAGATATGTATTATGGTCATGCCCCGCTGGTCAATGGTTTATTTTTATTGAATCTTGAACATGAGGTTACACATATTCATAGTGTGAATGCCAAGAAATGTAAGGTTGATAATGATAGTCCCACATACTTGTGGCACTGCCGCCTTGGTCACATTGGTGTCAAACGCATGAAGAAACTCCATGCAGATGGACTTTTGGAGTCTCTTGATTATGAATCATTTGACACGTGCGAACCATGCCTCATGGGCAAAATGACCAAGACTCCGTTCTCCGAGACAATGGAGCGAGCAACCAACTTATTGGAAATCATACATACTGATGTGTGCGATCCAATGAGCGTTGAGGCTCGCGGTGGTTATCATTATGTTCTCACCCTCACTGATGACTTAAGTAGATATGGGTATGTCTACTTAATGAAACACAAGTTGAGACCTTCGAAAAGTTCAAGGAATTTCAGAGTGAGGTAGAGAATCAACGTGACAGGAAAATAAAGTTCTTATGATCAGATCGTGGAGGGGAATATTTGAGTCACGAGTTTGGCACGCACTTAAGGAAATGTGGAATTGTTTCACAACTCACGCCGCCTGGAACACCTCAGCGTAATGGTGTGTCCGAACGTCATAATCGCACTCTATTGGATATGGTGCGATCTATGATGTCTCTTACCGATCTACCGCTATCATTTTGGGGTTATGCTTTAGAGACCGCCGCATTCACTTTGAATAGGGCTCCGTCGAAATCCATTGAGACGACACCGTATGAATTATGGTTTGGGAAGAAACCTAAGCTGTCGTTTCTGAAAGTTTGGGGATGCGATGCTTATGTCAAGAAACTTCAACCTGAAAAGCTCAAACCCAAATCGGAAAAATGCGTCTTCATAGGATACCCTAAGGAAACTATTGGGTATACCTTCTACCTCAGATCCGATGGCAAGATCTTTGTTGCCAAGAATGGATCCTTTCTAGAGAAAGAGTTTCTCTCGAAAGAAGTAAGTGGGAGGAAAGTAGAACTTGATGAGGTACCCCCTCTTGAACCGGAGAGTAGTGCAGCTCAGGAAGATGTTTCTGTGGTGCCTGCACCGACTAGAGAGGAAGTTAATGATGATGATCATGAAACTTCGGATCAAGTTGCTACTGAACTTCGTAGGTCCACGAGGACACGTTCCGCACCAGAGTGGTACGGCAACCCTGTCTTGGAAGTCATGTTGTTAGACAACGGTGAACCTTCGAACTATGAAGAAGCGATGGCGGGCCCGGATTCCAACAAATGGCTTGAAGCCATGAAATCCGAGATAGGATCCATGTATGAAAACGAAGTATGGACTTTGACAGACTTGCCCGATGATCGGCAAGCCATAGAGAACAAATGGATCTTTAAGAAGAAGACAGACGCGGATGGTAATGTGACCATCTATAAGGCTCGACTTGTCGCTAAGGGTTATCGACAAGTTCAAGGGGTTGACTACGATGAGACCTTCTCACCCGTAGCGAAGCTGAAGTCTGTCCGAATCATGTTAGCAATTGCCGCATTCTATGATTATGAAATATGGCAAATGGACGTCAAAACGGCATTCCTTAATGGTTTCCTTAAGGAAGAGTTGTATATGATGCAGCCGGAAGGTTTTGTCGATCCTAATAATGCTGACAAGGTATGCAAGCTCCAGCGCTCAATCTATGGGCTGGTGCAAGCATCTCGGAGTTGGAACATTCGCTTTGATGAGATGATCAAAGCGTTTGGGTTTACACAGACTTATGGAGAAGCCTGTGTTTACAAGAAAGTGAGTGGGAGCTCTGTAGCATTTCTCATATTATATGTAGATGACATACTATTAATGGGAAATGATATAGAATTCTTGGAAAGCATAAAGGCCTACTTGAATATGTGTTTTTCAATGAAGGACCTTGGAGAAGCTGCTTACATATTAGGCATCAAGATCTATAGAGATAGATCGAGACGCCTCATTGGTCTTTCGCAAAGCACATACCTTGACAAGATATTGAAGAAGTTCAATATGGATCAGTCCAAGAAGGGGTTCTTGCCTGTATTACAAGGTGTGAGATTGAGCACGGCTCAATGCCCGACCTAGGCAGAAGATAGAGAAAAGATGAGTGTCATCCCCTATGCCTCAGCCATAGGGTCTATTATGTATGCCATGCTGTGTACCAGACCTGATGTGAACCTCGCCGTAAGTTTGGTAGGAAGGTACCAAAGTAATCCCGGCATGGAACACTGGACAGCGGTCAAGAACATCCTGAAGTACCTGAAAAGGACTAAGGATATGTTTCTCGTTTATGGAGGTGACGAAGAGCTCGTCGTAAAGGGTTACGTCGATGCTAGCTTCGACACAGATCTGGATGACTCTAAGTCACAAACCAGATACGTGTATATTTTGAATGGTGGGGCAGTCAGCTGGTGCAGTTGCAAGCAAAGCGTCGTGGCGGGATCTACATGTGAAGCGGAATACATAGCAGCCTCGGAGGCAGCACAGGAAGCAGTCTGGATGAAGGAGTTCATCACCGACCTAGGAGTTATTCCCAATGCGTCGGGCCCAATGACTCTCTTCTGTGACAACACTGGAGCTATTGCCCTTGCCAAGGAGCCCAGATTTCACAAGAAGACCAGGCATATCAAGCGTCACTTCAACTCCATTCGTGAACATGTTCAAGATGGAGACATAGATATTTGTAAAGTGCTTACGGATCTGAATGTCGCAGATCAGTTGACTAAACCTCTTCCACGAGCAAAACATGATCAACACCAGAACTCTATGGATGTTCGATTCATCACAATGTAACTAGATTATTGACTCTAGTGCAAGTGGGAGACTGTTGGAAATATGCCCTAGAGGCAATAATAAAGTGGTTATTATTATATTTCCTTGTTCATGATAATTGTCTATTGTTCATGCTATAATTGTGTTATCCGGAAATCGTAATGCATGTGTGAATACATAGACCACAACATGTCCCTAGTGAGCCTCTAGTTGACTAGCTCGTTGATCAATAGATGGTTACGGTTTCCTGACCATGGACATTGGATGTCGTTGATAACGGGATCACATCATTAGGAGAATGATGTGATGGACAAGACCCAATCCTAAGCATAGCACTAGATCATGTAGTTCGTCTGCTAAAGCTTTTCTAATGTCAAGTATCATTTCCTTAGACCATGAGATTGTGCAACTCCCGGATACCGTAGGAATGCTTTGGGTGTATCAAACGTCACAACGTAACTGGGTGACCATAAAGGTGCACTACAGGTGTCTCCGAAAGTATCTGTTGGGTTGGCACGAATCGAGACTGGGATTTGTCTCTCCGTATGACGGAGAGGTATCTCTGGGCCCACTCGGTAATGCATCATCATAATGAGCTCAATGTGATTAAAGAGTTAGCCACGGGATCATGCGTTACGGAACGAGTAAAGAGACTTGCCTGTAACGAGATTGAACAAGGTATAGGGATACCGACGATCGAATCTCGGGCAAGTATCATACCGGTAGACAAAGGGAATTGTATATGGGATTGATTGAATCCTCGACATCGTGGTTCATCCGATGAGATCATCGTGGAACATGTGGGAGCCAACATGGGTATCCAGATCCCGCTGTTGGTTATTGGCCGGAGAGATGTCTCGGTTATGTCTGCATGGTTCCCGAACCCGTAGGGTCTACACACTTAAGGTTCGGTGACGCTAGGGTTGTTATGGGAAATAGTATGTGAATACCGAATGTTGTTCGGAGTCCCGGATGAGATCCCGGACGTCAAGAGGAGTTCCGGAATGGTCCAGAGGTGAAGAATTATATATGGGAAGTCCAGTTTCAGTCACCGGAATGGTTTCGGGGGTTATCGGTATTGTACCGGGACCACCGGAAGGTGTCCGGGGGTCCACCGGGTGGGGCCACCTGCCCCGGTGGGCCAAGTGGGCTGAGCAAGGGAGGGAACCAGCCCCTGGTGGGCTGGTGCGCCCCCCCAAGGTGCCCAAGGTGCCTAGGGTTGGAAACCCTAGGGGGAGGGGGCGCCTCCCACCTGGCTTGTGGGGTAAGTTTCCCCCTGGCCGCCGCCCCTCCCCTTAGATGGGATCTAAGGGGGCCGGCCCCCTCTCCCCTTCTCCCTATAAATAGAGGGGGGTGGGAGGGCAGCAGCACCTGATCCCTGGCGTAGCCCTCCCCCCTCTCCAACACCTCCTCCTCCTCCGTTGAGCTTGGCGAAGCCCTGCCGGAGAACTGCAAGTTCCACCACCACGCCGTCGTGCTGCTGGTGCTGTCTTCCTGAACCTCTCCCTCCTCCTTGCTGGATCAAGGTGTGGGAGACGTCACCGGGCTGCACGTGTGTTGAACGTGGAGGCACCGTTGTTCGGTGCTTAGATCGGAATCGACCACGATCTGAATCGCAACGTGTATGACTCCTCCAACTGCGTTCTTGCAACGCTTCCGCATCGCGATCTTCAAGGGTATGAAGATGCACTCCTCTCTCTCTCGTTGCTGGTCTCTCCATAGATTGATCTTGGTGATGCATAGGAATTTTTTTGATTTACTACTACGTTCCCCAACAAGATATGCATAGCATTGCTAGATTTTCTTCTGAGATAATTCCTGAATCTAGAACAATTGATGAATATTTTGAACAATCACATGAGGAAGTCCTTGAGAAGGATAACAATGAATTTCCTATAAAGAACAAGAGACAAAGGATTGCAAAATCCTTTGGTTATGATTTCATTGTATACCTTGTGGACAACACACCCAAGACGATTGCAGAGGCATATGCATCTCCGGATGTAGATGATTGGAAAGAAGCTGTTCATAATGAGATGGATTCAATTCTTTCTAATGGCACATGGGAACTAACTGATAGACCATATGGTTGTAAACCTGTGGGCTGTAAGTGGGTGTTCAAAAAGAAGCTAAAGCTTGATGGTACTATTGATAAGTACAAGGCGCGGCTAGTGGCCAAGGGCTACACACAGAAAGAAGGCGAAGATTACTTTGACACCTATTCACCCGTTGCTAGAATGACCACCATTCGAGTGTTACTTTCCTTGGCTGCCTCTTATGGTCTTATCATTCATCAAATGGATGTAAAGACAGCTTTCCTCAATGGAGAGTTGGAAGAGGAAATCTATATGGATCAGCCTGACGGGTTTGTGGTAAAGGGTGAAGAGAGAAAAGTGTGCAAGTTGTTAAAATCTTTGTATGGCCTGAAACAGGCACCTAAGCAATGGCATGAGAAGTTTGAAAGAACTCTGACTTCTGTAGGATTTGTCATTAACGAGGCTGATAGGTGTGTTTACTATCGCCATGGTGGGGGCAATAGTGTCATATTATGTTTGTATGTGGATGACATACTGATCTTTGGTACAAACATTAATGCGATCAATGAGGTCAAGTCTTTTCTATCAAAAAGTTTTGACATGAAAGATCTGGGAGAAGCCGATGTAATTCTAAACATCAAACTTATTAAGGATGAGGGTGGGATTACTCTAACGTAATCTCACTATGTTGAAAAGGTCTTGAGCCGGTTCGGCTTTATGGATAGCAAGCCTTCTCCAACACCTTATGATCCCAGTGTGACACTCAGAAAGAACAAGAAAGAAACTAGAGATCAATTAAGATACTCTCAAATTGTCGGTTCACTCATGTACTTAGCTAGCGCTACAAGACCAGATATCTCTTTTGCTGTGAGCAAACTGAGTAGGTTCATGTCCAACCCAGGTGATGATCATTGGCATGCACTAGAAAGGGTCTTGCGCTATCTGAGAGGTACTATGAGTTACGGAATTACTTATTCAGGGCATCCTGCTATGCTAGAAGGATATAGTGATTCAAACTGGATCTCCGATGTTGATGTACTCTACGCAACAAGTGGGTATGTATTTACTCATGGAGGTGGCGCAGTGTCATGGAGGTCTTGCAAGCAAACCATATTGACGAGGTCAACTATGGAAGCAGAATTAACTGCTTTAGACACAGCTACTATTGAGGCAGAATGCCTGCGTGAGCTCTTGATGGACTTGCCTGTGGTTGAAAAACCTGTACCAGCTATTCTTATGAATTGTGACAACCAAACGGTTATCGCTAAAGTAAACAATTCTAAAGATAATGCGAAGTCATCTAGACACGTGAAGAGACGTTTGAAGTCTGTCAGGAAGTTGAGAAACTCCAGAGTAATTACTGTTACGTATATTCAAACAGACAAAAACCTGGCAGATCCCTTTTTAAAGGGACTATCACGAAATGTGATAGATATTGCATCGAGGGAGATGGGTATGAGACCCATAGATGTTACACCATAGTAGTAACCTAACCTTTGTGATCGGAGATCCCGTGAATTAGGATCTGGGAAGAACAAGCTATTGGTTAACTAAGGAGAGTAATAACTAATGACCGTCTCTAAGTGAAGATGCAAAACTCTCAGAGCTGTAATGCTCAGAGCTGTAAGGCAGGTTGGCAACATGCCTTAATGTGGTTCTATTGGCTATAATTAGCAAAGATGCTGTCCTACAGAGCAGTCTTGAAAGAACACACCTATATGAGTTCCGACTGTAAACATCACAGTCTATGAGATTTGGGTGATCTCTAGTAAGCTCACAAAGAGACCAGGGAGTATGATGTATCAGCTCCAAACCGCGGGGTAGCCTATTGGCGGTCAGGTACTAGTTAAGACTTTGAGTGAAACCTGTTCACACAAAACTAGCAATTCAAGGCATAGTCCATTGTCAAGTTGTGAATGGATGTAACTTAAAGTTCTAGGCAGAAGTTCAACTTAATAGTCTCTGGTGAAACACTGGTATATTAAACAAGTGGTGAGAGAAGGCAAATCTCTAAATGGGTATTTGAGATCTGGTGGGGGATTGTTAGAATTAATGGGCTAGGTCCATAACAATTTCTGAAATCTCAAAGCCCATGTGTAAAATGGCAAGTGGTGGTGCTAAAGTTTAGTCCCACCCCGAAAGTTGAAGAAGAGTTGGACCTCTTAATATAGTGGGTTCTCTCCACCACTCTAAGTGGTGTGTGAGAAGAGAAAGGGAAGACCACACACGCGCGCTCGCTCGCCTCGCCTCGCCTCGCCGGGCCGGGACGTGGCGAGGCGAGGCGGCGCGTACGTGTGACATGCGCGTGAATGGTCCGCTGAAATCCGGTCCGTCTCCTTGCAGGGGCGCAGCTTCCTTTTGCCGTTTTATTTTTATGTCTTGGCAGACAAGTTTTTTATTTCTTGTCCGGTAAGTATACGAATTAGAAACCGAGTCGGTTTGGGATTGTGATTGAGACACAATACCGCCTCTGGTCCTAATATATATACAGCTACCGGCTGCGGCCAAAGACACACCGAAAACACCTAGGGTTTTGCCTCATCTCGCAACTTGCACCGCCGTCGTAGTCTACTCCATCCCAAACGCCGGCGTGCATCGGCGCGTGGGAGAGCAGGTCTCTGGAACCGTTCGTCTTTGCGATCCTGCACCGGGAGAGGACGAATTAGGTTTTTGGGAAGCGCTCTGCGCGACTGCTCAAATTCGTCATCACTGGTCGTCTTCCGTCCAAATCGGGCGGTGCTACTCATCGTCGTGTTCATCACCGTCAGCAGCAGATCATCGCCAACATCGTCATCAACACCGTCGCGCCTACAATAGCTAACGAACAGTACGTCCAACATCATCTGTTCATGTCTGTCTCTACAACTATTGTTTTGTGTTCACTGCTGTTATGCATGTCTTGTTGTTCTACTAGTTTGCTAGATTGTTGCATGCTAGTATCTGTTCTAGTCATGAATTATTTATTGGAATTAATCATGAACTTGCCTAATTTTCCAACATAAATCACTTTCGATTTAGTCCAGACTCGAGACCGATCCAGCTCCACCTTCAATTCGATGGACCTTGCCCGTGCGTGGATGCTCAGCTCCAACTTGGCCACGCACCACAGTCACAACAACAGCACCTTCGGTTGTCGTTCGCGTCCACGAGTCCAGCGGGGAGTTGCTCAGCGACTCGCCGCCGTGCGGATATGCATGCATGCCTCATGAGAGAAGGACGTACTAATTGAGATGGTCGTCTTGATCATCCTAACTAGCTTCACGTACCACACACAACATTAGCATGCATGCATAAACGTGGCCCGCCCTCCAAACCCACCCTCATCGCGTGTGTGCACGGGGACGTACGCGTGATGCTCAGCTCAACACCAGAGACCAGACATCTTACGGTTGCACTTGTCGTCCGCGTCCAAGTTGTGATGGTCATCTGCAGACGCGGGCCGGTGTTGTGATGGTCGGGAATGGGCGTCCAGAGCTACGGGCTAGTGTTGTGATAGTAGTCGCGGTGCTGCAATGGGCGTCTGAAGCCGTTGGGCGGTGTTGTGATAGTCGCCGCCATGCTGCAATGGGAATCCAGAGCCGCGGGTCGGTGTTGTCATGGTCCCCGCGTTGCTGCAATGGACGCCCGAAGCAGCGGACCGATGTTGTGATGGTCGCCGCGGTATTGCAATGGGCGTCTGAAGCCGCGGGCCGGTGTTGTGATCGCATGGCTGTGTTGCAATGGGCGTCTGAAGCCGCGGGCCAGTGTTGTGATGGTCGCCGATGCTGCAATGGGCATCTGGAGTCGCGCGCCGGTGTTTTGATGGTCGGTGCTGCATTGGGCAAGCGGCCGAAGCCGCGTGTCGGTGTTGTGATGGTAGCCACGGTATTGCAATGGGCGTCCGGAGCCGCGCACTGGTGTTGTGATGGTCACCGTCGTGCTGCAATGGGTGTCCGGAGCCATGGGCCAGTGTTGTGATGGTCGCCGCCATGCTGATATGGGCGTCCAGAGCCGCATCCTGGTGTTGTGATGGTTGTCGCGGTGCTGCAATGGGTGTCTGAAGCCGTGGGCTGGTGTTATGATGGTCGTCATCGTGCTGAAATGGGCGTTCGGAACCGCGCACCAGTGTTGTGATCGTCACGGCCGTGCTGCAATGGGCGTCCGGAACCGCGCACCGGTGTTGTGATCGTCATGGCCGTGCTGCAATGGGCGTCCGAAGCCACAGGCCTGTGTTGCGATGGTCGTCGCGGTGCTCCAATGGGCTTTTGAAGCCGCGGGCCGGTGTTGTGATGGTCCTCGTGTGCTTCAATGGGCATTCGGAGCTGCGCGCTGGTGTTGTGATGGTCGTCGCCCAGTTGCAATGGGCGTCCGGAGCAGCGCGGCGGTGTTGTGATGGTCACCACCATGCTACAATGGGTGTCCGGAGCCGCGCGTCGGTGTTGTGATGGTCACCGCCGTTCTGCAATTGGCGTCCGGCGCTGCACACCGGTGTTGTGATGGTCGCCACCGTGCTGCAATGGGTGTTCGGAGCCGCGGGCCGTAGTTGTGATGGTCGTCGCGGTGCTGCAATGCGTGTCCGCAGCAGCGGACTGATGTTGTGATGGTCGTCGTCGTGCTGCAATGGGCGTTCGGAGCTGCGCGTCAGTGTTGTGATGGTCTTCGCCCAGCTACAATGGGCCTCCGAAGCAGCACGGCGGTGTTGTGATGGTCACCACCATGCTACAATGGGTGTCCGGAGCCGCGCGTCGGTGTTGTGATGGTCACCGCCGTTCTGCAATTGGCGTCCGGCGCCGCACACCGGTGCTGTGATGGTCGCCACCGTGCTGCAATGGGTGTTCGGAGCCGCGGGCCGTAGTTGTGATGGCGTCGCGGTGCTGCAATGCACGTCTGCAGCAGCACACCGGTGTTGTGATGGTCGCCACCGTGCTGCAATGGGTGTTCGGTGCCGCGGGCCGTAGTTGTGATGGTCGTCGCGATGCTGCAATGCGCGTCCGAAGCAGCGAACCGGTGTTGTGATGGTCGTCGCCGTGCTGCAATGGGTGCCCGGAGCCACGCGCCGGTGTTGTGCTCATCACCACCGTGCTGCAACGGAGCCGCACGCCAGTGTTTTGTCTGTGTGTCCATAGTTGTGCGCCGGTGTTGTGACTGCGAGCATTGTTGTGATGGTCGCCACTTCATTCCAATGGGCGTCCGAAGCTGCCACCGCTGTTGTGATGGTCGTCTGAAGTTGTGGTCCGGCACTATGGGATGCTCGTCGCCGTGCTGCAATGGACGTCGTTGTGTTGTGAAGCTTTTTTCAAGCAGTGCTATGTGGCATCGTCGGAAGATGCTGCTTCAAGATTTACGAGCTGGGTCCAGGAACGTGCGATGGTGCAGGTGTTGTGAGCCAGCCGATGGCTATCCTCGCTGGAGTCTAAAGTGATGTACGGGCAGTGCCAGATGCGGGGGCTGCGACCACACTGCAACGTAGGAGGTGGAGACGAGCGGGCGGCTGTGATTTACCTCATCGAACGGTGGACGAGGCGGTTTATCTTTTGTTAGTCTGACTTTTGTTTAAATATATTATATATGTTGATATAATGCAGTATAAAATATTATTTATATTTTCATATGTTTCACTTTTGTTCATCAGACATAAAAAGTGATGGATTCCAATGATGTTTTAGAAATATCATCTCACATAGTCACTGAGGTAACAATCACGGACCGAACTGAAACACCACAATAAGAGTCCTTTATCCAGAACATGGGAGAGATAGAGATGTATTCTCACGATGTTAAAAGAGAGTCCATCGACAAGGGTTCCGAGACAACGTCGTTAGAAGGGCCCGAAAGTTTTCAAAGTTATTTACAACATAATGATGTGCAAATGGTGATATCTCATAACAAACCAAAAAAAGAGCAAATACAAATATCATCGCACAAGCTATTTTTTTTCCAATGTTGTTATCGGTCTTTCCTTTGTCATATTATTTTTTGTATTGAACTACTTTGCCTCATTTTGTATACTAATTTGGCTCATTTTTGTATCGTGATGACAGACTATGTTTGTACCCCTAGAGATATTACAATCATCGAATCAATCATGTCTGCCCCCAAGAAAACCAAGTTCGTGGACATTGGAGATGCCTTGTTATCAAACGACGATTTGGAATGCTTATGAAAGATGATATGTACTTGCGCGATCGTGTAGGGCCAATTGCATAAACATTGTACTTAATAATATAAACGATATATAATATCTAATAACATAAATATATTCTAAATATGGAACTACAGGTGATAAATGCTTACATATATTGTACGATTGCTCACGACTATCTACGAGACATGGCGGGTGAAAAAGTACCTAATATTAGCTCGTTCTGTTGGGAATCGTTGCATGGAAAAACAAAAAAAATTCTACGCACACGCAATGATCTATCCATGGAGATGCATAGCAACAAGGGGGAGAGTGTGTCTACGTACCCTCGTAGACCGTAAGCGGAAGCGTTTCACAACGCGGTTGATGTAGTCGAACTTTCCTTGCGCTCCACCGATTGAGTACCGAACGTACGGCACCTCCGAGTTCTGCACACGTTCAGCTCGGTGACGTCCCTCGCCTTCTTGATCTAGCAAGACGTCGAGGTAGTAGATGAGTTCCGTCAGCACGACGGCGTGGTCATGGTGATGGTGAAGTGATCTCCACAGGGCTTCGCTTAAGCACTACAAAAATATGACCGAGGTAGTAAACGGTGGACGGGGGCGCCGCACACGGCTAAGACAATGTTGTCTCCTTGTGTGGCGCCCCCTCCCCACATATATATAGGTGGGAGGGGAGGAGGCAGCCCCTAGGGCGCCCCAAGAGACCTGGCGGCAGCCCTAGGGCTGCTGCCTTGCCCTGCCCCCCCCCCTTTCCTTATATGAAGAAGGGGGAAGGAAAGAGGGGGGGAGAGGGAAGGAAGGGGGAGTCCTACTCCACACTTTCCTTTCCCTCCCCTCTTTCCTTCTCCTCCTCATAGGCTGGCCTCTATAGGGGGCGCACCAGCCCCTTGTGAGCTGGTGTGTTCCCTCTCCTGGCCCATAAGGCCCATATCTTTGCCGGGGGTGCCCGAAACTCCCTTCCGGTGACTCGATAAGTACCCGGTACCCTCCGAAACACTTCCGGTGTCCGAATACCATCGTCCTATATATCAATCTTTACCTCTCGACCATTTCGAGACTCCTCGTTATGTCTGTGATCTCATCCGGGACTCCGAACAACATTCGGTCACCAAATCTCATAACTCATATAATACTATATCGTCATCGAACGTTAAGCGTGCGGACCCTACGGGTTCGAGAACTATGGAGACATGATCGAGCCACCTCTCCGGTCAATAAACAATAGCGGAACCTGGATGCTCATATTGGCTCCTACATAATCTACAAAGATCTTTATCGGTCGAACTGTTATGATAACATACGTAATTCCCTTTGTCCATCGGTATGTTACTTGCCCGAGATTCGATCGTCGGTATCTTCATACCTAGTTTAATCTCGTTGCCGGCAAGTCTCTTTACTCGTTCCGTAATACATCACCTCGTGACCAACTCCTTAGTCGTTTGCTTGCAAGCTTATGATGTGTACAACCGAGAGGGCCCAGAGATACCTCTCCGAAACTCGGAGTGACAAATCCTAATCTCGATCTATGCCAACTCAACAAACACCTTCGGAGATACCTGTAGAGCATCTTTATAATCACCCAGTTACGTTGATGCTTGATAGCACACAAGGCATTCCTCCGGTATCTGGGAGTTGCATAATCTCATAGTCGAAGGAATATGTATTTGACATGAAGAAAGCAAAAGCAATAAAATTAAACGATCATTATGCTAAGCTAACGGATGGGTCTTGTCCATCACATCATTCTCCTAGTGATGTGATCCCGTTATCAAATGACAACACATGTCCATGGTTAGAAAACCATAACCATCTTTGATCAACGAGCTAGTCTAGTAGAGGCTTACTAGGGACACGGTGTTTGTTTATGTATTCACACATGTATTTAGGTTTCCGATCAATACAATTCTAGCATGAATAATAAACCATTATCATGAATAAGGAAATATAAAATAACAACTTTATTATTGCCTCTAGGGCATATTTCCTTCAGTCTCCCACTTGCACTAGAGTCAATAATCTAGTTCACATCGCCATGTGATTAACACCCATAGTTCACATCGCTATGTGACCAACACCCAAAGAGTTTACTAGAGTCAATAATCTAGTTCACATCGCTATGTGATTAACACCCAAAGAGTACTAAGGTGTGATCATGTTTTGCTTGTGAGAGAAGTTTAGTCAATGGGTCTGCCACATTCAGATCCGTATGTATTTTGCAAATTTCTATGTCTACAATACTATGCATGGAGTTACTCTAGATAATTGCTCCCACTTTCAATATGTATCCAGAATGAGACTCAGAGTCATTTGAATCGGTGTCAAAGCTTGAATCGACGTAACCCTTTACGATGAACTCTTTATCACCTCCATAACCGAGAAACATTTCCTTAGTCCTCTTATGTAACTAAGGATAATTTTTTACCGCTGTCCAGTGATCTACTCCTAGATCACTATTGTACCCCCTTGCCAAACTCATGGCAAGGCACACAACTGGTTTTGTACACAGCATGGCATACTTTATAGAACCTATGACTGAGGCATAGGGAATGACTTTCATTCTCTCTCTATCTTCTGCCGTGGTCGGGTTTTGAGTCTTACTCAACTTCACACCTTGCAACATAGGCAAGAACCCTTTCTTTGACTGATCCATCTTGAACTTCTTCAAAACTTTATCAAGGTATGTGCTTTGTGAAAGTCCTATTAAGCGTCTTGATCTATCCCTATAGATCTTGATGCACAATATATAAGCAGCTTCACCGAGGTCTTTCATTGAAAAATTCTTATTCAAGTATCCTTTTATGCTATCCAGAAATTCTATATCATTTCCAATCAACAATATGTCATCCACATATAATATCAGAAATGCTACAGAGCTCCCACTCACTTTCTTGTAAATACAGGCTTCACCGAAAGTCTGTATAAAACCATATGCTTTGATCACCACATCAAAGCGTATATTCCAACTCCGAGATGCTTGCACCAGTCCATAGATGAATCGCTAGAGCTTGGACACTTTGTTAGCACCTTTAGGATCGACAAAACCTTCTGGTTGCATCATATACAACTCTTCTTAAAGATATCCATTAAGGAATGCAATTTTGACGTCCATTTGCCAGATTTCATAAAATGCGGCAATTGCTAACATGATTCGCATGGACTTTAAGCATCGCTACGGGTGAGAAAGTCTCATCGTAGTCAACTCCTTGAACTTGATGAAAACCTTTTGCGACAAGTCGAGCTTTATAGATAGTAACATCACCATCAGCGTCAGTCTTCTTCTTGAAGATCCATTTATTTTCTATGGCTTGCCGATCATCATGCAAATCCACCAAAGTCCACACTTTGTTCTCATACATGGATCCTATCTCAAATTTCATGGCCTCAAGCCATCTGTTGGAATCTGGGCTCATCATAGCTTCTTCATAGTTCGTAGGTTCACCTTGATCTAGTAACATGACTTCCAGTACAGGATTCCCGTACCACTCTGGTGCGGATCGTGTTCTGGTTGACCTACGAGGTTCTGTAGTAACTTGATCTGAAGTTTCATGATCATCATCATTAGCTTCCTCTCTAGTTGGTGTAGGCATCACGGGAACGGGTTTTCTATGATGTGCTACATTCCCATTCGAGAGAAGGTACAATTACCTCATCAAGTTCTACTTTCCTCCCACCCACTTCTTTCGAGAGAAACTCCTTTTCTAGAAAGGTTCCATTCTTGGCAACAAAAATCTTGCCTTCGGATCTGTGGTAGAAGGTGTACCCAATTGTTTCCTTAGGGTATCCTATGAAGACGCACTTCTCCGATTTGGGTTCGAGCTTATCAGGCTGAAGCCTTTTGACATAAGTGTCGCAACCCCAAACTTTAAGAAACGACAGCTTAGGTTTCTTGCCAAACCATAGTTCATACGGTGTCGTCTCAACGGATTTAGACGGTGCCCTATTTAACATGAATGCAGCTGTCTCTGATGCATAACCCCAAAACAATAGTGGTAAATCGGTAAGAGACATCATAGATTGCACCATATCTAATAAATTACGGTTACGACATTCTGACACACCATTACGCTGTGGTGTTCCAGGTGGCGTGAGTTGTGAAACAATTCCACATTGTTTTAAATGAAGGCCAAACTCGTAACTCAAATATTCGCCTCCGCGATCAGATCGTAGAAATTTTATTTTCTTGTTACGATGATTCTCAACTTCACTCTGAAATTCTTTGAACTTTTCAAATGTTTCAGACTTGTGTTTCATCAAGTAGATATACCCATATCTACTCAAATCATCAGTGAAGGTGAGAAAATAATGATACCCGCCGCGTGCTTCAATACTCATCGGACTGCATACATCGGTATGTATTATTTCCAATAAGTCATTAGCTCGCTACATTGTTTCGGAGAACGGAGTTTTAGTCATCTTGCCCATGAGGCATGGTTCGCAAGTATCAAATGATCCATAATCAAGTGATTCCAAAAGCCCATCTGCAAGGAGTTTCTTCATGCTCTTTACACCAATATGACCTAAACAGCAATGCCACAAATATGTTGCACTATCATTATCTACTTTGTATCTTTTGGCATCAATATTATGAATATGTGTATCACTATGATCGAGATTCAATAAACCATTTACATTGAGTGTATGACCATAGAAGGTTTTATTCATGTAAACAGAACAACAATTATTCTCTGACTTAAATGAATAACTGTATCGCAATAAACATGATCCAATCATATTCATGCTCAACGCAAACACCAAATAACATTTATTTATTTAGGTCCAACGCCTAATCCCGAAGGTAGAGGGAGTGTGCGATGGTGATCTTATCAACCTTGGAATCACTTCTAACACACATCGTCACCTCGTCATTAACTAGTCTCTGTTCATTTTGCAACTCCTGTTTCGAGTTACTAATCTTAGCAACTGAACCGGTATCAAATACCCAGGGGCTACTATGAACACTAGTAAACTACACATCAATAACATGTATATCAAATATACCTTTGTTCACTTTGCCATCCTTCTTATCCGCCAAGTATTTGGGGCAGTTCCACTTCAAGTGACCATTTCCTTCGTAGTAGAAGCACTCAGTTTCAGGCTTAGGTCCAGCTTTGGGCTTCTTCATGGGAGTGACAACTTGCTTGCCATTCTTCTTGAAGTTCCCCTTTCCCTTGCCCTTTTTCTTGAAACTAGTGGTCTTGTTAACCACCAACACTTGATGCTCTTTCTTGATTTCTACCTTCGCCGATTTTAGCATCGCGAAGAGCTTGGGAATCGTTTTTGTCATCCCTTGCATATTATAGTTCATCACGAAGTTCTAGTAGCTTAGTGATAGTGACTAGAGAACTTTGTCAATCACTATCTTATCTGGAAGATTAACTCCCACTTGATTCAAGCGATTGTAGTACCTAGACATTCTGAGCACATGCTCACTGGCTGAGCTATTCTCCTCCATCTTGTAGGCAAAGTACTTGTCAGAGGTCTCATACCTCTCGACACGGGCATGAGTCTGAAATACCAATTTCAGCTCTTTGGAACATCTCATATGCTCCGTGGCGTTCAAAACGTTTTTGAAGTCCCGGTTCTAAGCCTTAAAGCATGGCGCACTAAACTATCAAGTAGTCATCATATCAAGCTTGCCAAACATTCATAACGTCTGCATCTGCTCCTGCAATAGGTCTGTCACCTAGCGGTGCATCAAGGACATAATTCTTCTATGCAACAATAAGGATAATCCTCAGATCACGGACCCAGTCCGCATCATTGCTACTATCATCTTTCAACTTAGTTTTCTCTAGGAACATATCAAAATAAAACAGGGGAGCTATACACGAGCTATTGATCTACAACATAGATATGCAAAAACTATCAAGACTAAGTTCATGATAAATTAAGTTCAATTAATCAAATTACTAATGAACTCCCACTTAAATAGACATCCCTCAAGTCATCTAAGTGAGACGTGATCCAAATCAACTAACCCATGTCCGATCATCACGTGAGATGGGGTAGTCATCAATGGTGAACATCTCCATGTTGATCATATCTACTACATGATTCACATTCATTCTTTCGATCTCCTTTGTTCCGAGGCCATGTCTGTACATGCTAGGCTCGTCAAGTTTAACCCAAGTATTCCGCATGTGCAAAACTGTCTTGCACCCGTTGTATGTGAACGTAGAGTCTATCACACCTGATCATCACGTGGTGTCTCAACACAACGAATTGTAGCAACGGTGCATACTCAGGGAGAACACTTTTATCTTGAAATTAAGTGAAGGGATCATCTTATAATGCTACCGCTGTTTTAAGCAAAATAAGATGCATAAAGTATAAACATCACATGCAATCAAAATATGTGACATGATATGGCCATCATCTTGTGCTTTTGATCTCTATCTCCAAAGCATCGTCATGATCTCCATTGTCACCGGATCAACACCTTGATCTCCATCATTGTGTCGTGGTCATCTCACCAATTATTGCTTCTACAACTATCGCTAACGCATAGTGATAAAGTAAAGCAATTACATGGCGCTTGCGTTTCATACAATAAAGCAACAACCATAAGGCTCCTGCCAGTTGCCGATAACTTACAAAACATGATCATCTCATACAACAAAGTATATCACATCTTGTCTTGACCATATCACATCACAACATGCCCTGCAAAAACAAGTTAGACGTCCTCTACTTTGTTGTTGCAAGTTTTACGTGGCTGCTACAGGCTTCTAGCAAGAACCGTTCTTACCTACGGCAAAAACCACAACGGTGATTCATCAAGTTTGCTGTTTTAACCTTCTTCAAGGACCTGCCGCAGTCAAATTCAATTCAACTAAAGTAGGAGAAACAGACACCCGCCAGCCACTTTTATGCAAAACTAGTTGCATGTCAGTCGGTGGAACCGGTCTCATGTACGTGGACATGTAAGGTTGGTCCGGGCCGCTTCATCCCACAATACCGTCGAATCAAAATAACACGTTGGTGGTAAGCAGTATGACTACCACCGCCCACAACTCTTTGTGTTCTACTCGTCCATATCATCTACGCATAGACCTGGCTCTGATACCACTGTTGGGAATCGTTGCATGGAAAAACAAAAAAAATCTACGCACATGCAATGATCTATCCATGGAGATGCATAGCAACGAGGGGGAGAGTGTGTCTATGTACCCTCGTAGACCGTAAGCAGAATCATTTCACAACGCGGTTGATGTAGTCGAACTTTCTTCGCGCTCCACCGATCGAGTACCGGACGTACGGCACCTCCGAGTTCTGCACACGTTCAGCTCGGTGACGTCCCTCGCCTTCTTGATCCAGCAAGACATCGAGGTAGTAGATAAGTTCCGTCAGCATGACGGCGTGTTGACGGTGATGGTGAAGTGATCTTCGCAGGGCTTCGCCTAAGCACTACGAAAATATGACCGAGATAGTAAACGGTGGACGGGGGCACCGCACACGGCTAAGACAATGTTGTCTCCTTGTGTGGCACCCCCTCCCCACATATATATATATATATAGGTGGGAGGGGAGGAGGCAGCCCCTAGGGCGCCCCAAGAGAACTGGCGGCAGCCCTAGGGCTGCTGCCTTGCCCTGCACCCCCCCCTTTCCTTATATGAAGAAGGGGGAAGGAAAGAGGGGGCGAGAGGGAAGGAAGGGGGAGTCCTACTCCACACTTTCCTTTCCCTCCCCTCTTTCCTTCTCCTCCTCATAGGCCGGCCTCTATAAGGGGGTGCACCAGCCCCTTGTGGGCTGGTGTGTTCCCTCTCCTGGCCCATAAGGCCCATATCATTGCCGGGGGTGCCCAAAACTCCTTTCCGGTGACCCAATAAGTACCTATTACCCTCCGGAACACATACGGTGTACGAATACCGTCGTCCTATATATCAATCTTTACCTCTTGACCATTTCGAGACTCCTCGTCATGTCCGTGATCTCATCTAGGACTCTGAACCACATTCGGTCACCAAATCACATAACTCATATAATACTATATCGTCATCGAACGTTAAGCGTGCGGACCCTACGGGTTCGAGAACTATGCAGACATTACCGAGACACCTCTCTGGTCAATAACCAATAGCGGAACCTGGATGCTCACATTGGCTCCTACATATTCTACGAAGATCTTTATCGGTCGAACCGTTATGACAATACGTAATTCCCTTTGTCCATCGGTATGTTACTTGCCCGAGATTCGATCATTGGTATCTTCATACCTAGTTCAATCTCGTTGCCGGCAAGTCTCTTTACTCGTTCCATAATACATCACCTCGTGACCAACTCCTTAGTCGTTTGCTTGCAAGATTATCATGTTTATTACCGAGAGGGGCCAGAGATACCTCTCCGAAACTCGGAGTGACAAATCCTAATCTCGATCTATGCCAACTCAACAAACACCTTCGGAGATACCTGTAGAGCATCTTTATAATCACCCAGATACATTGTGATGTTTGATAGCACACAAGGCATTACTCCGGTATCCGGGAGTTGCATAATCTCATAGTCGAAGGAATATGTATTTGACATGAAGAAAGCAATAGCAATAAAACTGAACGATCATTATGCTAAGCTAACGGATGGGTCTTGTCCATCACATCATTCTCCTAATGATGTGATCCCGTTATCAAATGACAACACTTGTCCATGGTTAGGAAACCTTAATCATCTTTGATCAACGAGCTAGTCTAGTAGAGGCTTACTAGGAACACGGTGTTTGTTTATGTATTCACACATGTATTTGGGTTTCCGATCAATACAATTCTAGCATGAATAATAAATCTTTATCATGAATAAGGAAATATAAAATAACAACTTTATTATTACCTCTAGGGCATATTTCCCTCCTGTTCGTATCTGGTCAAATAAAAGAAGACGGAGAAAATGACATAGACCCATCAAATTATCGTCACATCGTACAAAATGTTAATGCTTATCTACAACAAGATATGGTTAGTCTCGCCTCATTATCCATGCATGTAATGATGTATTGTTTTTAATTAATCCATGTATATAATTATTTATTATTATTTATATCTAATTGTGACTATAAGTTATATTATATTTACACCAACCATTCGTTCCAATTAACATTTGTAACACCCTGGATTTTGGCTTTTTTCTTTTTCCTTTGTTTTTCCTTGGATTATTGCTTTGATTTGTTTTTCTGTGGCTAAGTGGTCTGAAAACTTGGGAAGAATATATCTTCCTGGGTTTCATAGTGGCTTGTCATGCTCTAAATCATCCCAAGACCCTGTCATTTCTCATCCTAGCACAAATCCCAGTATTCTTTTTATTGGGAATATTCCTTTTCTATTAAAGGAATAATTCTTTTTGCCCTAGGTTGTGAAACAACCTATATTTCTGTCACTCCCAAAATTCCCAAATAATTCTCACAAATTGTTTGGGTCATATCTTCCTCAGATATGTTAAAACCCTTCCTTGGCATCATCAAAGATAATTAACAAATATTCCTTTTCTCATTCTTCCCTAAGTGGCTTTTTGAGAAGGAAGTGTCATTTATCTTTGCTTGATTGACTCCAAACTTTTTGGACACCTTTTCTTGTCCATATCATGGACACATGACTCAATTTTTCTAGTGAACCTTCCTCAGCAAATTTCCAAAGTTCCTGTTTGAGGGGAGCCTTTGTGAAGGAAGTACTAACTAGGGTAATCCAAATGAGTTGAAATTTTGCAAGGTCCTTCATATGATCAAATCATGACTCTCCTCAAGATTTGAGCTCACTATATCACTCTATGTGAGCACACCATCAATTCTTGGTTTTTGGCCAGATTTTCAGGTTGTGAAGCAACTATATTTTATATTGCTTCATTATGGCTGAAAATTTACCAGGCCATTCCCCTATCCATATTAACTCTCTCCACCAAGTTTTGGATCAATTCATCTAGCCATTTGCCTTGTGCAATTTTCCTAAGTTTCTATCCAGATTGAAGCTCTGTGAAGCAAGTACCATTTTGGTATTTCCAAATGGTATGAAAATTTTACAGCAGCTTCATATCATCAAATAATTCATCTCCTCCAAGTTTCAGCTCATGCAAAGCATTTGTGTGAGTGCTACTTCATGTTTTCCAAATCTGGATAGTGTGTTACTTTCTACAGCAAGTACCAGCTAAACCCTTCCTCTTAAGCTGATACTTGGCCACCTCAGTGATCTTAGCAAGTAATAACACCATGCCAAAGACCAGAGTCTATCCCCACTCGGATCTTCCTCACCACAGCACAAACAGGATCCTGTTGATCTGCTTTGGCACTCAATGCATTTCTCTTCCTTGCCCCTGAGCTCATTTCTTTCTTCATTGATACTATGGGCAGTATGGACTATCTACTGGACATGGTCAGTCTAGCCAAAACGCGCCGCTTGCACCAGTGCACGCGGTGATCACGCTTGCATCATGCAAATAGCGAGCTCTGGCTCGTTCCGGCCGCTGTTCTCATCCGCTCCCTCCGCGTCTCGACGTCCCTCCATGTCTAGTAGCTCCCCCGTGAGCCTCTGCATCGACCCGTGCCTCTGCCTCGTCCTGGTTCGCCATGAATGCGTCGCCGACGAGCTGCCCGTGACGCTAACCTCCCCTGTCCTCCAATAGAGTCACGCTCAAGCTCGCCCGTGAGCTCTAGAGGCTTCCCCGCGGCCTATTTAAGGCATGCCCGAGCCCTCCGCTCCTCACCACTTCCTCCTCAACCTCTCTATCCCACCGGAGTTGCCTCTCCTCGCTGTTTTCTTCTCGGGCCGCCGCGAACATCACCGGAGTTCGCTCCTCCCCGGTGCGCCTGGACCACCTCTCCTCCTCCCGACACTTCCACTGCCTTCCCCTCCTCCCAGGGAGCCGCCCCACCCCCTTGCCCCCTTGCCGGAGCGCCTGCATCGCCGGAGAACCTCGTCGCCCGTCCGCCTTGGTCCTCCTCTGTTCTCCTCCGTCCCCGCGACCTCCAGGCCTCCCCCGCACCTCCCTCCGCCGGGAACGGACGCGCCAGGTCCCTGCGGTCCTGCCGGCGCCCTCGCAGTGGCCAGAGGCCACCGGAGCTGGCCGGGCCCCTCACCGCGCCCCTCCCTTGCTTCTGCTCTGTTCCACGCGAGGAACAGGAGCGAGGAGGAAGAAGACGACAACGCCCTGGCCCCCTCCCCCTGCCCCTAGGCCCCACGCGCCAGTGGCCCAGCGCCCCACCACGTCACAAAAAGTATTCGGCCCGAAGGCGCTTTCAGTTTTTCCTCCCAGGGACTTGTTTGTAGTAACTTTTATTACAAATCGGTCCCTCTCCTTCTTCACCTCGTATCTTCGCGACCGTAACTCCGATCAAGGTGAAACCAACGCCCACTTCTTCGTCTCATCGAGATCTTTCTGTTGGTATCATTTTCACTAGGTGGTGTAACACCCCTGTGTAATAAACACTGTGATCATCTATTAATTATGCCAAGTCATCTTCATTTGCAATGCTTGATCATAATGTTTAAACATTTCCATTCAAATTTCTCTCTGAAAATCAATTCAAATTCAAGTGCAAAATGAAGTTGCCCAAAAGTTGCTGGAAAAATGTTCATCTTTTAGCTAAAATTCCATAATGATTACTTGCTAAGGAACACAACATCACTCTTGTGCAAAGATGAGCACTAGCAATTATAATAGCACCAATTCAGCATTTTTAAATGCTATCCTATTTATGAAAAATGCAAATGAATTCCAAAATTGCCCAAACTTTATGTGGTAGTGCAAAATGTTCCATTGTATTTATGTGACCAAGTTTCACATTTGTACAAAATCATTTGGCAGCTCATTTAAATTCTAAAACCATCACTGACAAAGAAAAACTGAAAAAAAAAAGAGAAAGGCCACTGTGCACTGGGCCTAAGTGCACAGTGCCTGAGGCCCAGCCCAGCCGGCCTCTCTCTCCCTCCTCCCGCTCTCTCTCTCTCTCTCTCTCTCTGCGCGTGCCGCCGTCCCCGTGGCCGCCGCGCGCTGCTCCGTCCGCTGGACGACACGTCGACGCCCACCGACGCGAGGGGATAAGGCCGAGGCCCCGTCCCTCCCCCCTGGCCACTTCTCCCTCGCCCGCTCACTCTTCCCCTTCCTCCTCGCCTCTCCTCTCCACTTCTTCCGAGCGCCGTCGTCGCCATCCTCTGTCTTCACAGCGGCCACCGGCGGCCCCGAACGCCGCTACCGTGTCCAGGAGGTTCGCCGAGCTCCGCCATGTCGTATGTGCCTCCGAGTCGGAACCGGGAGCTGCTCCACCCGCGCCCCCGTCTTCTTCTTCTACATCGGGCCGACGAGATCGCCGCGAGCGCTCCGTAGCCTCCGGCGCCTCCTCTGCGCTACTAAGCCACCACAAGCCACCGTGAGCCGCTGCGGTGAGCCCCGTTTCTCCTCCCTCCTCTTCCTACTCGCTTACAGACTCGTGCGCGGCCGCCACCACACCCGTGCTCCGCCATCCGCCATGGCCGGTGAGCCTCGTGCTCCCGTGCTTCTCTCCGCGCGCTGGTGTTGCCGTCGTGCTCAGGGAGGTCTCCTGGTACTCCCCGTAGGTTTAGTTAAAGCGCTAGGGTGCCGTTGCGACGAATGCATCGAGTCCCGATTCCGGCCACGGCCTGAGCTCGCTGTAGCCATCGTTTCCGAGCTCCCCAGCACGGGCCAACGCCGTAGTTCGATGCGCGGCTCCACCAGCTTTCGAAAGAGCCCAGCCGTGCTGTTTTTGGACCACCGTAGCGAAATTCTGAGCCTCTCCGGCGAACTCGCCGCCGCGGAGAACTCGCCGGCGCAACTCCGACGCCGGTGCTGACCTGGCACTGGCGGGGCCCACCTCTGGGTCACTGCCCGTGGGCCCCCTGGACCCAGTTGACCACGTTGACCGTGGTCAACTATGCTGACGGGGCACTCAGTGCCACTAACACGCGGGCCCCACCACATAATTAACCTAATGAAAACATTTTCCTAAATAAAAGTAATTAGTTAAATGAAATAGTCACTAACATGTGGGGCCCGACTGCTAATTAACCTCTGTTAGATTTAATTTAATCTCTGTTTAGTCCAGAGTCTATGACAGGTGGGACCCACTGCTCAGTTTGACCAGTCAAATGGGTCAGCTGGCTGCTGACATCATGCTGACATCATATTCCTTTTCTGTTAATTTAGATAATTTCAGAAAATGTTTAAACCTTTGAAAAATCGTAGAAAATAAACCGTAGCTCGGATCGAAAAACTTTATACATGAAAGTTGCTCAGAACGACGAGACAAAGCCGACCGTGCTATCTGTTTCCGTGTTGGGACCCTCTACGGAGGTGAACCCGCAACTTTTTGACCGTTTCCGGTGGATGAATAGTGCATAACTACCGGCTAATAAATCCAACTTTAATCCTAAAATAACTAAAAAGGTTTAGACATGTCTTTATGTAACCCTGCACTGCACGTTAGCATAGCATGCTCTGTGTTGCATTTGTTTGTTGTGTATTTATCTGTTTCCTCCCCCTCTTCTCTCTTGGTAGATCCCGATACTGACGTAGTCCCTGAGACAGACGTAGCTCCGGTGCTTGGCTACACTTCTGACGACCAGACTCTTGCCGCAGAGCTTCCAGGCAAGCACCCCACCTTTGAACATGCCAATATCGCCTATTCTTTCTCTCTTATGCTTGCATTAGAAATTGCTGCTGCTACTGTTTATCCTATTTCTGATACATGGCCTGTTTTTCTAACTGCTGTTGATACCTACCTGTTTATCCTAAACTGCTTAGTATAGGCTGGATAAAGAACCACCAGAGACCCACTTTGTCCAGATTGCCCCGCTGGATTATCGGAAGACTCGACAACCAGGCCCCGGCACCGCACATCACCCCCTTAGTTGTACGATACTGCAGCATTACTATCGAGTGCCGAGGGTGATACCTCGTTTAGCACTTCTGATGTTAACTCTGTAGAGTAGCTATTCGGTCGTGATCGTCGAGGGTGATTCCTCCTTCACCACTCCCGATAACGACGCCGTCGTGCAACACCTCAAGTGTGAACCTCGAGGGTGATTCCTCCTAAGTTCACCTTGACGACTACATCAGGTGGAATCCATCGAGGGTGATTCCTTGGGTTTCCCCCTGGTGTTTGGACACATAGTTACTATGACTTTAACTATGAACCATGATAAAGTCGGGTCAGCCCTGAGGGGTACCCGCGCGAGCATGTGATGCGGGTGGTGTGGAGACGGGTTGACCTGGAGGGTGCCCGCGAGATAATTACGAGGCACGGCAAGGCATTCTTATCCCTTGCAGCAAGTCCTCGAGACGGGGCGACGAGGTCACATCGATCATGAGTCTCTGCTCATTACCGCGCGCTCCTAATTCACTAACGATTTGCATATTTGATCCGAGTGGGCCTTTGGCCCGATAGCACTAACCATCACGTGGGAATAGTTATGGGCACCCTGCGTTGTACGCATCAGCCGAAGCTTAATGGACATCAGGAACTAAGCGGCGCGCACCAAGTTGGACCGCGTGAAGCAACCGCCTTGATAGTGTGGGTTGCCAGGTCTGCTCTCGGCCGTGAACGTAACATGCAGAAGTTCCCGGGGCGATGGCCCAAGACCCCTGGGGGCATAGGTTTAGTCCGGCGTGCTGACCTCTCTGTTAAGCCTAGGTCGGGTTGCAGCGTATCGTTTTGCCGAGGCCGGGCATGACCCAGAAAAGTGTGTCCGGCCGGAGTTAATCGAGCGTGGTGGGTAAGTTGGTGCACCCCTGCAGGGAAGAACTAATCTATGCATAGCCGGATCCTCGGTAACGGACGCTCGGAGTTGTATCCCGATCGATACAACTAGAACCAAATGATGAGATGAGATATGGATATTAGGGCTCTGTGATTGCTTTCTCACAAGGAGTCGAGAAAGGATCTCTGGGCGAGGTTGATACTTATTACTACTATTACTTTATACTGTACTAATCTACACTCTTCTAATGCTGCAAGACCATTGAAGATGCTAGTCTTCGATAGGACTAGGCCCCCTCTCTATTCTGGCATTTCTGCAGCCCAGTCCACATATACATCTATTCTTTGATAATGTTGCATATGTAGTGTAGATCCTTGCTTGCTGAGTACTTCGGATAAGTACTCACGGTTGCTTTGCTTCCTCTTTTTTCCCATATTCGTTTGATGCAACCAGATGACGGAGCCCCTGAGACAGCTGCCCCGCCGACGACTACTACTACTACCCCGAGGGTGGTTACTACTTCTAGTTGGCTGACGACCAGGAGTAGGTTCGGAGGGTCCCAGGCAGGAGGCCTGCGCCTTTTCAATCGTAGTGTTTTCTTTTGCCCCGCCTTTTAAAGGCCTATCTGTTTTATCTTTTATATCTGTACTCAGATATCGGATGCTTCCACTGACGCTGGTATACGAGCTTATGTATTCGAGCCCTCGAGGCCTCTGGCTTGTAATATAAAGCTTGTATGACTTTATTTATGTTTTAGAGTTGTGTTGTGATATCTTCAAGTGAGTCCTTAGGCTTGATCGTGTGCATTTGCGTGTATGATTAGTGCACGATTAAGCCGGGGGCGTCACAGGTTGGTATCAGATCCGACTGCCTGTAGGAACCCCCTTTCCAACTCCTTGGCCGAAGTTGAGTCTAGTCGTGAAAACTGATTTACTAACTTGGTTGTGTGGCTTACGGGCCCACGTTGCCATTGGGTGGTATTAGGATCTTTTTATTCCTCGTCTTTACTCTGGGACTCTGATCTCTCTACTAATCGGGTTAAATGATTTTACTAATTCCAACATTAGATTCTCGTGATCACATCCACCCGGAGTTCTGAGATTACCCCCCCCCCCCCTTTCTTCAAGATTGTGGGCCAGGTTCTGCTTGCAGGATCCTTTTATCAAGGGCACCCTATGTTGTCACTTGTAGATTCCTCGCTCCAGCAGTTTTCTCTGACGTTGATGTAGCCTTTGCTATGTCTCATTGTGTACTTCCTTACCGGGAGCCTGCGTGCCGCCTAGCATGTCTAGCTTTTAAATTTACGCCGTTATGCTGTCCGCATGTACCCACTCTGTGTATGGATCTGTACGTCTTAATTGACTACTGTTAAGTATCTATTACACTGCTTAATTATTGTCGTGTTACATCATGCTTATCGCTAAACACTCGCAATTGCTTTTACTAAACTACCCCTGTTGAAACTTAGCAGGATGGTTAGACCAGGTGGTCGTGGACGTGGTCGTGCCCCTGAACAACCACCACCGCCAGATTATATGGCAGCTATGATGCAACAATTCGATCTCAACCGTCAGTTCATGACTGGGATTATGGCTCAGTTCCCGCATCTGAACAACCAGAACCAGAACCTTGCTTCAATAACTCTGTCGAAATTTGTGTGTCTTAACCCCACTCAGTTCCGCAACTCTGATAAGCCACTGCATGCTGATGACTGGATTCGCGACATCACTCACGAGATGGAGTCTGCAAATGTCTCCCTTGCCAACTTTGTCACCTTTGTGTCCTTTTTCTTAAAGGGTCCCGCTGTGCAATGGTGGGACACACACAAGCGTACACTGCCTGCTGGAACAGTCATTACTTGGCTTGAGTTCCTGGCTGCTTTTCGTGCCCGATATATTTCTCAGGGAATCATGGATCGGATGAAAACCCAGTTCCGCAACCTCACTCAGGGTAACAAGACTATCGAAGCCTAGCAGAGGGAATTCCTTGACCTATCCCGCTATGCTAAAGAAGATATCGCCACGGATGCCCGTAGACAAGAGAAGTTCCGTAATGGACTCCACCCAGACATCGAGCTTGCACTTGCTGCTCAAGACTTCACCGACTTTGCTACTCTTGTGAACAAGGCTATTCTGGTTGAGACTGCTCAAATGAAGCATAAGGAGTCACAGAAGCGCTATCGTGATGTTGGCTCATCATCGAGCTCAGCACAGAAGCGCCGTATCTGGATTCCCCATAGCATGTATCGTCCAACTGCACCTGCACCAAGGCCGTACCATGCTGCACCACGTCTGCCTCCTCCACCATCGAGGCAGCCTCTTCGAGATGCACCACCCCGAGCTTCTGCTCCCAATCCCAATGATGGGTTGTGTTACAAGTGTGGCAAACTAGGTCATCTTGCCAGGAACTGCTACCAGAATCGGAACCAACTGGCTCTGCCTGCTAATGCCCGTGGCAACAATCAGCCCTGCAACAACAATGCCAGGCCTGCTTATGGTCGTGGTCAGGCTTATCATGTCAATATGAGTGAAGACCCGGACCAGCCAGCTACTGTGATGGGTACACTTCCTGTTAATTCAGTACCAGCTTCTGTTTTATTTGATTCAGGAGCATCTCATTCATTCATGTCAGAACATTTTGCACTCATGCATGACGTTAAATGTGAAACGCTACACCAATCCTTAATGGTAAACACTCCCGCGTGTCAATGTCAAACATCTTTATTCAGCCCCGAAGTCACCATTGAGATTGAGGGGTTGAAATTTCTTGCTTCCCCCATGATGCTAAAGTCTTGCGGTACTGACCTCATTTTGGGAATGGATTAGCTGAAGGCTTTCTACGCCTCAATCAATTGTGCCACTAAAGTTATAAATCTCCTGCATCCATCAGATGAGCTAGTGAATTACCATGCTCATATCACTCAAAATGCTGAGGCTCAAATCTACGCGCTAAATGCATTGAACGCTTCTCCGCTTGAGGGAATCGAGAACATCCCAGTCGTCTGTGACTTTCAAGATGTCTTTCCAGAAGAACTTCCAGGAATACCCCCTGTTAGAGCTGTCGAGTTTGTCATCGACTTGAAACTAGGCACAACTCCTATTGCGAAGCGTCCTTATAAGATGCCTCCGCACCACCTTCTTGAGCTTAAGGAAGAAATTGACAAGTCACTTAAGAAGGGTTTCATCCGCCCCAGTTCCTCTGCTTGGGGAGCACCTTCACTCTTCGTTAAGAAGAAGGATGGAACTAACCGATTGGTTCAGGATTATCGGCCCATTAACCAAGCCACAATCCAGAACAAATACCCGCTTCCCCGGATCAATGACTTGTATGATCAACTTGCTGGATCATCGGTGTTTCCTAAACTCGACTTGAGGTTGGGATATCACCAGATCCGTGTCCGCCAAGACGATATTCCCAAGACTGCATTTGTTACTCGCTATGGCTCTTATGAGTACACTGTCATGTCATTTGGCTTAACAAATGCTCCAGCCACGTTCTCCCGCCTGATGAATTACATCTTCATGGATTACCTCGACAAGTTCGTCGTGGTATATCTGGATGATGTTTTGGTATATTCGAAGAATAAGGAAGAACATGCTGAACACCTTTGACTTGTTCTGGAAAGGCTCCGAGAACACCAGCTCTATGCCAAGTATTCCAAATGCGAGTTCTGGCTTTCTGAAGTAACCTACCTTGGACATGTGATTTCCAAGGATGGAATTGCTGTTAACCCAAAACGAGTTCAGGCTATTCTTGACTGGACTCCTCCGAAGAACGTCAAGCAAGTGAGAAGTTTTCTTGGCCTCGCAAGCTATTGCCGTTGATTTGTCGAGAACTTTTCCAAGATTGCTAAGCCTCTGACTAACCTGCTTCATGAAGGTGTTAAGTTTGAGTGGACAGATAAATGTCAGGAAAGCTTGCCGACTCTCAAGGACAAGTTGACTTCTGCTCCAGTGCTTGCTACTCCAGATTCTCGCAAAGACTTTGTGATATATTGCGACGCCTCTCATCAGGGATTAGGCTGTGTCCTAATGCAAGAACGAAGAGTAATTGCGTATGCTTCGCGTCAACTGCGTCCTCATGACGAAAACTATCCAGTGCATGATCTTGAGCTTGCTGCAGTGATCTATGCATTGAAGCTGTGGCGGCATTACCTTCTGGGTAACCGGTGTGAGATATATACTGATCATCAAAGCTTGAAGTATTTGTATACTCAGCCAGATCTTAATCTCCGTAAACAGCGATGGTTGGAAACAATTACAGACTATGACTGTGGTATTTCTTATATCCCTGGCAAGGCTAATGTGATGGCTGATGCCTTAAGCCGCAAGTCCTATTGCAACAACCTCATGGTTAGGTGAGCTCAACCTCATCTTTATGCAGAACTGAGCAAGCTGAATCTACATATTGTTCCCCAGGGTTCTCTTAATAACCTTGTGGTACAGCCAGATCTCGAGAAAGTTGTTAAGAATGCGCAAGATAAAGATGCTGAAGTTGATTTGACGAAGAAAGATCTTCACCTGGAAAATACAGGGATTTCTCGCTGTCTGAAGATGGAACCTTGTATTTCCGAGACCGCATTGTGGTACCTCGCTTCGAGCTTATGACTGACAAGGTCATGAACGAGGCACATGATACACCGCTGTCTATTCATCCAAGTAGCACAAAATGTATCGTGATCTTCGTCAAAGGTACTGGTGGTCTAAAATGAAGTAGGATATTGCTCAATATGTTGCTGAATGTTACGTTTGCCGTCGCGTTAAAGCAGAACATCAGAAGCCTGCTGGAATTCTACAACCGTTACCTATTCCTTTATGGAAATGGGATAAGGTTCAAATGGATTTCATTAATGGCCTTCCCAAGTCACAGAAGGGTCACGATGCTATTCTTGTCGTCGTCGACCAACTCTCTAAGGTTGCACACTTTCTGCCTATGAAAGAAACAATCACTGCTAGTCAGTTAGCAGAGTTATATGTCTCCAAAATTGTATCGCTCCACGGTATTCTGAAGGAGATCAGTTCGGACCGTGGCGGCCTTTTCACTTCAAAGTTCTGGGAAAGTTTCCAAGAAGCTATGGGAACTCATATTACCTGGAGTTCGGCTTATCACCCCCAGTCCCAAGGCCAAGTCGAGCGAGTCAATCAAGTGCTTGAAGATATGCTGCGAGCTTGTGTTATATCTTTCGGCAAGAAGTGGGAAGAATCTCTTCCTTATGCTGAATTTTCTTATAACAACAGCTATCAAGCCAGCTTAAAAATGGCTCCCTTCGAAGTACTTTATGGACGTAAGTGTCGAACCCCTCTGAATTGGTCAGAAACTGGGGAACGATCGCTCGTGGGTCCAAACATTATCCAACACGCCGAAGAACAAGTCCGTATTGTCTGAGAAAATCTAAAGGCGGCTCAGGACCGCCAAAAGAGCAACTATGATCGCAAACGATGGGGTTTGACTTATCAACCTGGTGATCAAGCTTATCTGCATGTCACTCCTATGAAGGGCACTCACCATTTCGGAATTAAGGGCAAGTTAGCTCCATGCTACATTGGTCCTTTCCGCATTGTTGCTAGACGTGGTCAGGTGGCGTATAAATTGGAGTTGCCGCCACAATTCTCTCATATCCACGACGTCTTCCATGTGTCCCAACTTCGTCGTTGCTTCAAGGAAGCTCCGCACCGAGCAGTGGACCATGAGATGCTCGAATTGCAAGATGACCTATCTTATAAGGTGCATCCGATCCGTATTCTCGATCACGCTGAACGTCGGACCCGTCAGAAGACGACCAAGTTCCTGAAAGTGCAGTGGTCTAATCATACTGAAGATGAAGCCACTTGGGAACGCAAGGATAATCTTCGAGCGGCATACCCCGACCTCTTTCCTTCTACCTCCTGAATTCTCGGGACGAGAATTTCTTTTAGAGGAGGAGAATTGTAACACCCCTGTGTAATAAACACTGTGATCATCTGTTAATTATGCCAAGTCATCTTCATTTGCAATGCTTGATCATAATGTTTAAACATTTCCACTCAAATTTCTCGAAAATCAATTCAAATTTAAGTGCAAAATGAAGTTACCCAAAAGTTGCTGGAAAAATGTTCATCTTTTAGAGAAAATTCCATAACGATTACTTGTTAAGGAACACAACATCACCCTTGTGCAAAGATGAGCACTAGCAATTATAACAGCACCAATTCAGCATTTTTAAATGCTATCATATATATGAAAAATTCAAATGAATTCCAAAATTGCCCAAACTTTATGTGGGAGTGCAAAATATTACAATGTATTTATCTGACCAAGTTTCAAATTTGTACAAAATCATTTGGCAGCTCGTTTTAATTCTAAAACCATCACTGAAAAAGAAAAACAGAAAAAAAGAGAAAGGCCACTCTGCACTGGGCCTAAGTGCACAGTGCCTGAGGCCCAGCCCAGCTGGCCTCTCTCTCCCTCCTCCCGCTCTCTCTCTGCGCGTGTCGCCATCCCTGTGGCCGCCGCACACTGCTCCGTCCGCTGGACGACATGCCGACGCCCACCGACGCAAGGGGATAAGGCCGAGGCCCCGTCCCTCCCCCTGGCCACTTCTCCCTCGCCCGCTCACTCTTCCTCTTCCTCCTCGCCTCTCCTCTCCACTTCTGCCGAGCGCCGTCGTCGCCGTCCTCCGTCTTCACAGCGGCCACCGGCGGCCCCGAACGCCGCTACCGTGTCCAGGAGGTTCGCCGAGCTCCGCCACATCGTCTGTGCCTCCGAGTCGGAGCCGGGAGCTGCTCCACCCGCGCCCGCGTCTTCTTCTTCTACCTCGGGCCGACGAGATTTCTGTGAGCGCTCCGTCGCCTCCGACGCCTCCTCTGCGCTACTAAGCCACCACAGGCCACCGTGAGCCACTGCGGTGAGCCCCGTTTCTCCTCCCTCCTCTTCCTGCTCGCTTACAGACTCGTGCGCGGCCGCCACCATACCCGTGCTCCGCCGTCTGCCATGGCCGGTGAGCCTCGCGCTCCCGTGCTTCTCTCTGCGCGCTAGTGTTGCCGTCATGCTCTGGGAGGTCTCCTGGTACTCCCCGTAGGTTTAGTTTACTCGCTAGGGTGCCATAGCAACGAATGCATCGAGTCCCGATTCTGGCCGCCGCCTGAGCTCGCCGTAGCCATCGTTTCCGAGCTCCCCTGCACGGGCCGACGCCGTAGTTCGATGCGCGGCTCCACCAGCTTTCGAAAGAGCCCAGCCGCCCTGTTTTTGGACCACCGTAACGAAATTCCGAGCCTCTCCGGCGAACTCGCCGCCGCGGAGAGCTTGCCGGCGCAACTCCGACGCCAGCGCTGACCTGGCACCAGCGGGGCCCGCCTCTGGGTCACTGCCCGTGGGCCCCCTGGACCCGGTTGACCATGTTGACCGTGGTCAACTATGCGGACTGGGCACTCAGTGCCACTGACACGCGGGCCCCACCGCATAATTAACCTAATTAAAACATTTTCCTAAATAAAAATAATTAGTTAAACTAAATAGTCACTGACATGTGGGGCCCGACTGCTAATTAACCTCTGTTAGATTTAATTTAATCTCTGTTTAGTCCAGAGTCTAGGACAGGTGGGACCCACTGGTCAGTTTGACCAGTCAAACGGGTCAGTTGGCTGCTGACATCATATTCCTTTTCTGTTAATTTAGATCATTTTAGAAAATGTATAAACCTTTGAAAAATCATAGAAAATAAACCGTAGCTCGGATCGAAAAACTTTATACATGAAAGTTGCTCAGAACGACGAGACGAAGCCAACCGTGCTATCTGTTTCCGTGTTGGGACCCTCTACGGAGGTGAACCCGCAACTTTTTACCCGTTTCTAGTAGATGAATAGTGCATAACTACCGGCTAATAAATCCAACTTTAATCCTAAAATAACTAAAAAGGTTTAGACATGCCTTTAGGCAACCCTGCACTGCATGTTAGCATAGCATGCTCTGTGTTGCATCTGTTTGCTGTGTATTTATCTGTTTCCTCCCCCTCTTCTCTCTTGGTAGATCCCGATACCGACGTAGTCCCCGAGACCGATGCAGCTCCGGTGATTGGCTACACTTCTGATGACCAGACCCTTGCCGTAGAGCTTCCAGGCAAGCACCCCCCCTTTGAACATGCCGATATCGCCTATTCTTTCTCTCTTATGCTTGCATTAGAAATTGTTGTTGCTATTGTTTATCCTATTTCTGATACATAGCCTGTTTTTCTAACTGCTGTTGATACCTACCTGTTTATCCTAAACTGCTTAGTATAGGCTGGATAGAGACCCACCAGAGACCCACTTTGTCTCAAATTGCCCCGCTGGATTATCGGTAGACTCGACAACCAGGCCCCGACACCGCATATCACCCCCTTAGTTGTACGACACTGCAGCGTTACTATCGAGTGCCGAGGGTGATACCTCGTTTAGCACTTCTGATGTTAACTCTGTAGAGGTGCTATTCAGTCGTGATCGTCGAGGGTGATTCCTCCTTCACCACTCCCGATAACGACGCCGTTGTGCAACACCTCAAGTGTGAACCTCGAGGGTGATTCCTCCTAAGTTCACCTTGATGACTACATCAGGTGGAATCCATCGAGGGTGATTCCTTGGGTTTCCCCCTGGTGTTTGGACACACAGTTACTATGACTTTAACCATGAACCATGATAAAGTCGGGTCGGCCCTGAGGGGTACCCGCGCGAGCATGTGATGCGAGTGATGTGGAGACGGGTTGACCTGGAGGGTGCCCGCGAGATAATTACGAGGCGCGGCTGGGCATTCTTAGCCCTTGCAGCAAGTCCTCGAGACGGGGCGATGGGGTCACATCGATCGTGAGTCTCTGCTCGTTACCGTGCGCTCCTAATTCACTAACGATTTGGATATTTGATCCGAGTGGGCCTTTGGCCCGATAGCACTAACCATCACATGGGAACAGTTATGGGCACTCTGCGTCGTATGCATCAGCCGAAGCTTAATGGACATCAGCGACTGATCGGCGCGCGTTGAGTTGGACCGCGTGAAGCAACCGCCTTGATAGTGTGGGTTGCCAGGTCTGCTCTCGGCCATGAACGTAACGTGCAGGAGTTCCCGGGGCGATGGCCCAAGACCCCTGGGGGCATAGGTTTAGTCCGGCGTGCTGACCTCTCTGTTAAGCCTAGGTCGGGTTGTGGCATATTGTTTGGCCGAGGCTGGGCATGACCCAAAAAAGTGTGTCCAGCCGGAGTTAATCGAGCGTGGTGGGTAAGTTGGTGCACCCCTGCAGGGAAGAACTAATATATGCATAGCCGGATCCTCGGTAACGGACGCTCGGAGTTGTATCCCGATCGATACAACTAGAACCTAATGATGAGATGAGATATGGATATTAGGGCTCTGGGATTGCTTTCTCGCAGGGAGTCGAGAAAGGATCTCTAGGCGAGGTTGATACT
This sequence comes from Thinopyrum elongatum, assembly GCA_011799875.1. Lineage (NCBI taxonomy): Eukaryota > Viridiplantae > Streptophyta > Magnoliopsida > Poales > Poaceae > Thinopyrum > Thinopyrum elongatum. The sequence goes on along the minus strand of CM022302.1, from coordinate 69,801,198 downwards.
TATTACTACTATTACTTTATACTGTACTAATCTACACTCTTCTAATGCTGCAAGACCGTTGAAGATGCTAGTCTTCGATAGGACTAGGCCCCTCTCTATTCTGGCATTTCTGCAGCCCAATCCACATATACAGCTATTCTTTGATAATGTTGCATATGTAGTGTAGATCCTTGCTTGCTGAGTACTTCGGATGAGTACTCACGGTTGCTTTGCTTCCTCTTTTTCCCCATATTCATTTGATGCAACCAGATGACGGAGCCCCTGAGACAGCTGCCCCGCCGATGACTACTACGACTACCCCGAGGGTGGTTACTACTTCGAATTGGCTGACGACTAGGAGTAGGTTCGGAGGGTCCCAGGCAGGAGGCATGTGCCTTTTCGATCATAGTGTTTTCTTTTGCCCCGCCTTTTAAAGGCCTATCTGTTTTATCTTTTATATCTGTAGTCAGATATCTGATGCTTCTGCTGACGCTGGTATACGAGCTTATGTATTCAAGCCCTCGAGGCCCCTGGCTTGTAATATAAAGCTTGTATGGCTTTATTTATGTTTTAGAGTTGTGTTGTGATATCTTCAAGTGAGTCCTTAGGCCTGATCGTGTGCATCTGCGTGTATGATTAGTGCACGATTAAGCCGGGGGCGTGATAACCCACAAGTATAGGGGATCATTTCTAGCCTTCTTCGATAAATAAGAGTGTCGAACCCAACGAGGAGCTAAAGGCAGAACAAATATTCCCTCAAGTTCTACCGACCACCAATACAACTCTATGCACACTAAATGTTTGCTTTACCTAAAACAAGTATGAAACTATTTTGCGAGAATAAAACTACGAGTACTTTGCAAGAATGAAAACTATGAATAAATTGCAAGGTAATAAAAGTTGATAGCTTTTGTCAACAAGAAAGTCATTTGTCCCTAGGCAATCGATAACATGTACCGGTAATCATTCTTGCAATTTTACATGAGGGAGAGGCATGAGCTAACATACTTTCTCTACTTGGATCATATGCACTTATGATTGGACCCCTAGCAAGCATCCGCAACTACTAAAGATCATTAAGGTCATGAAACCCAACCATAGCATTAAGTATCAAGTCCTCTTTATCCCATACGCAACAACCCACTTACTCGGGTTTAAGCTTCTGTCACTCTCGAAACCCACCATAAGCGAATCATGAACATATTGCAACACCCTACAGCGGGGATCCCTCATGTTTGCGTGAGATGGAGGGCACTGTAGGACAGCACCATAAATAAAATATACAATCATACCAACCAAGATCACGATTAACCCACAGGACAAAACGGATCTACTCAAACATCATAGGATAGCCACATATCATTGGGAAATAATATACGGAGTTGAGCACCATGTTTAAGTAGAGATTACAGCGGGGAGAAGATGTGTTACACCGCTGCATAGAGGGGGAGAAAGTTGGTGTAGACGGTACCAAGATTGTTGATGTAGATCGCCGTCACGATCCTAGCCCCGGCGGCACTCCGGCGCCACCGGGAGAGAGGGGGAGAGAGCCCCCCTCCTTATTCTTCTTCCTTGGCCTCCCCCCTAGATGGGAGGAGAGTTCCCCCTCTGGTCCATGGCCTCCATGGCGGCGGAGGGGCGGGAGCCCCTCCGAGATTGGATCTCCCTCTCTGTTCTCTTCTGTTTCGTGTTCCCCAGATCTGGCCGAAAACCGTTTCTTATATTCCCGGAGATCCGTAACTCCGATTGTGCTGAGATTTTAACACGGTTTTTTTCCATAAATTATCTTTATTGCACCAGAAGAAGGGGCCCAACCGATGTTCGAGGAGGGCGCAAGACATCTGGGCGCGCCGGGCACCCCCTGGCACGCCCTGATGTATCTTGGGGCCTGTGGGCCCCCGTTTACGTTGATTCCAAGTCCCAAAAATCACATATATTCCAAAATAATTCTCCGTAAAATTTTATTGCATTTGGACTTCGTTTGATATGGATTTTCTGCGAAACAAAAAACATGCAACAAACAAGAACTGGCACTGGGCACTGGATCAATAGGTTAGTCCAATAAATCATATAAAAAGTTGCCAAAAATATGTGAAAGTTGTATAATATTGGCATGAAACAATCAAAAATTATAGATACGATGGAGACATATCAGCATCCCCAAGCTTAATTCCTGCTCGTCCTCGAGTAGGTAAATGATAAAAAAGATAATTTTTGATGTGGAATGCTACCTAACATAAACTTGATCATATGTCTAGTCATGGCATGAATATTCAGACACGAGTGATTCAAAGCAATAGTCTATAATTTGACATAAAGACATCAATACTCAGGCATCCCAACAAACAATCATGTCTTTCAAAATATCAACGCTAAAGAATGCTATCCCTACAAAATCATATAGTCTTGTCATGCTCTGTCTTCTTAACACAACGTATTTATCATGCACAACCCCGATGACAAGCCAAGCAATTGGTTCATACTTTTTAACGCGCTTTAGCTTTTTCAACCCTCACGCAATACATGAGCGCAAGCCATGGATATAGCACTACGAGTGTAATAGAGTATGATGATAGGGGTAAATATAGAGAAGACAAAAAAGTAAGAAAGTCTCACATCGACACGGCTAACCAACGGGCTATGGAGATGCCCATCAATTGATATCAACGTGAGAAGTAGGGATTGCCATGCAACGAATGCACTAAGAGCTATAAGTGCATGAAAGCTCAATATGAAAACTAAGTGGGTGTGCATCTAATCCTATAATGAAAAATTCCCACTAGTATATGAAAGTGACAACATAGGAGACTCTCTATATGAAAAACATGGTGCTACTTTGAAGCACAAGTGTGGAACTAGCATGCCCCTTCTTTCATTTTTTTTCTTCTTTTTCTTCTTTTTTTTCTTTTTTTTCTTCTTTTTCTTCTTTTCTCTTTTTCTTTTTTTTCTCTCAATGTCCGGAGTCTCATCCCGACTTGTGGGGGAATCATAGTCTCCATCATCCTTTCCTCACTGGGGTAATGCTCTAATAATGAAAATTGATGATCATCACACTTCTATTTACTTATAACTCAAAAGAAATAAAAATTACAACTCGATACCTATAACAAAGTATGACTCTATATGAATGCATCTGGCAGTGTACTAGGATGTGCAATGATCTAGCGTAACATGTATAAAAAAATGATGAACGGTGGCTGAGCCACAAACACTATGTCAGCTATATGATCATGCAAATCAATATGACAATGAATGCTCAAGTCATCAAAACGGAAGCTGTGGAAGTTGCATGGCAATATATCTCGGAATGGCTATGGAAAGGCCATAATAGGTAGGTATGGTGGCTGTTTTGAGGAAGATATAATAAGGCTTATGTGTGATAGAGCGTATCATATCACGGGGTTTGGATGCACCGGCGAAGTTTGCACCGACTCTCGAGGTGAGAAAGGGCAATGCACGGTACCGTAGAGGCTAGCAAATTGTGGAAAGGTAAGAGTACGTATAATCCATGGACTCACATTAGTCATAAAGAACTCATATACTTATTGAAAAAGTTTATTAGCCCTCGAAGCAAAGTACTACTACGCATGCCCTTAGAGGGATAGATTGGTAGGAAAAGACCATCGCTCGTCCCCGACCGCCACTCATAAGGAAGACAATCAATAATAAATCATGCTCCAAGTTCATAGCATAACGAGAGACTATACGTGCATGCTTCGGGAATCACAAACCTTAACACCAATATTCCTACTAACCACAACCATTTACTAGTACCTCCCACATATTACCACCTCTATATCGCAAAACTATTGCAAGGAATCAAACATATCATATTCAGTGATCCATAAGTTTGATGTAGTATTTTATGACTAACCATGCAATTGACCAATTCCTGTTAACTCTCTAAATAGATATAAGTGGAGCATGAGAGTTTAATTCTTTCTACAAAATACCATGCTCTAACAAATATAAGTGAAGCAAAAGAGCATTCTATAAATAACGGTTTTCTATGTGAAGAGAAACAGGCAATCCAAACTTCAAATGATATAAGTGAAGCACATGAAGCATTCTATAAAGCCACACTCAAAAGATATAAGTGAAGTGCAATGAGCATTCTGAAAATCAACCATGGACTATCTCATACCAGCATGGTGCATAAAATCAAAATGAAAAATAAATACAAAATACGCTCCAAGATTCACACATATCACATGAACGAAACGAAGACGAAAACATACCGATACTTGTTGAAGAAAGATGGGATGCCTTCCGGGGCATCCCCAAGCTTAGACGCTTGAGTCTCCTTGAATATTTACTTGGGGTGCCTTGGGCATCCCCAAGCTTGAGCTCTTGTCTCTCCTCCTTCTCCTCATATCGAGACCTCCTCAATCTTTGATCACTTCATCCACACAAAACTTAACAGAAAACTGGTGAGATCCGTTAGTATAATAAAGCAAATCACTACTTTAAGTACTGTTTCAAACCAATTCATATTTTGTTTTTGCATTTTACCTGCTGTATTATAACTTTTCCATGGCTTATACCACCGATAAAAATCGATAGTTTCATCAAAACAAGCAAAACAATGCATCAAAAACAGAATATGTCTTAAACAGGACAGTCTGTAGCATATGAACACCTACCATACTTCTGTACTCCAAAAATTCTGAAAAATTAGGAAAAATTAAAAAATTTGTATATCAAGACTGTGCAAAAAGTTTCAGAAGCTTTTGATTTTTCAGTAAAAAATGTAAAATCGTGCACTACAGCCAAAGTTTATGTTTTGCACCGCACATACCAACAAGCAATCTAATCATCCTAAAGGCAAATCTTGGCACATTATTTTTATAATACAATGGATTTGTACAAGGGGATAATTACTTTTGTGAGAATCTTCATGAAAAATTTACATTGTTTCCATGAGCATGAACACAAGTGTTCAAGGTCGACCCTCACTTCTCCAATGCATCACCTTTCAATCGCTTCTCTTTTTGTGAAAAAGTTTTAAGTTTCCCTCTATATTTTTTTTGTTTTTAAACTTAATAAAAGAACTCAACAGAAATAAATGACTCTCTAAAACTTTCGGGTTGTCTCCCTAGCAGCGCTTTCTTTAAAGCCATTAAGCTAGGCATAAAGTGCTCAAGTAATGAATCCACCCGGATCCCAAGGTATATCAAAGCCAATTTTAATTAGCAATGATTTGGCATTTAGTAGTGAGCACAAAGCAACATATATCATGCAATGACGAAGTCTAACTCTCTTCCTATGCATCGGCATTTCATACAAGAACAATTCATGCACATCAAGTAAAGGCCAATACATAGCATAAGCAGTTTCTTGCAATTTTATCGTGTTGGAAACATAGAGAGACGGAGATATAGTTCCTCTCTCATAATAATTACAAGTAGGAGCAGCAAGCACATGCATATTATATTCATCAAAATCATCATGTGCAATAGTAAAAGGCAACCCATCAATATAATCCTTAATAAGAGCAAACTTCTTCGATATAGTGTAGTTGGGAGAATTCAAAAAGATAATAGGACTATCATGTGTGGGTGCAATAGAAATAATTTCATTCTTAACATAAGGAACAATAGCAATTTCATCTCCATAAGCATAATTCATATTGGCATCATGGCCACAAGCATAGCAATCATCAAGTTCATCAAAAAGGGATATTTCAAAAGAATCAACGGGATCATAGCACTTATCATAGCATTCATCCTTCGGTAAGAGTGAAGGGAAATTAAACAATGTATGAGTTGAAGAGTTACTCTCATTAGAAGGTGGGCATGGGTAGCTAATCCGCTCTTCCTCCTTTTGTTCTTCACTCTCCTCATCATCTTTTTCATCCAAAGAGCTCACAGTTTCATCAATTTCTTCTTCCATAGACTCCTGAAAAATATTAGTCTCTTCTTGGATAGCGGAGACTTTCTCAATAAATATATCAATATCGGAATTGTATTTATAATTTTCATAGAAATATTTAAGGATGGAAAAAATTTCAGGTCTATAAACATCATCATCAAAAGCTTCATACTTTAAAAACAAAGATTCAATTTCATAAGCACCCTTAAAAGCAACAAATTCTTTCAATTTCATAAGCACCCTTAAAAGCAATAAATATATCAATATCGGAATTGTATTTATAATTTTCATAGAAATATTTAAGGATGGAAAAAATTTCAGGTCTATAAACATCATCATCAAAAGCTTCATACTTTAAAAACAAAGATTCAATTTCATAAGCACCCTTAAAAGCAACAAATTCTTGGACAGCGGAGACTTTCTCAATAAATATATCAATATCGGAATTGTATTTATAATTTTCAAAGAAATATTTAAGGATGGAAAAAATTTCAGGTCTATAAACATCATCATCAAAAGCTTCATACTTTAAAAACAAAGATTCAATTTCATAAGCACCCTTAAAAGCAACAAATTCTTCTATTCGTTCCACATCATAATAATCATATCTACTATTGGCATAAGAAGCCAAGGTTTCATTATCATTAAATTTACATGAAAAGGGAAGGTGTGGAGCGTTCATCCTAGAGCAACAAGTATAGTCATATCTCTGGCGTAAATTCCAAGCATACCAATGCAACATATCAATTTGATCCCATAATAATTTCCCTTTTTGTGTCAAGCGATAATCCCTAAAGTATTCACGTTGATCCAACGTGTCTCCCATTATCATGTTGAATGGGGTTTTCTCGGGATTATCAAAGTAGTGCATAATATTTTTCACTTAACGAGCATCGAGGGTTTTAGGAGGTTCCCCATCTCCATGAGTAGCAAGTACAACTAAATTTTTTGGTATTTCGTGGTCCATATCCATAACTAAAGATAGAGAACAACTTAGAACAGGAAATAAAAACTACTTAGTGATAAAGCAAACAAGCACACACGAGAATATTCACCCCACGCTATTGCTCCCCGGCAACGGCGCCAGAAAAAGGTCTTGATAACCCACAAGTATAGGGGATCGTTTCTAGCCTTCTTCGATAAATAAGAGCGTCGAACCCAACGAGGAGCTAAAGGGAGAACAAATATTCCCTCAAGTTCTATCGACCACCGATACAACTCTACGCACACTAAACGTTTGCTTTACCTAAAACAAGTATGAAACTATTTTGCGAGAATAAAACTACGAGTACTCTGCAAGAATAAAAACTATGAATAAATTGCAAGGTAATAAAACTTGATAGCTTTTGTCAACAAGAAAGTCATTTGTCCCTAGGCAATCGATAACAAGTACCGGTAATCATTCTTGCAATTTTACATGAGGGAGAGGCATGAGCTAACATACTTTCTCTACTTGGATCATATGCACTTATGATTGGACCCCTAGCAAGCATCCGCAACTACTAAAGATCATTAAGGTCATGAAACCCAACCATAGCATTAACTATCAAGTCCTCTTTATCCCATACGCAACAACCCACTTACTCGGGTTTAAGCTTCTGTCACTCTTGCAACCCACCATAAGAGAATCATGAACATATTACAACACCCTACAGCAAGGATCCCTCATGTTTGCGCGAGACGGAGGGCACCATAGGATAGCACCATAAATAAAATATACAATCATACCAACCAAGATCACGATTAACCCACAGGACAAAACGGATCTACTCAAACATCATAGGATAGCCACATATCATTGGGAAATAATATACGGAGTTGAGCACCATGTTTAAGTAGAGATTACAGCGGGGAGAAGAGGTGTTACACCGCTGCATAGAAGGGGAGAAAGTTGGTGTAGACGGTAGCAAGATTGTTGATGTAGATCGCCGTCATGATCCTAGCCCCGGCGGCACTCCGGCGCCACCGGGAGAGAGGGGGAGGGAGCCCCCTCCTTCTTCTTCCTTGGCCTCCCCCCTAGATGGGAGGATAGTTCCCCCTCTGGTCCATGGCCTCCAAGGTGGCGGAGGGGTGGGAGCCCCTCCGAGATTGGATATCCCTCTCTGTTCTCTTCTGTTTCGCGTTCCCCAGGTCTGGCCGAAAACCGTTTCTTATATTCCCGGAGATCCTTAACTCCAATTGCGCTGAGATTTTAACACGATTTTTTTCCATAAATTATCTTTCTTGCGCCAGAAGAAGGTCCCCAACCGAGGTTTGAGGAGGGCACAAGACACGTGGGCACGCCGGGCACCCCCTGGCGCGCCCTGGTGTATCTTGGGGCCTGTGGGCCCCTGTTTACGTTGATTACAAGTGCCAAAAATCACATATATTACAAAATAATTCTCCGTAAAATTTTATTGCATTTGGACTTAGTTTGATATGGATTTTTTGCGAAACAAAAAACATGCAACAAACAGGAACTGACACTAGCCACTGGATCAATAGGTTAGTCCAATAAATCATATAAAAAGTTGCCAAAAATATGTGAAAGTTGTATAATATTGGCATGAAACAATCAAAAATTATAGATACGACAGAGATGTATCAGGGCGTCACAGGTGGTCCCACTGTGAAAATGACCTTTATGCCCTTGCCCTATTCTAGCCCCCTCCGAGAGTGATGCGTCCGGCGAATCGTCCCGTGACTTCACCGTACCTCTTCCCGGAGTATCCGGCAACCCCAAGCAAGCCACGACAGCCACTTGCATGATGGATTGCTGTAGCCATGGTTTCTACTTAAATGTTTAATAAATGTTTGCTCATTTACTTCTGATGTTGCTGTTTCGGTTATGTAGGTGGATCCCTGCTTATCATCCTGTTATGCTATGCTGCACTCTGTTAGTCATATGATTACTTGCTAGTAGTATTGCTCTTGTATTTCATGCTGGTACTTATGTCATGCTAGTGATAGTGATGTTCATCTGATGCGTGATTATCGTCAGTTATGAAGAGTATCTGTGATATGCATGATCATTGCTATGCCATGTTCATCTGCATCTAGTAGTCTAAGCGTTGCATTATTATTGATGCTAATGATTCATATGGTTATGTTGCTCCTCCATGCTTACGTTAATATCATGCTCATGTGCATTATTATGTCATAATGTTATTATGACTCAGCATCTTTTGCATTCAAGTTTAACCGGACATTAATTAAATTTGAACACCTGTTGGCTGAGTCATAGTGCCATCGAAATCAAACTGACCAGTGCAGCCACATTTGCCTTTATGGGAAGGTCCTAACTGGGTCTATTGTCATGCCTCTCGCTGGTGCCTCCAACTAGGGAAGGTTATGGGCGCGCGCTACCCTGATCAGGTAGGCGGACATAAGCCTTATGTGCCCGTGTTGGTATTGAGCTCATGTCCCCGTTTGGGACCATTTTTGTTTTGCCATGACGGTGGCCGTTGGATGTCACGCGGTGACATCGGGGCCACCCATGACTTATCCCAAAGGGGAGTTGGTCGGAGTGGCCGAGAGAGTGTCATGGCAATAGATCGGTTTTGTCGGAACGCCGTTGGTCCACCCGAATGGGAGTACGAGGCCTTGGGTTCCGTGGTGTGGGTACAGTGTGCTAACCTCTGTAGAGTGTGTATAATCTATCGATAGCCGCGCCCACGGATAAGGGCCCAGTTCATAGTAGGTCACACTATGGGTCAACAGTAATAATAACCTGACTAATAAACAACCCGGTTCGGTGATGGAAAGAAGTGGTTGATCCTTATGGGATCGTGAGAGTATCATAGTGGTATCAAGGATACCGAAGATGGTTGAGGTTTATGGTGTTATGCGAGAATCAAGGGTAAAGATCATGCTCCTTGTGGTCATGAATGATCACTATGGTATTGTTAATACCAAGCTTCATTTGATCCTGAGGTGATCGTGTGATGACCATGATGGTAAGTGATTCATGTGGTGGTTACGAGGTAACCCCGAACAGAGTAAGTTGGTGCATGATATTGTTAACATGTTGCATGCTAGTATCATCATATGTTCATGCCATGCTCATCTGGTATTGTTCTAGTGCTATCTTGTTCACCATGTCCATGCCATGTTGCCCTAGTTGTATCATGTTCATCCTTGCGAAGTAACCTGTAATTGTCATGTTGTTGTTTTTCTTGATTGCTTTGGTTGCTGTGAGCTTGCAAGTACATTCAATGTACTGACCTGGCATGTCATGCCAGTTTGCAGGTCATGCCTTGTCTGCTTGCTTGCTTGCCGAGGATCTTGAGTTTGCGAGCTAGGATAAACGTTCCAGCCAGAGTCCCTGCGGAGTGGAGTCCATCGTCGTCGTCGTTGTTTCGCTGCTAGAAGTTATTCCGCTGCTATGTGTTGTTCTGCTGCTTGCATAGAGCAACCTTGGTAGGCGTAGTGTCGTCGTGCCAATGTAATCCCCTTGTACCCCTATCGATTGTAATAAAGAGCGGATTTGTTCTATGCCAAGCAGTGCTGTATTCCAGAGACTTACCTCGATCTCTAGGCTGGAATACGGGGTGTTCCGGTCTCTCTGAGCTGGGGTGCCACAATGGTTGGTATCAGAGCAGGTCTGGCTATAGAGCGTCCTAGTTCGCTGGAACATTAGAAAATGGTAGTATTGGGTCTGGTTGTGTCTCTGCTTGCTGCATTTGGTTGTTGCATTCGTTTGCTGCATATAGTCTTATTTCGGTTACCCCTAACCCTTTATTCCGTGCGTAGATGGCGGTCAGCTTCCATGAGTTCAATGCCATCCCCAGAGCTCCCAGTGCTATCCCTATTGTGTTCAGCCCCACTCCTGCACCTCTCAGCTTTGCCACCCTCCTTGGCGATATGTGGCATAGCATTTATCCCCACGGAGATCCACCTCATTATCAAGTATTCCAGTTTTCTGCCGGAGGAAGAATCCTGGAGTATGTTGCTCATGTTCATCTGTCAGCCCCGGTTCCTGTTGGTAAGTGCACCTACAGTTTCCACGGTGGTTATGGTGCTACTCCCGAGCATGCTGTTCAGTTTGCCGCAATGGCAGGAATCACCGGGCTTCGTCATCAAGAGAGCATGGTGCAAGAGAACCGTGCTTATCAGTACTATCCCACCATCGTCGAGAATCCTAAGCGGATCAAGTTCCCTTCTGTCAACCCTCAAGATGACCCAGCTATCCTTGCCATGTCCCGTTACATGACGGCCGAGTGTCTTATTATTTCCGAGTTAGTCTGAGATGCCATTCGAGCCAGGAGATTGCTTGGTGCCGCCCTACCTCAGTCTCCGCCAGCTTCTCCAACCCCTCCGCCTAATCCATCCGGAGTTTCAGAGTCAGCAGTTCCACTCGCTACTCCCTTAGTTTCTTCGTCAGTTCCCAAGCATTTTCTCAAGCGTAGGGTGTAGACCTGTGTGTAGTGTATGTGCATGTGCATCTGTTGTAGTATCATGCTTGTGTGTGCCTGTGTGGAGTAGTTATGAAGCTTGTTTGTTGTGTGCTTTGTTGCAATAAATCATTTTCTCATGCTTCTTTGTTTTGAATCTTTGGTGTTACCCCCTTATGGAAATTACAATAGATGGGTCAGAAACAAGAATCAGACAGAACACAAGTACACCTCAGGAATCAGATATTCCTATATACAGCGAGCATGCCACCAAATTCATACAAGACCCTCGTACCAGGAAGAATTCAAGGTGAGCATCCGACAACCTCACCAGGTATGTAAGAGAAAGAAAGCCAGTGGGTGATGCAAGAACCGACAAGCCTTAAAGAAAGGCAACATTGAGACAAATATCTTGACAGTGGTTATCAAGGTCAACCTCCTCACACCCGACAAAGTGATATTATTAACCTTTTTCACTGTCTTGTATGATTGACGACAACAATAAGCTTCGTACAAGCACATGTGAACCTAGCAAATATCCCGAGACTCGAGACATGAACAAGGCCAAGGTATGATTGCCAAAGATTGCATATGACAGCACCCACGGTCACACGAAGAATCAAGAATATATATGGCAACGCTCTTTCAAATAAAGGATCCAGACCAGTAAAACAATGATGAAGGAGCACGATCGGCAATACAAGTATGATTAGGGTTGCATGACCAATAGGGTACAGATACCCCGGATAGTTTGAGTCAGTACCGATCACCATGAAGATACACCAAAGGGGTCTACTCCGTCTTGGTAAGGACCTCATAGCAAGGTAACCCGCTCAGCCAACCGTATGTGCTCAGTATTGTCGATATCAAATATCCATGCCTGTCGTGTCAGACCAAAGGCCAACTCAACAGATGAACTCCGGCAACCGTGTTATGGCAACACATGGCTTACCATACACATGAATACACCGACAGAATGAGTAATCCGGATGTCGAACGACAGTCTCACAACGTGTGCCCTCACTTATGGTAATTGATTAAACAATAGCCTATCGTGGACAATATTCTTTTGCCCAAAACACCGTCAGTCAAGTATGTGGATAATATTGCCGTACCCTTTTATTTCATTCACAACAAGTGCTAGTAAAATTTTTGGTACGGATTGGATACTCAAGACTGTGAAGCTAGTCAAGATCATTCAGAGACTCCTACGAGAAGTCAGAACCCGTCAGGAGATCTGGTATGATTCACATCACTATTTTGAACCAAAGGGCATGCATATATTCGAAAAACCCAATACCTGGATAGAAGAGACTCCTTGTTCCCCGAGGAGATATACTCTATGGAATATTCTCGGTACTGGATACAAGAATAATACCTCCATCCAGAATCACTATTGAGAAGGACATCCATGTCAGTTATGATAATCTTTAGGACCTCAGCTAAGTCAGTAGATATGAAAGAAATTGGAGCCAGTGTGAACAGGAATATATGAGGTAAGTCAGATGTGGTGAAGCAAACCACCCCAGAGCAAGGCAGTCAGTCAGATAAAATCCAGCGGGAACATAATATAAAAGGGAACCTGAGTTGGAAACGGTTTCCTTGAGTCAGAATATTGGCTTCATCCCTGAGCAACCAAATCTCGAGGATGAGATTTCTTTAAGGGGGAAGGTTTGTAACACCCTGGATTTTGGCTTTTTCTTTTTCCTTTGTTTTTCCTTGGATTATTGCTTTGATTTGTTTTCCTGTGGCTATGTGGTCTGAAAATTTGGGAAGAATATATCTTCCTGGGTTTCATAGTGGCTTGTCATGCTCTAAATCATCCCAAGACCCTGTCATTTCTCATCCTAGCCCAAATCCCAATATTCTTTTTATTGGGAATATTCCTTTTCTATTAAAGGAATAATTCTTTTTGCCCTAGGTTGTGAAACAACCTATATTTCTGTCACTCCCAAAATTCCCAAATAATTCTCATAAATTGTTTGGGTCACATCTTCCTCAGATATGTCAAAACCCTTCCTTGGCATCATCAAAGATAATTAACAAATATTCCTTTTCTCATTCTGCCCTAAGTGGCTTTTTGAGAAGGAAGTGTCATTTATCTTTGCTTGATTGACTCCAAACTTTTTGGACACCTTTTCTTGTCCATATCATGGCCACATGACAAAATTCAACTCAATTTTTTAGTGAACCTTCCTCAGCAAATTTCCAAAGTTCCTGTCTGAGGGAAGCCTTTGTGAAGGAAGTACTAACTAGGGTAATCCAAATGAGTTGAAATTTTGCAAGGTCCTTCATATGATCAAATCTCGACTCTCCTCAAGATTTGAGCTCACTTCATCACTCTATGTGAGTACACCATCAATTCTTGGTTTCTGGCCAGATTTTCAGGTTGTGAAGCAACTATATTTTATATTGCTTCATTATGGCTGAAAATTTACTAGGCCATTCCCCTATCCATATTAACTATCTCCACCAAGTTTTGGATCAATTAATCTAGCCATTTGCCTTGTGCAATTTTCCTAAGTTTCTATCCAGATTGAAGCTCTGTGAAGCAAGTACCATTTTGGTATTTCCAAATGGTATGAAAATTTTACAGCAGCTTCATATCATCAAATAACTCATCTCCTCCAAGTTTCAGCTCATGCAAAGCATTTGTGTGAGTGCTACTTCATGTTTTCCAAATCTGGACAGTGTGGCACTTTCTACAGCAAGTACCAGCTAAACCCCTCCTCTTAAGCTAATACTTGGCCACCTCAGTGATCTTAGCATGTAATAACGCCATGCCAAAGACCAGAGTCTATCCCCACTCGGATCTTCCTCACCACAGCACAAACAGCTTGTTGTTGATCTGCATTGGCACTCAGTGCATTTCTCTTCTTTGCGCCTGAGCTCATTTCTTTCTTCATTGATACTAAGGGCAGTATGGACTATCTACTGGACATTGTCGGTCTGGCCAAAACGCGCTGCTTGCACCAGTGCACGCGGTGATCACGCTTGCGTCATGCAAATAGCGAGCTCTGGCTCGTTCCGGCCGCTATTCTCATCCGCTCCCTCTGCGTCTCGACGTCCCTCCATGTCTAGTAGCTCCCCCGTGAGCCTCTACATCGACCCGTGCCTCTGCCTCATCCTGGTTCGCCATGAATGCGTCACCGACAAGCTGCCCGTGACACTAACCTCCCCTGTCCTCCATTAGAGCCATGCTCAAGCTCGCCCGTGAGCTCTAGAGGCTTCCCCGTGGCCTATTTAAGGCATGCCCAAGCCCTCCGCTCCTCACCACTTCCTCCTCCGCCTCTCTAGCCCACCGGAGTTGCCTCTCCTCGCCGTTTTCTTCTCGGGCCGCCGCGGACATCGCCGGAGTTCGCTCCTCCCCGGTGCGCCTGGACCACCTCTCCTCCTCCCGACACCTCCACTGCCTTCCCCTCCTCCCAGAGAGCAGCCCCACCCCCTTGCCCCCTCGCCGGAGCGCCTGCATCACCGGAGAACCTCGCCGCCCGTCCGCCTCGGTCCTCCTCTGTTCTCCTCTGCCCCCGTGACCTCCAGGGCTCCCCCGCACCTCCCTCTGCCGGGAACGGACACGCCAGGTCCCTGCGGTCCCACCGGCGTCCTCGCAGTGGCCGGAGGCCACCGGATCCGGTCGGGCCCCTCGCCGCGCCCCTCCCCTGCCTCTGCTCTGTTCCACGCGAGGAACAGGAGCGAGGAGGAAGAAGAAGACGACGACGCCCTGGTCCCCTCCCCCTGCCCCTGGGCCCCACGCGCCAGTGGCCCAGCGCCCCGCCACGTCACAAAACGTATTCGGCCCGAAGGCGCTTTCAGTTTTTCCTCCCAGGGACTTGTTTGTAGTAACTTTTATTACAAATCGGTCCCTCTCCTTTTCACCTCGTATCTTCGCGACCGTAACTCCGATCGAGGTGAAACCAATGCCCACTTCTTCGTCTCGTCGAGATCTTTCTGTTGGTATCATTTTCACTAGGTGGTCCCACTGTGAAAATGACCTTTATGCCATTGCCCTATTCTAGCCCCCTCCGAGAGTGAAGCGTCCGGCGAATCGTCCCGTGACATCACCGTACCTCTTCCCGGAGTATCCGGCAACCGTAGGCAAGCCACGACAGCCACTTGCCTGATGGATTGCAGTAGCCATGGTTTCTACTTAAATGTTTAATAAATGTTTGCTCATTTACTTCTGATGTTGCTGTTTCGGTTATGTTGGTGGATCTCTGCTTATCATCCTGTTATGCTATGCTGCACTCTGTTAGTCGTATGATTACATGCTAGTAGTATTGCTCTTGTATTTCATGCTGGTACTTATGTCATGCTAGTGATAGTGATGTTCATCTGATGCGTGATTATCGTCAGTTATGAAGAGTATCTGTGATATGCATGATCATTGCTATGCCATGTTCATCTGCATCTAGTAGTCTATGTGTTGCAATATTATTGATGCTAATGACTCATATGGTTGTGTTGCTCCTCCAAGCTTACGTTAATATCATGCTCATGTGCATTATTATTTCATAATGTTATTATGACTCAGCATCTTTTGCATTCAAGTTTAACCGGACATTAATTAAACTTGAACACCTGTTGGCTGAGTCATAGTGCCATCGAAATCGAACTGACCAGTGCAGCCACATTTGCCTTTATGGGAAGGTCCTAACTGGGTCTATTGTCATGCCTCTCGCTGGTGCCTCCAACTAGGGAAGGTTATGGGCGCGCGCTATCCTGACCAGGTAGGCGGACATAAGCCTTGTGTGCTCGTGTTGGTATTGAGCTCATGTCCCCGTTTGAGACTGTTTTTGTTTGGCCACGACGGTGGCCGTTGGATGTCACGCGGTGACATCGGGGCCACCCATGACTTAGCCCAAAGGGGAGTTGGTCGGAGTGGCCGGGATAGTGTCATGGCAATAGATCAGTTTTGTCGGAACATCGTTGGTGCACCCGAATGGGAGAACGAGGCCTTGGGTTCCATGGTGTGGGTACAATGTGCTAACCTCTGCAGAGTGTGTATAATCTATCGATAGCCGCGCCCGCGGATAAGGGCCCAGTTCGTAGTATGTCACACTATGGGTCACCAGTAATAATAACCTGACTAATAAACAACCCGGTTCGGTGATGGAAAGAAGTGGTTGATCCTTATGGGATCGCGAGAGTATCACAGTGGTATCGAGGATACCGAAGATGGTTGAGGTTTATGGTGTTATGCGAGAATCAAGGGTAAAGATCAAGCTCCTTGTGGTCATGAATGATTACTACGGTATTGTTAATACCAAGCTTGATTTGATCCTGAGGTGATCGTGTGATGACCATGATGGTAAGTGATTCATGTGGTGGTTATGAGGTAACCCCGAACAGAGTAAGTTGGTGCACGATATTGTTAACATGTTGCATGCTAGTATCATCATATGTTCATGCCATGCTCATCTGGTATTTTTCTAGTGCTATCTTGTTCACCATGTCCATGCCATGTTGCTCTAGCTGTATCATGTTTATCCTTGCTAGGTAACCTGTAATTGCCATGCTATTGTTTGTCTTGATTGCTTTGGTTGCTGTGAGCTTGCAAGTACATTCAATGTACTAACCTGGCGTGTCATGCCAGTTTGCAGGTCATGCCTTGTCTGCTTGCTTGTTTGCCGAGGATCTTGAGTTTGCCAGCTAGGATAAATGTTCCAGCCAGAGTCCATGCGGAGTGGAGTCCATCGTCGTCGTCGTTGTTCCGCTGCTAGAAGTTATTCCGCTGCTATGTGTTGTTCTACTGCTTGCATAGAGCAACCTTGGCAGGCGTAGTGTCGTCGTGCTGATGTAATCCCCTTGTACCCCTATCGATTATAATAAAGAGCGGATTTGTTCTATGCCAAGCAGTGTCGTATTCCAGAGACTTACCTTGATCTTTGGGCTGGAATATGGGGTGTTCCGGTCTCTCTTAGCCGGGGTGCCACAGCATTCCTGGATACCATTGGTATCTAGAAGTTGTCAATGCCAAAAAAACCATGAGATTCAAGTATTGGACTCACTTGGTGCTCGGGTCAAACAGAGTGACCTTGCTACTACGTAAATATCTATTTTTTTATACTCTTGACATATGTTTTGTTTGCCTTAATCCCTACTATTTTCCATATATAAAACAAATATTCGGACTTGAGAAGCGTCTGAAACTTGGAGAACAGAGTCCAGAGTTTAACAGAGATCATAAGTGGCCCGGTCTCAATGTTACAGAATGAACGGTTGTAGAATAGTTCAAGGAGGCAATACAAACGGATGGGTCGGCACTTGTCACAAATTGAAAATTATTGTGTTTGGTACTCATGAACACAAACATATCATGTAATAGAAAATAATGAACGGGTGAAGCCAGTTTGCGCGGTGAGTATTGTCCGTTACACGTTTCAAGACCTTCCACGTGAAGTATTCATGCTAACTACATATATTGGTTGCAGGACGGGTATGAGTTAAGGAAGCAGTTTTTATTATACTTGAAAAAACATCTTTCGAATGAAGCTAAAGACAGCTTTCCCGATATTGTGCCAGTATTTCTTAAGCACATCAAGATCTTAATAATTTGTAATAGATTGTTAGGTGGATCATCGCTTTTATATGTATACATCGTCAATTTGCCTTTTTGTTATCAGTTTACATTACAAGTGAAGTGGACTTCAATTATTATGCAATTGTATTCGTGTTATATTATCCCTGCCTGTGAAATTTAGCATGCATTATCTTTATATAATTTTAGAAAAATATTTCAGAAGCCCGTGGCAAGGCACGAGCATTCCACTAGTAATGTTTAAGATTTCAATTGACTAATTATCTTTCAGATAATTCATCTCGAACTAGGCTTTCGCCCGCTTTATAAATAAAGCCAACCTCCATACAACTCGGGCACATGCCGTTGCCCGGACCGTTGCGCTTAAGGACCTCAGTCCCTGTGGGCAAGCGGTTCCAGAACAGCTGCCAGACGAATATTTTTATTTTAAGCGGCACAGGGGCCTTCCACAATGGTGATAGCCATTGTATGGCCGTAGCGCGACACAATGCCTGATATGCCGAACTAACGGAGAATTCTCCCGAAGGAGAGAGACTCCAGGAGACAATGTCAGGGGACTGTGATAGCCCCGATGGGAAGGCGGCCCACAGTCTGTCCCATTCCAGAGCCTCCTCCTGGCCAAATGTTCGGAGGAATGCGATGTTCCACTGGCCGTCTACCCACGCCGCGAAAACCAGAATAGATAGGTCCGAAAAGATAGCAAAAAGGCTAGGGAAACGAACACGCAGTGGCTCATCACCCAACTAACGATCGAGCCAGAACTGAGTGTCATTCCCATTCCCAACCGAGAAGGTGGCGCCGAGCAGGATCTCGTGCTTAATCTTCTGGATAGATTTCCAGAACTGAGACCCAGCTACGCGTGAGCTGTTGGGTAACGTAGCATGCAATTTCAAAAAAAAAATCCTACGCTCACGCAAGATCTATCTAGGAGATGCATAGCAATAAGAGGGGGAGAGTATGTCTACGTACCCTCGTAGACCGAAAGCGGAAGCATTTTGACAATGCGGTTTATGTAGTCAAACTTCTTCTCGTTCCGACCGATCAAGCACCGAACGTACGGCACCTCCGAGTTCTGCACACGTTCAGCTCGATGACGTCCCTCGAACTCTTGATCCAGCAAAGTGTCGAGGGAGAGTTCCGTCAGCACGACGGCGTGGTGACGGTGATGGTGAAGTGATTCACGCAGGGCTTCGCCTAAGCACTACGAAGATATGACTGGAGGCGTAAACTGTGGAGGGGGGGCGCCGCACACGGCTAACAGTTATTGGTGTGTGTTCTAGGCGCCCCCTCCCCATGTATATATAGGTGGGAGGGGGAGGGAGACAGCCTTGGGTCGCCCCAAGTAGGAGGAATCCTACATGGGGGCCTAGTCCAATTCCCCCCCCCCCCCCACCATATTTTCCGGAGGGGGAAGGAAGGAGGAGGGAGGAGGGAAGGAAGGGGGAGGCCGAATCCCTCCCCTTCATTCTCTCTTCCCTTCTTTCATTCCTCCTCTGGTTCGGCCCATATGGGGGGGCGCAGCAGCCCCATGCTGGCTGTTGCGTTTCCCCTCTTGGCCCATTAGGCCCATATCTTTGCTGGGGTGCTCGGAACCCCTTTCCGGTGACCCGATATGTACCCGGTACCCCCGGAACACTTTCGGTGTCCGAATATCATCGTCCTATATATGAATCTTTACCTCTCGACCATTTCGAGACTCCTCGTCATGTCCGTGATCTCATCCGGGACTCCAAACAACATTCGGTCACCAAATCACATAACTCATATAATACAAAATCATCATCGAACGTTAAGCGTGCGGACCCTACGGGTTCGAGAACTATGTAGACATGACCGAGACACCTATCCAGTCAATAACCAACAGCGGAACCTGGATGCTCATATTGGTTCCCACATATTCTATGAAGATCTTTATCGGTCGTACCGTAATGACAACATACGTAATTCCCTTTGTCCATCGGTATGTTACTTGCCCGAGATTCGATCGTCGGTATCTTCATACCTAGTTCAATCTCGTTACTGGCAAGTCTCTTTACTCGTTCCATAATACATCATCCCGTAACTAACTCATTAGTCACATTGCTTGCAAGGCTTCTTATGATGTGTATTACCGAGAGGGCCCACAGATACCTCTCCGATACTCGGAGTGACAAATCCTAATCTCGATCTATGCCAACCCAACAGACACCTTCGAAGATACCTGTAGAGCATCTTTATAATCACCCAGTTACTATGTGATGTTTGATTGCACACAAGGCATTCCTCCGATATCCTGGAGTTGCATAATCTCATAGTCGAAGGAATATGTATTTGACATGAAGAAAGTAGTAGCAATAAAACTGAACGATCATTATGCTAAGCTAACGGATGGGTCATGTCCATCACATCATTCACCTAATGATGTGATCCCGTTCATCAAATGACAACACATGTCTATGGTTAGGAAACTTAACCAACTTTGATTAAGGAGCTAGTCTAGTAGAGGCTTACTAGGGACTCGGTGATCTGTCTATGTATCCACACATGTATCAATTTTCCGGTTAATACAATTCTAGCATGAATAATAAACATTTATCATGATATAAGGAAATATAAATAACAACTTTATTATTGCCTCTAGGGCATATTTCCTTCAGTCTCCCACTTGCACTAGAGTCAATAATCTAGATTACATTGTAATGATTCTAACACCCATGGAGTCTTGGTGATGATCATGTTTTGCTCGTGGAAGAGGCTTAGTCAATGGGTCTGCCACATTTAGATCCGTATGTATTTTGCAAATCTCTATGTCTCCCTCCTTGACTTGATCAAGGATGGAGTTGAAGCGTCTCTTGATGTGTTTGGTTCTTTTGTGAAATCTGGATTCCTTCGCCAAGGCAATTGCTCCAGTATTGTCACAAAAGATTTTCATTGGACCCGATGCACTAGGTATTACACCTAGATCGGATATGAACTCCTTCATCCAGACTCCTTCATTCACTGCTTCCAAAGCAGCTATGTACTCCGCTTCACACGTAGATCCCACCACGACGCTTTTCTTGGAACTGTACCAACTGACAGCTCCACCATTCAATATAAATACGTATCCGGTTTGTGACTTAGAGTCATCCGGATCAGTGTCAAAGCTAGCATCGACGTAACCATTTACGACAAGCTCTTTGTCACCTCCATAAATGAGAAACATATCCTTAGTCCTTTTCAGGTACTTCAGGATGTTCTTGACCGCTGTCCAGTGATCCACTCCTGGATTACTTTGGTACGTCCCTGCTAGACTTATAGCAAGGCACACATCAGGTCTGGTACACAGCATAGCATACATGATAGAACCTACGGCTGAGGCATAGGGAATGACTTTCATTTTCTCTCTATCTTCTGTAGTGGTCGGGCATTGAGTCTTACTCAACTTCACACCTTGCAACATAGGCAAGAACCCTTTCTTTGACTGCTCCATTTTGAACTTCTTCAAAACTTTATCAAGGTATGTGCTTTGTGAAAGTCCTATTAAGCGTCTCGATCTATCCCTATAGATCTTGATGCCCAATATATAAGCAGCTTCACCGAGGTCTTTCATTGAAAAACTTTTATTCAAGTATCCTTTTATCCTATCTAGAAATTCTATATCATTTCCAATCAACAATATGTCATCCACATATAATATTAGAAATGCTACAGAGCTCCCACTCACTTTCTTGTAAATACAGGCTTCTCCAAAAGTCTGTATAAAACCATATGCTTTGATCACCTCATCAAAGCGTATATTCCAACCTCCGAGATGCTTGCACCAGTCCATAAATGGATCGCTGGAGCTTGCACACTTTGTTAGCACCTTTAGGATCGACAAAACCTTCTGGTTGCATCATATACAATTCTTCTTTAAGAAATCCATTAAGGAATGCAGTTTTGATGTCCATTTGCTAGATTTCATAATCATAAAATGCGGCAATTGCTAACATGATTCGGACAGACTTAAGCATCACTACGGGTGAGAAAGTCTCATCGTAGTCAACTCCTTGAACTTGTCGAAAACCTTTCACGACAAGTCGAGCTTTGTAGACAGTAACATTACCATCAGCGTCAGTCTTCTTCTTGAAGATCCATTTATTTTCTATGGCTCGCCGATCATCAGGCAAGTCAACGAAAGTCCATACTTTGTTCTCATACATGGATCCCATCTCAGATTTCATGGCCTCAAGCCATTTATCGGAATCTGGGCTCATCATCGCTTCTTCATAGTTCGTAGGTTCGTCATGGTCTAGTAACATGACTTCCAGAACAGGATTACCGTACCACTCTGGTGCGGAACATGCTCTGGTTGACCTACGAGGTTCGGTAGTAACTTGATCTGAAGCTTCATGATCATCATCATTAGCTTCCTCCCTAGTTGGTGTAGGCATCACGGGAACAGGCTTCTCTGATGAGCTACTTTCCAAATTGAGAGAAGGTACAATTACCTCATCAAGTTCTACTTTCCTCCCACTCACTTCTTTCGAGAGAAACTCCTTCTCTAGAAAGGATCCATTCTTAGCAACAAAGATCTTGCCTTCGGATCTGTGGTAGAAGGTGTACCCAACAGTTTGTTTTGGGTATCCTATGAAGACGCACTTCTCTGATTTGGGTTCAAGCTTATCAGGTTGAAGCTTTTTCACATAAGCATCGCAACCCCAAACTTTAAGAAACGACAGCTTAGGTTTCTTGCCAAACCACAGTACATACGGTGTCGTCTCAACGGATTTAGATGATGCCCTATTTAACATGAATGCAGCTGTCTCTAATGCATAACCCCAAAACGATAGTGGTAAATCGGTAAGAGACATCATAGATCGCACCATATCTAATAAAGTACGGTCATGACGTTCGGACACACCATTACGCTGTGGTGTTCCAGGTGGCGTGAGTTGTGAAACTATTCCACATTGTTTTAAATGAAGGCCGAACTCGTAACTCAAATATTCGCCTCCGCGATCCGATCGTAGAAACTTTATTTTCTTGTTACGATGATTCTCCACTTCACACTGAAATTCTTTGAACTTTTCAAATGTTTCAGACTTGTGTTTCATCAAGTAGATATACCCATATCTGCTCAAATCATCTGTGAAGGTCAGAAAACAACGATACCCGCCGCGAGCCTCAACACTCATCGGACCGCATACATCGGTATGTATTATTTCCAATAAGTTAGTGGCTCGCTCCATTGTTCCGGAGAACGGAGTTTTAGTCATCTTGCCCATGAGGCATGGTTCGCAAGCATCAAATGATTCATAATCAAGTGATTCCAAAAGTCCATCCGCATGGAGTTTCTTCATGCGCTTTACACCAATATGACCTAAACGGCAGTGCCACAAATATGTTGCACTATCATTATCAACTTTGCATCTTTTGGCATCAATATTATGAATATGTGTATCACCACGATCGAGATTCAACAAAAATAGACCACTCTTCAAGGGTGCATGACCATAAAAGATATTACTCATATAAATAGAACAACCATTATTCTCTGATTTAAATGAATAACCATCTCGCATTAAACAAGATCCAGATATAATGTTCATGCTCAACGCTGGCACCAAATAACAATTATTCAGGTCTAAAACTAATCCCGAAGGTAGATGTAGAGGTAGCGTGCCGACGGCGATCACGTCGACCTTGGAACCATTCCCGACGCGCATCGTCACCTCGTCCTTAGCCAATCTTCGTTTAATCCATAGCCCCTGTTTCGAGTTACAAATATGAGCAACCGAACCGGTATCAAATACCCAGGCACTACTACGAGCATTAGTAAGGTACACATCAATAACATGTATATCAAATATACCTTTGTTCACTTTGCCATCCTTCTTATCCGCCAAATACTTGGGGCAGTTCCGCTTCCAGTGACCAGTCCCTTTGCAGTAGAAGCAGTCAGTTTCAGGCTTAGGTCCAGACTTGGGCTTCTTCCCGGCAGTGGCAACTTGCTTGCCATTCTTCTTGAATTTCCCCTTCTTTCCTTTGCCCTTTTTCTTGAAACTAGTGGTCTTGTTAACCATCAACACTTGATGCTCCTTCTTGATTTCTACCTCCGCAGCTTTGAGCATAGCGAAGAGCTCGGGAATTGTCTTATCCATCCCTTGCATGTTATAGTTCATCACAAAGCCTTTGTAGCTTGGTGGCAGTGATTGAAGAACTCTGTTAATAACACTATCATCCGTAAGATTAACTCCCAGTTGAGTCAAGTGATTATGATATCCAGACATTCTGAGTATGTGTTCACTAACAGAACTGTTCTCCTCCATCTTGCAGCTATAGAACTTGTTGGAGACTTCATATCTCTCAACTCGGGCATTTGCTTGAAATATTAACTTCAACTCCTGGAACATCTCATATGCTCCATGACGTTCAAAACATCTTTGAAGTCCCGATTCTAAGCCGTAAAGCATGGCACACTGAACTATCGAGTAGTCATCAGATTGAGCTTGCCAGACGTTCAAAACATCAGCATCTGCTCCTGCAGCAGGCCTTTCACCTAGCGGTGCATCAAGGACATAATTCTTCTGTGCAGCAATGAGGATAATCCTCAAGTTACGGACCCAGTCCGTGTAGTTGCTACCATCATCTTTCAACTTAGCTTTCTCTAGGAACGCATTAAAATTCAAGGGAACGGTAGCACGGGCCATTGATCTACAACATAGATATGCAAATACTATCAGGACTAAGTTCATGATATATTAAGTTCAATTAATCAAATTACTAATGAACTCCCACTTAAATAGACATCCCTGAAGTCATCTAAGTGATACGTGATCCAAATCAACTAAACCATGTCCGATCATCACGTGAGATGGAGTAGTCATCAATGGTGAACATCTCTATGTTGATCATATCTACTATATGATTCACGTTCGACCTTTCGGTCTCCAGTGTTCGGAGGCCATGTCTGTACATGCTAGGCTCGTCAAGTTTAACCCGAGTATTCCGCATGTGCAAAACTGACTTGCACCCGTTGTATGTGAACGTAGAGCTTATCACACCCGATCATCACGTGGTGTCTCAGCACGACGAACTATTGCAACGGTGCATACTCAGGGAGAACACTTATACTTTGAAATTTAGTGAGGGATCATCTTATAATGCTATCGCCGTACTAAGCAAAATAAGATGCATAAAAAATAAACATCACATGCAATCAAAATATGTGACATGATATGGCCATCATCATCTTGTGCCTTTGATCTCCATCTCCAAAGCACTGTCATGATCTGCATCGTCACCGGCTTGACACCTTGATCTCCATCGTAGCGCCGTGGTCGTCTTGCCAACTATCGCTAACGCATAGTGATAAAGTAAAGCAATTACATGGCATTTGCATTTCATACAATAAAGAGACAACCATAAGGCTCCTGCCAGTTGCCGATAACTTTTACAAAACATGATCATCTCATACAACAATTTATATCACATCATGTCTTGACCATATCACATCACAACATGCCCTGCAAAAACAAGTTAGACGTCCTCTACTTTGTTATTGCAAGTTTTACGTGGCTGCTACGGGCTTCTAGCAAGAACCGTTCTTACCTACGCATCAAAACCACAACGGTGATTTATCAAGTTTGTTGTTTTAACCTTCAACAAGGACCGGCCCCAGTCAAATTCGATTAAACTAAAGTTGGAGAAACAGACACCCGCCAGCCACCTTTATGCAAAACTAGTTGCATGTCTGTCGGTGGAACCGGTCTCATGAACGTGGTCATGTAAGGTTGGTCCGGGCCGCTTCATCCAACAATACCACCGAATCAAAATAAGACATTGGTGGTAAGCAGTATGACGATCACCGCCCACAACTCTTTGTGTTCTACTCGTGCATATCATCTACGCATAGACCTGGCTCGCATGCCACTGTTGGGGAACATAGCATGCAATTTCAAAAAAAAAATCCTACGCTCATGCAAGGTCTGTCTAGGAGATGCATAGCAACGAGAGGGGGAGAGTATGTCTACATACCCTCGTAGACCGAAAGCGGAAGCATTTTGACAACGCGGTTGATGTAGTCGAACTTCTTCTCATTCCGACCGATCAAGCACCGAACGTACGGCACCTCCGAGTTCTGCACACGTTCAGCTCGATGACGTCCCTCGAACACTTGATCCAGCAAATTGTCGAGGGAGAGTTCCGTCAGCACGACGGCGTGGTGACGGTGATGGTGAAGTGATCCGCGCAGGGCTTCGCCTAAGCACTACGAAGATATGACCGGAGGCGTAAACTGTGGAGGGGGCGCCGCACACGGCTAACAGCTATTGGTGTGTGTTCTAGGCGCCCCCTCCCCATGTATATATAGGTGGGAGGGGGAGGGAGACAGCCTTGGGGCGCCCCAAGTAGGAGGAATCCTACTTGGGGGCCTAGTCCAATTCGCCCCCCCCCCCCCCCCTCCCTTACCATATTTTCCGGAGGGGGAAGGAAGGAGGAGGGAGGAGGGAAGGAAGGGGGAGGCCGAATCCCTCCCCTTCCTTCTCTCTTCCCCTCTTTCCTTCCTCCTCTGGTTCAGCCCATATGGGGGGG
Source organism: Thinopyrum elongatum (assembly GCA_011799875.1). Classification (NCBI taxonomy): domain Eukaryota; kingdom Viridiplantae; phylum Streptophyta; class Magnoliopsida; order Poales; family Poaceae; genus Thinopyrum; species Thinopyrum elongatum. The sequence continues at coordinate 69,774,903 of CM022302.1, read as the reverse complement.
CGCAGCAGCCCCATGCTGGCTGTTGCGTTTCCCCTCTTGGCCCATTAGGCCCATATCTTTGCCGGGGGTGCCCGGAACCCCTTTCCGGTGACCCGATATGTACCCGGTACCCCCGGAACACTTCCGGTGTCCGAATATCATTGTCCTATATATGAATCTTTAACTCTCGACCATTTCGAGACTCCTCGTCATGTCCGTGATCTCATCTGGGACTCCGAACAACATTCGGTCACCAAATCACATAACTCATATAATACAAAATCATCATCGAACGTTAAGCGTGCGGACCCTACGGGTTCGAGAACTATGTAGACATGACCGAGACACCTCTCCGGTCAATAACCAACAGCGGAACCTGGATCCTCATATTGGTTCCCACATATCTACGAAGATCTTTATCGGTCGTACCGTAATGACAACATACATAATTCACTTTGTCCATCGGTATGTTACTTGCCCGACATTCGATCGTCGGTATCTTCATACCTAGTTCAATCTCGTTACCGGCAAGTCTCTTTACTCGTTCCGTAATACATCATCCCGTAACTAACTCATTAGTCACATTGCTTGCAAGGCTTCTTATGATGTGTATTACCGAGAGGGCCCAGAGATACCTCTCCGATACTCGGAGTGACAAATCCTAATCTCGATCTATGCCAACCCAACAGACACCTTCGGAGATACCTATAGAGCATCTTTATAATCACCCAGTTACGTTGTGACGTTTGATAGCACACAAGGCATTCCTCCGGTATCCGGGAGTTGCATAATCTCATAGTCGAAGGAATATGTATTTCACATGAAGAAAGCAGTAGCAATAAAACTGAACGATCGTTATGCTAAGCTAACGGATGGGTCATGTCCATCACATCATTCTCCTAATGATGTGATCCCGTTCATCAAATGACAACGCATGTCTATGGTTAGGAAACTTAACCAACTTTGATTAACGAGCTAGTCTAGTAGAGGCTTACTAGGGACTCGGTGTTTTGTCTATGTATCCACACATGTATCAAGTTTCTGGTTAATACAATTCTAGAATGAATAATAAACATTTATCATGATATAAGGAAATATAAATAACAACTTTATTATTGCCTCTAGGGCATATTTCCTTCATGAGCATGTCAAGAGAGGCGCACCCCACTAGTATTTGGCTTGAAGAAGTTGCAACCACAAACCGCCCTCTCCATGCAAGATCTGCCAGACCTAAGGCAACATCAGGGCGACATTCATGCGCCGAGAGGCCGTGATACCTAGCCCACCTCGTTCTTTAGGTAGGCAGATGTCCGCCCATTTGACCATGTGGTATTTTGGGCGGCCATCGGCAGCCTGCCAGAAGAACCTTGCCAGCTCCTTATCAAAGGCTCCGTGGACACCCTCCGGCAAGATATACATCCCCATCATATACATGGGGAGGCTGGCAAGGTTAGAACCAGTGAGGATGGTTTTTCTTCCTTTGGAAGTGAACCGTCCACACCACGGCTCTGCTCGGGACGCTACTCGTCCTACGAGTGGATCATACTCTGACGACAAGATCCTGGAGTCTGACATTGGCATCCCCAGATATGCAATGGGGAAGGTTGCCAGTCTACAGTTCAGGCTATCCGCAATCCTCTGTTGTTCCTCCGCTGAATAACCGAGGACCACTACCTCGTTCTTGTGAAAGTTAATCTTAAGTCCTGACATGGCCTTAAAGCAAAGTAGTAGGAACTTAAGATTAACGATGTCCAAGTCCGATCCCTCGACCATAATCATGGTGTCGTCCGCGTATTGCAGATGAGTGACACCGCCACCAGGGATCAAGTGACTAACCACCCCTTTCACTTGGCCAGACAGTCTAGCCTTGTCTAGAATGCCAGCAAGGGCATCAACCGCAAGGTTGAAGAGAAGAGGGGAGATGGGGTCTCCCTGCTTCACTCCTCTCGAGGACCAAAAGTAGGGTCCAACCTCCCCATTGATATTAATGGCCGTGTTCCCTGTATGAACCAACTGCATGATCGACGAGCACCATCTTTCATCAAACCCTCTCCGCTGCAATACCAAGTGCAAGAAGGACCAGTCCAGCCGATCGTAGGCTTTTTGGAAGTCCAACTTAAGAAATACGCCCTTATGGCCCCTTGATGCCACCTCATGGACGATTTCGTGAAGGGCCAGGATCCCCTCATGGATCCGACGGCCCTTCAGAAATGTGGACTGGAGGTGATGGGTAATCCGTTCCGCTACCGGTGCCAGGCGAGTTGCACAAACCTTCGCAAAGATTCGCCCGAGCACGTTGATCCACTGTAATCGGCCTAAAGTGTCTGATATCCGTAGCCCCAACTACTTTGGGGATAAGGGATATGACACCATAAATTATGCGAGACATATCTAGTGTCCCAATATAAAATTCATGGAACAGGGACATGACTACCGGATGTATGACATTCCAGAACTTCTGGAAGAAGGCCACTGGAAGGCCATCCGGACCCGGGGCAGATCCAGCCTTCATGGATGAGATCGCGCGCCCAACCTCTTCTAGCGAGAATGGAAGAAGCAACGCTTCATTCTCACTATCAGAGACCTGGTCCGCCAAAGGCCAGAAACCCTCGGCAAGGGAGACCCCCTTGCCTTGGGGCTCTGCCATGAAGAGGTCCTTGTAGAAGGAGTATATATGGGAGCTAATCTCGTCCGGGTGTTCCAGGAGGTTATCCCCCTCCCAGAGACAAGGAATGTTACATTTCCTCCTACGGCCATTGGCGAGAGCCTGGAAGTACGCGGTATTCGCGTCTCCCTTGAGAAGCCAAATTCTGGCCCCCGCGGCGTTGCCAAAAGAGCTCCTCCCCCTTGTATATCTCCATGAGCGAGGCCTCTAGGGAGTACCGCCGGATCCAATCGTCGGGGGTAAGCCCGGGGCCGTCAGCCAGTTCATGCTTCCATATAACGAAATTTTGCTTATAGCGGTACTGAAATTTGGCTTCAGGAAGTTCGTTTGGAAATAACAGAAATAAATGTAACACCGGTTTTGTTTCCAGAGTAGCAAAGATGTTCCAATCAACTCGAGAAATTTGCTTCCATGACAACTGGAATAAAACTTGCATGTGATCTATGCAAGAGACGTGTAAGTCAATTTGTTTTAACTAACTATGTATCTAAAAAACTAATTAACCTACCAAATACTCATAATTTATTTTTCAAAACATGCTTCCATATAATGAATGAACTTTTTTGTTTGTAGCTATACTGGAACTTGTTTTCAGGAAGCTTGCTTCCATATGATGAATTTAGCATAAATCAATATACTCCCTCTATTTTTGTATACAAGGCCGCTTCATTTTTTATGTCTAGCTTTGAAAATTAATTTTCCAATAAAATGTGAGTTACATGCCACAACAAGTATGGCATTGGATGCACATTTCAAAGAACTTTGTGATGATATATTTTTTATGACATATAATCCATATTTTGTTGATCAAAAATATAAGTCAAAGTTTGACATGAAAAATGAGGTGGCCTTGTATACAAAAACGGAGAGAGTATACCATTATCTTTCGTTTAAGTGGCAAATCATTTTTTAGATGAATTTCAAGTGGCAAATCAATACATATAATAACGAACTGCCAATACATGGGCTGATCCATTTCATGTCCTGGGCTTCAATTTCACTTTTAGCGGTATGGGTCGACCGATCCACTTCACTCCATCACACTTGTCTCAAAATAAAAATTTCACTCCATCCACACACATCGTGGTCGTGGCCGCCGCTATCATCAAATTTCAGTCCATTGTCTCGAAAAGAAAAACGAAATCAGACTTCAGTCCACCCGCCACCATTTCCCCTTCCGGCATGAGCCGTGAGGAGATTGAGATGAGGGCCTACTGCCTCGCCCCGTCGTCGAGGCCGGCGCTGGATGTGGAAGACCTGCTCACTGAGATTCTCCTCGGCCTCCTTCCGCTGTCGTCCTCCCTCCCCCGCGCCTCCGGCGTCTTCGTGTGCTGGCGCCACCTCATCTCCGACCTTCGATTCCTCCGCCACTTCCGCCTTTGCCACTGCCGCAACCCTCCATTCCTTGGTCTAATCCTCTTAAGCTGGCGCCTCTGCCGCCTCTACCTCGAACCTACTCTGGAGGAAACATGACCCTCTATTTGAAACATGAAGGTGTGAGGTGGGATTATAAGCAAAATTGTTTTCAATGGTGCGGCACGTCGGTGGACACGGTGCTGAATCAAATTCACGAGGATGGCCAAAATTGGAGGGGGGCGGCCCTGTTTAGAGAAGACAACTCCTTTCCGGATAGGTTGGATAGGCAGGATATTGGCGAGTAGTCCGTATAGGCTCGGTGGGGTGGCTGTTTAGCCATGGTTGAGTTGTAAACTATTTCTTGCCGTCTCGGCACTTTCTATCTATGATCTCAATGCGTCATTCCTGACGTATCCTTGCAAGAAAAAAGAGGCGGGATTAGGGGAGAAATCGCATGAGGAAGATTGGACTAAGGGAAGTTTAGGACGGAAGGGACGAAACGTTGTTCTTTCGCGTGCGAAGGGATTATGGAAGGGGATCGAAGAAACGACCCTTCTTTTAAATCTCAAACCATCAATCTTTGTGGTCTACATAAGGATAGAAAGAGTGACGGAAGGAGAACCAAGATATCTTCCTCCCTTTATTCATAGAGATATAGATATCTACATTTGAATGTTGGGATCGTGAAAAGCTAGCTTGGACCATCTAAGAGTGAAATATATAGCTCAGTAGGTAATTAAAAAAAAACGCAATACTAGCTAGTACATTTGCAAGCTTAACGGTAGATAAATATCTTCAATAGAATGTAGCGACTCTCCTGATATTGCTAGTAATCTTTCAAAAATCCATAGTAAGGACATGGTTTAAATTTTGTGAAGTTTGTTCATTTATCACTTTTGTTCAAATCCGGAAAATTTCAAATTTACCTAGTAAGGCAATTCGTAATTATTATTCCTGCGTGTGGCAAGTCCATTCATGACTGGGAAAATTACAAATTTACTTCATTTAGATTATTTTTTTGTAGGATTACTCCATTTTGATTTTGATGAGCTAAATTTATATCTGAATTATTGAAATCATCATTTTGAATAGTGCTATGGTTCCAAACATTGCCTCTTCCCCAAGAAAAACCTAGTGTTCCTTTGCCTCCTGCCGGTGCCGCTACCGGTCCGTCTCGTCTCCGGTGGCCTTAGGGCCATGGCCGCACGGTGGATCCCAATCCTTGCTGGTGGGAGGTCTCCGTTTTTAGATGTTCCTTCGAGTTTTGTTAGGGTTTGTATCCTGTTCAGGAAGACGAGACGATGGCGACTCCCTGAAGATGAAATAAGTTTCTGCCCCTCTCCCCCCCCCCCCCCCCCCCCCCCCCTAGACCCCATCCCGATGGTGTGTCTAGCGTCGTCGGTGGGTGTGTGGAGATGTGTTTTCGGCGAATTTGTTCTTGATGGATTTGCTCGGATTGGTCGTACTTCGTATACGTTCGTGCATCTTCAGGTTGGATCCTTCCGATCTAGGCTATTCTTCAACAGCGGCGGTTGTTGTTCTGGTGCGCTGGTCCTATAAGGCCTTAGCACAACAGTTTCCCGACTGTCTACTACAACATGTTTCGTCCGGCTCCGGCGAGGGAGGGGCGATGACGGCGGCGCGCCTTCGACTTGCGTCAGTTCTTGTAGTCGTCGCTTGGTGGTCTACGGATTTGACTGTAATTTTTATTATTTCTGGTGTTCTTTGTACTACCATGATTGATGATGAACTAGCAAAAAGGCCCGTGCGTTGCAACGGGTGAAAATCAATATCACACACCTCTTGCCGTTTCACGGTTTATCCTCTTTCCCGCACTTGTCCACGATAGTTGTGATGTCTATGTGATCAAAATGCACCCAAATGTGATCAATCCAAGATGACGAGCTGATCCACCACATAACACAGTCTATGTATGCTAGCATTAATTGACAAGCTCATGTGAAATATTATGGACTCATGCAAAGCCCCTCGCACCTTGCATATTAGAGATCCCGTTTAATTAGCTCACAGCAGACAACGATGTTAAAAGTTATATAAATTGGCAAGAATCAGTTTCATGTAGCAAGGTGGGACTATTGAATATCAAATATCGAAGGTCAGACCATAGGGTACAGAATTCTAGTTGTTGCGTTGATGGATCTAGCCCAGCAGTTGGACCGCAGGCTAAGGCCTAATGCTGTTGTGTGGCCTTTGTGCTGTCTGCAGTATATAAACATAATCCCACATTCTATTTTCGCAAGTGTTTGATGGCCTAGTTGGCTAGGGAAGTTAGAATGTAGTTTGTGGTTTCAAGTTGAAATCCTGCTTTTGCCATAAATTTTTTTCGCTGAACTATTATCATTATATTATAGGAAGCCCATCCTTGCGCCAGACAGGCCGAAATTCTAGGACAAACCAAAATATTTTATGACCAATATAAAAGGAAATCTTCCATATATTTCTCAAGCAACATGTTACCAAGGTGGACTAGTTTGCGTGTGCGCGCTGAAACTGCGCGAGCAGGGTTTGAGTCCCTCCCAACGCAATTTATTTTTTGAAGGAAAAAAAATCAAAAAAGGGATGACCTACGAAAAAGCCTGATCGACCAAAAGAAGTGGAGAAACAATCCTCCCTTTAATATTAGGGAAAGACTAGCAAACATGCCCATGCGTTGCAACGGGAGAAAAAATATAAGCACATGAAGTATGGCCATCTTAACCATTGATGGAACTGCAATAAGGTGAGCTGATTTTGAGCGAATCTATGTGAACTCAATTCTTTCCACACTATGGATCCCAAGAGTACATATGTTCATTTATTGAACAGTAATGTCATAAGCATATGCCGATTTGGGCAATTTGTTGTGCACTCTAGTGAAAATATTATTATGACAAACTAATGACTAAAAATTATCAATTTTTTTTCTAAAAACAGGACAAACTAATAAAGATTTGAACACAAATATTATGTATCCATCATCTCTCAACTTTGAGAAGAAAAAAATGAGGCTATAGTACACAATGATTGGAGAGGATAGCACAACAAATTGAATCTCTCATGGGGTCCAGATAGATAAACACGACGTGGCGTGTCACTATGTTTGGCCTGACTTGAGGGGGACGGTAGATCAATCCTAAATTCATTGCTCCTCCATATTGTATTTTCCACCCGTATTATTTCCTCACTGCACCACCTTCCCATTCCTCAACGGCAGATGCCTGCGTCATAGCATGAGAGATAGAGAGGTAGGGTTGCATCTCACCAACACTATAGAACCAGAGTTGATGGCCGGCGTTCTGCATACTGTGCAAAACCCTAGTAACTATGTATAGTCGATTCACCTCTATCTAAGATTATGGTATTTTCATACTTGTGCTTTTGGCAAAATTAGAACCCAACAACAACCTTTCAGTAGATGCTACATCTCCCAATTCATCAAGCCCTAGCAGAACAAAAGTACAAAGGCTCCCATCGACAAAATATTTTTTTCATTAGAAATTTTGTTTTATCAAGGATCTATGTTTACTTTTCTTACGTGTATCATTGGAAGTTCAAACTGATGCTAGATTTGTTAATTCAACATAATGATATGATTGATTTGTGCAATGTCTACTCTCCTAATCTTATTATGTGTTGGCACTAAAAGACAAAGCACTATGTAGTCACTCATCATGCACCACGCCTTGAAAACATTGAAGGTTAGAGGTATGAACTTTAACTTTAAGAGGGCAAATTCTCACAACAAATGCAGATTTAGCCCCCTATGCCAAAGCTACTATAGTGACCTTGTGGAACAGAGCCTACCGTAATCAAGAGACGACACAAAATCATCGACATTGCCGTTGAGGGAAGTTCGTGCATACATACCATGTGTAGTCGGCACCGACTCCGGACGTCTCATTGGCGAATGCCAGAACCTTAATCCCGGCCGCGCCTCCCGATGTCATACCCCTGACGCCACAGGTCTCTCACGGATGGTTGACTTGACTTGGCACTGCCATTACGTACTCCTGAAGGCTCTGCAGACATATACCAAAAGGCATCAAGTACATAAACAAAAAGTAAGAATATAAGAAGAATGCATGCTGATGATCTGCTGTAAGACGCACACCAAGGTTTATCAGCCGCTCATAAATCAAGAAAGTATTAGCCTTGAGTAGCAAAAATATATTACAATATGTGTTTATTAAATAAATATTAACACGTATGACATAATTTAATATGTCATTGGGTCCTTGGGGCCGCAACATAATTTTTAGACAGGGGATTTTATCTCCTATGCCCACTTCGGATCCTTACGCCCCAAATTTCAATTTAAGTCCCACGCCAAACTTAATTAGTTTGATCTCACTCCCACAATTTAATTTCACTTCATGGATGATTTCTTCCAAATGTGCTCATTGTGCAACCTTTAATCAGGCTGTTGTGGCTCGTTGTTTCATGGACAATTTCTTCCAGGTGTGCTCATTGTGCAGCCTTTAATCAGGCCTTTCTTGGAATGTTGGAAGCTCATTGTGCAACCTTTGATCCCATTCGCTCAATTTATTTCTTCAAACCGTGGCTCGTTGCTTCATGGACAATTTCTTCCAGGTGTGCTTATTGTGCAGCCTTCTCGGAATGTTGGAGCTCATTGTGCAACCTTTGATCCCATTCGCTCAATTTATTTCTTCAAACCATGTTGGCTCATTGTGCAGTCTTTAATACTCCCTCAACGGGATAAATCAGATCAACGCTTCACCCTCTGCTTATCAATTCCCAAGATGGCTTGTTGATGCCCTGGGTAACTTGGGAATGTATATAAATTGGTGATATAGCAAAAGAGCCCGTGCGTTGCAATGGGAGAAAAAACATAACACACGCTCTCAACCCAACAACCATCACTCAAGACCACAAATAGGTCTATCTCCTTTATTTTAGCGAGGCATCATATTTGTGTTGCCACTTATCCTTCTTCTCACCCTCGCCGGCGATGGCCTTAGTGTTCACACAAACCAAAATGTGTTTGAATGTGGTTAATCCTAAGGCGTCTCTCTCTCCCTCTCCCTCGCTTTCTCGCTTTCTCTCACTCTCGCGATGAGAAATCTATTGTTTTCCCCTATGATGTTTTTCAGAGATATGCATGTGTAGTTATCGATGTTTTGTTTTCCCTATATGGTTATAGTGGGTGTTTATTTGCAATCCGGATCGCCGCCGGTACGAAAGAAAAACAGATCGTGCGATATAGATTATAAGTTTGCTTCTAAAACAATATTTAAAAAATATTTAACAGGTAAAATTAACATCATACTCAGATTCCACATATTTTTCTAATCAAATTACATATATAACATGTTAAAATCGAAATTACGGTTTAAAAGATACGGATAATTTAGAAAATCATTTGTTTGACTTAAATATGTTCCAAAATAATATTTAAAAATACTTCATAGGTAACAATAATCACATATTCATATTCTACATATTTTTTTAATTAAATTTCATATATAACATGTTCAAATCGGAGTTACGGTTTAAAAGATATAGATGATTTAGAAAAGCATTTGTTTGACTTAAATATAATCCGCGGATGAATTACCTAAAAGGTCAGGGAGTTTTCATAAAAATGTAAAATAACGGTTCGGATGTGACTTAAGTCCGGACTGCGGGTTGATTTCAAAAAAATAGAGGATTTTTTTTGCAAAAAGTTGCGACGGACGGACCGGCAGAAACACTCCGTGCTTCATTATTAGGTAGAGATTGAACATAAAAAAGCAAGGTGGGACTATTTAACGGAGAAACGTGGTCTATGTTATTGTAGCCTATACCTAGGAATCAATCCAGCTTGTACGTATGAATTTCCCTTAAAAAAGGCTGTACATACAGACTCCATGGCTTGTTCCTGACAGAAACATGCTACACATTGCAGCTCTTTACATGCGCTCCGCTTTGCTACATCGTCTTCTTCCCGGAGCACGTCGTCTTCTTCTTCATGTACAACGCCGGCCGTCTGCGCGTCCTCCCGCCATCTCGAGTCACAATCAACCTCATACGACTCCACATGCACCCCTACGGCGAAGCTCCGCTCCTCTCCATCTCTCCCTCTCTCTAGTCTCATTTGTCCGCATAGCCGTCGATCCGCGCGGCCCAGGTTTCGGCCGCCATGAACACCCATGGCCACGAGCTCTAGTTCAGCCGCTCCTTGCTGCTGCTGCACTTCCACGCGCTCACCTGCGCACCCATGCGCCTAACGCTACGCCACACGCGTCCCTAAGATACCCAGGCAAACCCCAACAGCTCACCGTTAAGCATCGTCACGAGCACAGCGGAGGCCATGCCTTGTGTTTGATTCTCGTAAATCAATTGGATCGTACTTAAAACATGAAGTTGCACATTATTCACGAACACAAGCATAGCCCGTTGGTTTGCCTGACCCATTTACAAACCCAGCAAACTTGGGATGATACCAGGGACACCCAATTTTTTGTTTTACAATTTATTTCTGCTGTTACACTGACACCTTTTTTTTAGGGTTGTTACACTGACACCTGGCTCCCAGCAATCCTGTTGACCCCCGTTAGGTCTTTTTGCTGGCCAGCTTCGCGAGGCCATTGTGGCCCATAAATCCAGATAGCATAGCACCACAAAAGTCTAGGAATTTGTATGAGCGCAGAACACATTTTTCATAGTTAGTACCACCTCGGATAGCAATAAAAATTAATAGGTGAACGGATGAAAAAATTTAGAGAAACGCACTTTGCTTTATTAGTAGGAGGATAGATTAGAAGTTTTCACTTAAAAAAATGATCATCCTTTTGAATATTTAATAATATGAGTTATGTGGGAGTCAGCCCGATCCTAAGTTAGAATCAGAGTTCAGGTTGTATACGTGTTCGGATTGCTTCCTTCCTAGAAGTGTCAGTTTGAACCGTGTTCGGATTGGTTCGTATGGGATAGAATCCGACTTCAGTCCAATCACGTTACTTGCAAAGAAGTTGGTCATGTCCTACACATATATAATGAGCTGTGGGCTGTAGCGTCAACTAAGGATTCAGATATTGATCAATAAACAACCCTCGAATTCCGCTCAGCAGTTCATCCGGCAGCTAATATTACAAGTTGTTCACGTCAAAAGAAAAAGTATTACAAGTTGAAGGTGCCCTTTGGGCTTTGGGCTTCTGCTGCTGTTGCTTCGCCGAGACTCCACGGCATCCGGCATGGAGAGCTCCTAAGCGGCGCCTTTAGCGCCGCTAACGGTTACTGGCGCCCACGCCGTTCTCACCTGGGCCTAGCCCAACAAGGCCGATGCGCCCAGTCGCTAAAACAGCAAAAAATGTGGCGCTCTCAGGATTCGAACTCGAGCCACTGTCGTTCTGTACGAGTGTGCCTAGCCACTAGAATGACTCACCTACACTGAATAAAAGCGCCAATAATATAAGAGCATGCGGCCGCACTATTTATTGCATGTGTACTATATCACTTAATATTCTGAATTATTTACAAAAACAACGTGAATTTGAATAAGTTCATCATTTTGGTAGAAAAGTTCACAAAACATAAAAAAAGTTCATTGATTTTGAAAAAATGTTCAGCAAATTTGAAATATGTTCGCCAAATTTGAAAAAAAGTTCATCAAAGTTGAAAAAGTTCATCGATTTTGGAAAAAGTTCATCAAATTTTAAAAAAAGATCATCAAATTTGTAAATAGTTCATTGATTTTGAAAAAAGGTTCATTCAATTAGAAAAAAGTTCATTGAATTTGAAAAAAAATCATCGAATTTGAAAAAAGTTCATCGAATTTGAAAATAGTTCATCGATTTGAAATAAAGTTCACGAATTTTAAAAAAAAGTTCACAAATTTGAAAGAAAAAGTTCACGCAATTAACATAAAGTAAGAACGAAAAAAGGAAAAACCGAATAAAACCGTTTTCAAGAAAATATAAAAAATGAAAAAATAAAGAAGAAAAAGAGTGAACAAACTGTAAACAAACACGAACATGTGAGGTGGCCAAGTGGTTAGGGCAGCGCGCATATAGGCGCGAGATCCCCAGTTCGAATCGCGGCTTTGCTACCTATTTTTTTGCGTTTTGAAAACAGAAAAACAAACAAAATGGGCCGGCCCAGTGCGGTGGGAGGGGTGTGCGCCCGATTGCGTAAATGCCTAAAACGGGCGCCTAGGATTCAGCTCCGGCATGAGCCGTGAGGAGGGTGAGACGAGTAGCAGCATCCCCGCTCGGCGGTGGTGGGGCCCCTCGAAGATGATGACCTGCTCTTGGAGATCCTCCTTCGTCTACCCCCGCAGTCGTCGTCCCTCCCTCGTGCCTCTGCCGTCTGTAGGCGATGGCGCCTCCTTGTCACCGAGCCAGGCTTCTCCCGCCGCTTCCGGCGCTACCACCGCTGCAACCTTCCAATCATTGGTTTCTACGACCGATTTCTTCCAGACCTCTCCTTTGTACCTGCTCTGAAGGCTCCAGACCGTATTCCACCCGGGTGATTGTCCTTGCAGTGTCAGCGCGAAGAGGACTGGGACTTCACCACCTTCAGATGCCGTGATGGCCTCGTACTGGTCCATGTCAGGCACCTCGAACCGCTAAAGCGCCATATTCTGGTGTGGGACCCTGTCACTGGTGAGCAGCACAACCCTGGTCCATGTCAATGGAGCGGTGTTTCGGTGTGCTGGAGATGCTGACCACTTCCAGGTGGTCTTGGTAGGCAACGGCGACAATCAACTACCGGTCGCTAGTGTTTACTCGTCGGAGACCATTGTATGGAGTAATCTTTTTTCAACATCGTCGCCACTAACATCTTATACAAACCCTTTTCCGTCTTTTATCGGTCTATCCCTTGAACCCATTGTGCTGGTTAGGAATTCCCTACACCGGCTGCTTGGAGCGGGCTCGGTTGGAATTCTCGAGTTTGATTTGGAGAGGCACAACCTTGTCGTGATAGGGGTGTCGGTGCATGTGGGTGTTGGGTGTCACATTGGGAGCAATGACCGATTCTCGATTATACGAGCAGAAGATGGTGGGTTGGGTTTCCTCTCTCTATCAGACTTCAACGTCCAATTATGGAAGAGGAAGACAAAATATGATGGTGTTGCTTCATGGGTGATGGAAAAATTATTGAACTGGACAAACTACTAAAAATTCCCTTGGATCGAAAGAAGGAAAGAAAAAATACTGCTAAGGTGATGGGATTTGCCGAGGACAATAATACGGTGTTCATGTGGACAATAATCGGCATCATCACAATCCATCTCGGGTCATTACAGTTCAAGATGCTTCCCGGATCTAGGAGTTTCTCTTACTATTACCCATTTGAAAGTGTATGGTGCATGTAATGGCATGACTTTACACTGGTATATAAAGTTAATTTCTCATTATTTGTTGTTGGAATGTCGTTCGCATCCTTTCATGTTAAGAAAGTGATGACAAGTAGTGTCACATCTTTTGTTGATTTCGATATAAAGTATACAGGTCCAAGTGGCAAAAAGTGAAGAAACTAGACTGCACACAAAGCATAGTTACTGACAGGCTGGGACCAGAGGAATTATGTGTAGCTAATGGTCAATTATATCTATATTAGTATGATGCAAATTTAGCAGACAACAAGTGACATCCTGGAAAATGTTTTTCCGCAAGGGCTGATTTGGATCCATATGTTTCATGCTATGCTTAGATTTATCTTAATTGTTCTTTCATAGTTGCAGATGCTTGCGAGAGGGGGTAATCATAAGTGGGTTGCTTGTTCAAGTAAAAACAGCACCCAAGCACCGGTCCATCCACATATCAAATTATCAAAGTAACGAATGTGAATCAACTAAACATGATGAAAGTGACTAGACGACAATTCTCATGTGTCCTCGAGAACGCTTTGCTTATTATAAGAGAACATTCAGGCTTGTCCTTTGCTATAAAAATGATTGGGCCACCTTGCTGCACCTTTGTTACTATTGCTACTTGTTACTTGTAAGAATTATCTTGCTACAAAATTATCTATCAATGTTATTTTCAGCACTTGCAGAGAATACCTTACTGAAAACCGCTTGTCATTTCCTTCTGCTCCTTGTTGGACTCGACACTCTTACTTATTGAAAGGACTATGATTGATCCTCTATACTTGTGGGTCATCAGTCCCCTCGTCGTGTTCCTCGCCCGGGTGTCCCTGCCCTCGGCTGGTTTCCTTGGCTACGATACCTAAAGCTCCTCAAGCTTCATTGCAGCTGCCTTCGGCTCAAGATGAGTTGGCGTCCTAGACGATGTCGGCTGGCTCCAAGTCCATCGACTCCTGCAGGGTGTGCATGCGGCACGAGGTGGACACTGGAGGGGGTCGACAGGAGGTGATGTCACGGCGTGACCAGCATCGTCCGATGTCGCCAACCCTGGCATTTGCTCCTGTCCCATCGCCGCTTGGCTTCATGGCAGATGTTGTCGATGCTTCGCCCTTGGACACCATGCGGTGGATTGCAGAGATCCCTTTCAATGCTCCCGTTGCTTGGAGAATGACCATTGTGCGTGCGAGTGCCGCAACCCTGGGTGTCCACTCAACTCGTTGGCATGTCTCATCATGCCGCCCACCTCCTGCATCGGCATCCATCATCGTCAAGCTCCTGCACCGAGAGAGGGTTGATACGTCTCCAACGTATCTATAATTTTTGATTGTTCCACGCTATTATATTATCCATCTTGAATGTTTTATATGCATTTATATGCTATTTTATATGATTTTTGGGACTAACCTATTAACCTAGAGCCTAGTGCCAGTTTCTGTTTTTTTCTTGTTTTTGAGTTTTACAGAAAAGGAATATCAAACGGAGTCCAAATGACCTGAAAATTTACGGTGACTTTTTATGGACCAGAAGAAGCCCCCGAAGCAAAAGAGTTGGGCCAGAAGAGTCCCGGGGCCACCACAAGGGTGGAGGGCACCCCCCCTAGGGCGCGCCCTCCGTCCTTGTCGTCGCCTCGTGGGCCCCCTTGACTTGTCCCCGACGCCAACGCCTCTTATAAATCAAAAAAACCCCAGAACAAAACCTAGATCAGGAGTTCCGCTGCCGCAAGCCTCTGTAGCCACCGAAAACCAATTGGGAGCCCGTTCTGGTACCCTGCCGGAGGGGGAAATCATCACCGATGGCCATCTTCATCATCCCGGTGATCTCCATGACGAGGAGGGAGTAGTTTACCCTCGGGGCTGACGGTATGTACCAGTAGCTATGTGTTAGATCACTCTCTCTCTCTCGTGTTCTTGATTTGGCACGATCTTGATGTACCGCGAGCTTTGTTACTATAGTTGGATCATATGGTGTTTCTTCCCTCTCTATCTCTTGTTGTGATGAATTGAGTCTTGCTCTTTGAGGTTTCGTTATGTTGGATTGAATATTGGATTTGAGAACACTTGATGTATGTCTTGCGATGGGATATCTGTGGTGACAATGGGATGTTCTATTGATTCACTTGATGTATGTTTTGGCACTCAACTTGCAGATTCCCGAGGTGACATTGGGGTAATCTATGCATAGGGGTTGATGCACGTTTTCGTCCTACGTTCTCCGATAGAAACTTTGGAGTGATTCTTTGTTGCGCGTTGAGGGATTGTTATATGATCCAATTATGTTATCATTGTTGAGAGAACTTGCACTAGTGAAAGTATGAACCCTAGGCCTTATTTCCAAGCATTGCAATACTATTTTTGCTCACTTTTGTTACTAGTTACCTTGCTGTTTTTATATTTTCAGATTACAAAAACCTATATCTACCATCCATATTGCACTTGTATCACCATCTCTTCGCCGAACTAGTGCATGTATACAATTTATCATTGTATTGGGTGTGTTGGGGACACAAGAGACTTTTTGTTATTTGGTTGCTGGGTTATTTGAGAGAGACCATTTTCATCCTACGCCTCCCATGGATTGATAAACCTTAGGTCATCCACTTGAGGGAAATTTGCTACTGTCCTACAAAACTCTGCGCTTGGAGGCCCAACACGAGTCTACAAGAAGAAGGTTGTGTAGTAGACATCAAGCTCTTTTCTGGCGCCGTTGCCGGGGAGGTGAGTGCTTGAAGGTATATCTTTAGATCTTGCAATCGAATCTTTTAGTTTTTTGTTTTATCACTAGTTTAGTCTATAAAATAAAACTACAAAAAATGGAATTTAGGTTGCTTCATATGCTTCATCTTTTTAATGTTTTTCGTGAAAATAAGGATTCCGATAATTGTGCTCAATTGCTAGAAGAAGAAGTCTATAAAATGTTTGGCACTAAATTTTTGAATGATGAGCATGATTGCAATGTTGTTAGTATGAATTCCTTGAATATCCATGATGCTAATGATATGCAAAGCTACAAGCTTGGGGATGCTATGTTTGATGAAGATGATAACTTTAGTCCCCCAAGTTTTGATGAGAATATTTATTATGATGATAGCATGCCTCCTTTTTATGATGATTATATTGATGAAAGTGGGTTTGGAAGAGTGTCAACTCTAAGTACTAATGATCCCACTATTTTGGAGGGTGTTGAATCTTTTCACAATATTGATAAAAGTGGATTTGGAGAAGTCATGACTTTATTTAGTGATGATTCCACTATTTCGGAAGAGGTTCCAATTGATTATGAGAATAAAAGTTGCTATGTATGATGATTATTGTGATGACATGTATGCTATAAAGAATAATGATAACCATGAAACTTGTCATCATGATTTTAATTTTCAATTGGATTATGCCTCACATGATAGTTATTTTGCTGAGTTTGCTCCCACTACTATTCATGAGAATAAATTTGCTTATGTGGAGAGTAATAAAATTTCTATGTTTATGCATCATGAAAAGAGTGTTTTATGTGATAGCTATATTGTTGAATTCATTCATGATGCTACTGAAAATTACTATGAGGGGGGAACATATGCTTGTAGGAATTGCAATAATATCAAGTTTCCTCTCTATGTGTTGAAAATCTTTAAGTTATGCTTGTTTTGCCTTCCTATGCTAGTTGATTCTTGCTCCCATAAGTTATTTGCTCACAAAATCCCTATGCATAGGAAGTGGGTTAGACTTAAATGTTCTAGTCATATGCTTCATGATGCTCTCTTTGTGTTTCAATTCTTATCTTTTATGTGAGCATCATTGAAATCATCATGCCTAGCATAAAAGGCATTAAAGAAAAGCGCTTGTTGGGAGACAACCCAATATTTACCCCTACTGTTTTTGTGTGTTCACATGATTAAGCTACTGTATTAATTATGTTTTATAGCTTTTGTTTGAATAAAGTGCCAAGTAAAGCCTTTGGGTTAGTGTGGTTGATAGTTGACTTGATTCTGTGCAAAAACAGAAACTTTTGCGTCAAGTAAAAGAATTGTTTAAATTCACTGGAACGTGGAAAAACTCTGAATTGTTTACAGAGTATTGATATACAAATTGTATACGCTGTACTAATTTTTCATAATTATTGGAGTTACAGAAGTATGACCTTAATTCAGATCTTTATAGACTGATCTGTTTTTGACAGATTCTGTTTTCGATGCATAGTTTGCTTGTTTTCTAGTTTCTATGGCTTATATTTCTTAATATAAATTTTATAAATGGTAGGGTACAGTAGGTATCATGTGATAAAAAATTTCAATCTTGTCTTTGACAGTACCCAAGTGAATGATTTGTTTTATTATACTAACGGATCTCACAAAGGTTTTGTTAAGTTTTGTGTGATTGAAGTTTTCAAGTTTTGGGTGAGATATCGATATGAGGAGAATAAGGAGTGACAAGACCCTAAGCTTGGGGATGCCCAAGGCACTCCAAGTTAATATTCAAGGAAGATCGAAGCAACTAAGCTTGGGGATGCCCCGGAAGGCATCCCCTCTTTCGTCTCCTACATTATCGGTAACCTCACGTGGAGCTATATTTTTATTCATCACATGATATGAGTTTTGCTTGGAGCGTAATTTTATTTTATTAGGACTTGCTTGATGTTATTTAGAATAATATGTTGCATCTTTATTTCAATAAAAGTGTCAAGTATAGCCTTTACCATGCTTATTTTGCAAGTGTATATGTTGCTGTTTTGAAAATAGAAAGTTTTCTATTGTTGTCTGAATTCTTCTGGAAAGTCAGAACATGATAAAATCTTGAAATTTTTACACGTTGAGTAACAATAAATTTTCTACAGTGTGGTAAATTTCAGAATTTTTGGAGTTAGGTAAGTATGAGTACAATTGAACTCTTTACAGACTGTCCTGTTTTGACATATTGCTGTTATGTTTGCATTGTTTGCATATGTTTACTTGTTTAATTATTCTATTTGAGGATAGGAGTATTAAATATGCAGAGGCATTTAGTATGCAATTTCAAATTATAATTTTAGTTATTTTCTACAGTAGAGAATGATAAGGTTTTGCATTTGATTTATACTAACTTTCCTCACAAGTTCTTGTTGAGTTTTGTGTGGATGAAGTTTTTAAGATTTAGGGAAACCGTGATATAAAAGGAATTAAGGAGACACAAAAGCTCAAGCTTGGGGATGCCCAAGGCATCCCTAGTTAATATTTCAAGAAGTCTCAAGCATCTAAGCTTGGGGATGCCCCGGTTGGCATCCCACCTTTCTTCATCAACAATTATCGGTTAGTATCGGTTGAGCCTAAGTTTTTGCTTATTCACACGATGTGTGCTATTTTTAGAATGTCATTTTTTTTTGTTTTGCTTGCTGTTTGAATAAAGTACTTAAGATCTGAAATTCTTAAATGAGAAAGAGTCTTCACATAGCTACTTAATTACTTGACTACTCATTGATCATCACTTATATCGTTTTGGAGTAGTTTGTCATTTACTCACGTGCTTCACTTATATCCTATGAGTAAATGGTTGAATGAATTGAATATCATAAATCTGAAATTATATATGCTTCATATGCTTATACCATGGGGAGTAATGACTTCACATATAAGAAGTAGAGGTGGTAAATTTATTGAAAGTTAGCAAACATAATATTGGTCACTTGAACGATTCATGAAAGAATATTGAAGGAAGAGAGATTTCACATATAAATATACTATCTTGGACATCTTCTATGATTGTGAGCCCCATTAATTATTTTCAAACTTGAGCAAACTAGTTGAAGTTGAACAAGGAAGACAACATAATGAGTTATGTTTGGGTATATTTGTATAGAAGTTATATTGTTATGGATCCTCCAACATGTGATGCTTGCTATTTAGAATCTTTTGCTATCCAAAATTTCTGTACTAAGCGGGAATACTTCTTGTGCGTCCAAAATCCTTGAACCAAGTTATTTTTTTCCATGAGTGTCCACCATACCTACCTATATGCGGTATTTACCTGTCGTTCCAAGTAAATTTGCATGTGCCAAACTCTAAACTTTCAAATAATAATCTGTTTTGTATGCCCGAATCGCTCATGTAGCGACTAGGGGCTGTCAGTATCTTCCATGCTAGGTGGGTTATTCACACGATGAGTGTTTATTCACTTATCATTGATGCGGCTTCAAGCTACGTCGGTATTTTCCAAAAGAGGAAGGGATGATGCAGCACAGCGGCGGTAGGTATTTCCCTCAGTGATGAAACCAAGGTTATCGAACCAGTAGGAGAACCAAGCAACACTACGTAAACAGCACCTGCACACAAATAACAAATACTCGCAACCCGACGTGTAAAAGGGGTTGTGAATCCCTTTCGGGCAACGGCCCCAGAAATTGGCAAACGGACATGAGAGAGTAGTAAATATTGATAGATCGAACGCCAAATAAAATAAAGTGCAGCAAGGTATTTTTGTATTTTTGGTTTAATAGATCTGAAAATAAAAGCAAAGGAAAATAGATCGCAAAGGCAAATATATTAAAGAAGAGACCCGGGGGTTGTAGGTTTCACTAGTGGCTTCTCTCGAGAAAAATAGCAAATGGTGGGTGAACAAATTACTGTTGGGAAATTGATAAAACTTCAAATAATCATGACGATATCCAGGAAATGATCATTATATAGGCATCACGTCCAAGATTAGTAGACCGACTCCTGCCTGCATCTACTACTATTACTCCACACATCGACCGTTATCCAGCATGCATCTAGTGTATTAAGTTCGTGGAGAAACGGAGTAATGCAATAAGAACGATGACATGATGTAGACGATATCTATTTATGTAGAAATAGACCCCATCATTTTATCCTTAGTAGCAATGATACATACGTGTCGGTTCCCTTTCTGTCACTGGGATCAAGCACCGTAAGATCGAACCCACTACAAAGCACCTCTTCCCATTGCAAGATAAATAGATCAAGTTGGCCAAACAAAACCCAAATATCAGAGAAGAAATACGAGGCTATAAGCAATCATGCATATAAGAGATCAAAGAAGACTCAAATAACTTTCATGGATAAAAAGATAGATCTGATCATAAACTCAAAGTTCATCGGATCCCAACAAACACACCGCAAAAGAGTTACATCATATGGATCTCCAAGAGACCATTGTATTGAAGATCAAGAGAGAGAGAGAGAGAGGAAGCCATCTAGCTACTAACTACGGACCCGTAGGTCTACAAAGAACTACTCACGCATCATCGGAGAGGCACCAATGGAAGTGGTGAACCCCTCCATGATGGTGTCTAGATTTGATCTGGTGGTTCTGGACTCTGCGGCGGCTGGAATTGATTTTCGTCTACTCTCCTAGGGTTTCTGGAATATTGGGGTATTTATAGAGCAAAGAGGCGGTTCGGGGGGCACCCGAGGTGGGCACAACCCACCAGGGCGCGCCTGGACCTCCAGGCGCGCCTGGTGGGTTGTGCTCCCCTCGGAGCACCCCAGGCGCTTCTCCGGCCCACTGATGTCTTCTAGTCCAAAAAAAATCCACAAAAAGTTTCGCTGCGTTTGGACTCCGTTTAGTATTGATTTCCTGCGATGTAAAAAAACATGCAAAAAACAGCAACTGGCACTTGGCACTATTTTAATAGGTTAGTACCAAAAAATGATATAAAATGACTATAAAATGATGGTAAAACATCCAAGAATGATAATATAACAGCATGGAACAATAAAAAATTATAGATACGTTGGAGACGTATCAGCATCCCTAAGCTTAATTCCCGCTCGTCCTCGAGTAGGTAAATGATAAAAACAGAATTTTTGATGTGGAATGCTGCCTAACATGTCATCTCATATTCTTTCCTTTATAGCATGGACATTTGGACTTTTATATGATTCAAAGCAATAGTCTAGTTTTGACATGATGACTTAAATACTCAAGCATATCAATAAGCAACTATGTCTTTCAAAATATCAACGCTAAAATAAGTTATCCCTAGCCCATCATGCTCAACCATTGATCCATTCATGAAACACACTCGCATATTAACTACATCCAATGCTCATGTACGATCATAGTGCCTCCTAGTTGGTGCTTTATAAGAGAAGATGGAGACTCAAATTAAAAATAAAAATTGCATAAAGTAAAGAAAGGCCCTTCGCAGAGGGAAGTAGGGATTTGTAGAGGTGCCAGAGCTCAAAGCGAAAAACTTAGAGATAAAAACATTTTGGGAGGTGTGCTTTTCCCACCAACGAAAATGACTTAGAGTTCCCAACACTTTCCATGCTAGATATATCATAGGCGGTTCCCAAACAGAAAATAAAGTTTATTCCTTTTTCCACCATTTCTTTCACTTTCCATGGCTAGCCGTATCCACGGGTGCCCTCCATACCAACACTTTCCAAGGAATTTATTATTTGACAACATAAAGTAAATTCATTTTTCATTTCGGGACTGGGCATCCCTAATACCTTTGCCTTACTCTCGTGCAATGACAAGTGAATAAACACTCATCGTGATAATAACACATCTAGCATGGAAAATATTAGCCACCCCTCACCGCCTCGCGAGCGGTACGAACACACAAAAGAGAAGTTTATTTTGAAAATTAGAGATGGCACATACAAATTTGCTTAGAACGGCAAAAGAATACAGCATATAGGTAGATATAGTGGACTCATGTGGCAAAACTGGTTTAAAGGGTTTTGGATGCACAAGTAGTGATCATACTTAGTGCAAAATGAAGGCTAGCAAAAGATTGAGAAGCGACCAACCAAAAAACGAATAATCTCATAAGCGAGCATTAAGCATAATTAACACTGAATAATGCACCACAAGTAGGATATAATTTCATTGCATGACTATTGACTTTCGTGCTTGCATAGGGAATCACAAACCTTAACACCAATATTCTTACGAAAGCACAATTACTCATCAACATAACTCACATATCACATCATCATATCTCAAAACTATTATAAGGAATCAAGTTTATTTTGTCCAATGATCTTCATGAAAGTTTTTATTATATCCTTCTTGGATATCTATCACTTTGGAACTAATTTTCATGTGTTGCTTTTGATAAGCTCAAACAAATATAAGTGAAGATCATGAGCATAATACTTCTTTCTCTCAAATTAATTTAAGTGAAGCAAGAGAGAATTTCTTAAAAAATTTACTAACTCCCAAATAAATCTAAGTGAAGCATGAGAGCATTTCTTCAAAAATACTAAAGCACGCCGTGCTCAAAAAGATATAAGTGAAGCACTAGAGCAAATCCATAGCTCATAAAAATTTAAGTGAAGCATAGAGAGCAATTCTAACAAGTCATGGCATAATTTTGGCTCTCTCAAATAGGTGTGTCCAGTAAGGATTCATAACTTAGAACACAAAGCAAAACAAGAAAAGACTCATATCATAAAAGACGCTCCAAGCAAAACTCATAGTATGTGACGAATAAAAATATAGCTTCGAGTAAAATATCGATGGTCGTTAGAAAAAAGAGGGGATGCCACTCGGGGCATCCCCAAGCTTAGTTGCTTGCTTCTATTTGGATAATAGCTTGGGATGCCATGGGCATCCCCAAGCTTAGGCTCTTCTTACTCCTTATTCCTTCATCCATCATAAGATAACCCAAAACTTGAAAACTTCAATCACACAAAACTCAACAAAACCTTCGTGAGATCCGTTAGTATAAGAAAGCAAATCACTACTATAAGTACTGTAGCAAATCAATTCATATTTTATTATTTCATTATATCTACTGTATTCCAACTTTTCTATGGCAAAAACTCATCAAAGAAAACCATAGAATCATCAAAACAAGCACACAACACAAAGAAAACAGAATCTGTCAAAAACAGAACAGTCTGTAGCAATCTGGATATTTCTAATACTTATAAAACTCCAAAAATTCTGAAAAATTAGGAAATCATAGGAAATTTGTATATAAATCTTGTGTAAAATATTCAGAATTTTTCGTCTCTGATGTGAATTTTTTTAAAAAATTACTGGACGCAAAAGTTTCTGTTTTCCAACAAGATCAAATCAACTATCACCCAACATAATCCTAAAGGCTTTACTTGGCACAAACACTAATTAAAACATAAAAAACACAATTATAATAGTAGCATAATTGTGCAAACACTCAAGAACAGAAAGCAAAAAGCAAAAATAATTTTTATTCATTGGGTTGCCTCCCAACAAGCGCTATTGTTTCACGCCCCTAGCTAGGCATAAAGCAAAAGATCTACGTATTGTCATCTTTGTTCTTGTTTTCCTTGGAGGTGTTTTTCTCAAGAGGCTTTGCAAAAACAACATAAAACACATTATCCATGGAAACTTTAGCACAATCAAGTTGCTTATCATCATATCCCTTTTGATTTCCGGCAGTGATCCAAGAATAATGTTGATTAACATCATTAAAAACTTGTTGGATAATATCTAAAACAGGGACTTGCTTTTTAAGATTCTCATCAAAGATTTGATTATCCCCAAGTAAATGTCTTAAAGCATAATCACTATTATAGAGAATTTCATCTATCACGGGTTTTTCATGATTCATACCATAAAAATTAAAGATTTCCCTAGCTTCTCGTATTATGTAGTCAAATTCATTCATAAGAACAAGAGTGGCCAACTTTTTAGCTTTAGGATTCTTTATAACGGGTAACTCATAAAACAATCTTTGCAAGGTAGGATAAGTACGGATAAATCTATTTTCAAGTTTCAGAACTAGCGCTGAAATAGCTTGCGCATAAGATTTAGCCCTTTTAAGTATGGGAGCATCATCAAGACTTAAATTTCCAACACAATTGAAAAATTCTTGGATATGTTCTTTTCCCATAACATTTCCCTGCCCCAAAACAAAAGTTTTGGCATCCAGATTACCCATACGCTCCATTTTAGGAGTTAGGCCATCATCTGTTTCTTGCATACCAAAATCACTCATGATTGCAAGCAAAAAGATAGATCTGACGAGAAAATGGCGAACGAAAAAGAGGGCGAATAAAATGGAAATTTTTGTGAAGTGGGGGAGAGAAAAATGAGAGGCAAATGGAAAATAATGTAAATTGCGAGGAGATGAGATGTGTGATTAGGAACCTGGTATATGTTGAAGATCCTCCCCGGCAACGGCGCCAGAAATTCCTTTTGATGCGGCTTGAAGCTACGTCGGTATTTCCCCATTGAGGAAGGGATGATGCAACACAGCGGCGGTAGGTATTTCCCTCAGTGATGAAACCAAGGTTATCGAGCCAGTAGGAGAACCAAGCAACACTACGTAAACAGCACCTGCACACAAATAACAAATACTCGCAACCCGACGTGTAAAAGGGGTTGTCAATCCCTTTCGGATAACGGCGCCAGAAATTGGCAAACGGACGTGAGAGAGTAGTAAATATTGATAGATCGAACGCCAAATAAAATAAAGTGCAGCAAGGTATTTTTGTATTCTTGGTTTAATAGATCTGAAAATAAAAGCAAAGAAAAATAGATCGCAAAGGCAAATATATTAAAGAAGAGACTCGGGGGCCGTAGGTTTCACTAGTGGCTTCTCTCGAGAAAAATAGCAAACAGTGGGTGAACAAATTACTGTTGGGCAATTGATAAAACTTCAAATAATCATGACGATATCCAGGCAATGATCATTATATAAGCATCACGTCCAAGATTAGTAGACCGACTCCTGCCTGCATCTACTACTATTACTCCACACATCGACCACTATCCAGCATGCATCTAGTGTATTATGTTCATGGAGAAACGGAGTAATGCAATAAGAACGATGACATGATATAGACAAGATCTATTTATGTAGAAATAGACCCCATTGTTTTATCCTTACTAGCAACGATACATACGTGTCAGTTCCCCTTCTGTCACTGGGATCAAGCACCGTAAGATCGAACCCACTACAAAGCACCTCTTCCCATTGCAAGATAAATAGATCAAGTTGGCAAAACAAAACCCAAATATCGGAGAAGAAATACGAGGCTATAAGCAATCATGCATATAAGAGATCAAAGAAGACTCAAATAACTTTCATGGATAAAAAGATAGATCTGATCATAAACTCAAAGTTCATCGGATCCCAACAAATACACCGCAAAAAGAGTTACATCATATGGATCTCCAAGAGACCATTGTATTGAAGATCAAGAGAGAGAGAGAGAGGAAGCCATCTAGCTACTAACTACGGACCCGTAGGCCTACAAAGAACTACTCACGCATCATCGGAGAGGCACCAATGGAAGTGGTGAACCCCTCCATGATGGTGTCTAGATTGGATCTGGTGGTTCTGGACTCTGCGGCGGCTGGAATTGATTTTCGTCTACTCCCCTAGGGTTTCTGGAATATTGGGATATTTATAGAGCAAAGAGGCGGTTCGGGGGGCACCCAAGGTGGGCACAACCCACCAGGACGTGCCTGGGCCTCCAGGCGCGCCCTGGTGGGTTGTGCTCCCCTCGGAGCACCCCCCCCCCCCCCCCAGGCGCTTCTCCGGCCCACTGGATGTCTTCTGGTCCAAAAAAATCCACAAAAAGTTTCGCTGCGTTTGGACTCCGTTTGGTATTGATTTCCTGCAATGTAAAAAAACATGCAAAAAACAACAACTGGCACTTGGCACTATGTCAATAGGTTAGTACCAAAAAATGATATAAAATGACTATAAAATGATTGTAAAACATCCAAGAATGATAATATAACAGCATGGAACAATAAAAAATTATAGATACGTTGGAGACGTATCAATCATTCACGAGAGAGTGGCTGGTAATTGGGATGCCCAGTCTTATGATCAAAAGATCAAAAACAAAATCGCAAATAATTGCAAACAAAACTCTCCCAGGATTGTTGATAGTTGGACGGTACCCGTTGTTTCAGACAAGCCGTGGAGTGTGATTGTTGGTGGAGGGGAAGTAAAAACTTTACCTTTTTGTTTGGGAACCGCCTATAATGTATCTAGTATGGAAGATATTGGGAACTCTTGGTTGTTATGTTGACAATGAAAGCATACCTCTCAAAATTATTTTCATCTCTATTTTAAAAGCTTCGAGCTCTGGCACCTCTACAAATCCCTGCTTCCCTCTACGAAGAGCCTATCTTTTACTTTTATTTTTGTTGAGTCAATTTCTTATTCCAACCTATTCTTTAGTTGGCAAGCATCATGTGGGGAAAGATCTAAGCATATATGGCCATTCAAATATATTTGATCATGAATTATTATTGTTGACAATTATCTATATGATAAATAAGTTGGGAGGCGAAACATTAAGCCCCTATCTTTCTCTGTGTTCGATGGATGCTATTCGTTCTAAAAATATGCTTTGAGTGGTAGCGATCATGGAAGACTATATGATAGTTGAGTATGTGGGATTTGCTAAATCAAAGCTCTTACATAGACCCTTCCTAAAAATAAGATGAATTGCAATTGTGTGATGACTGAGAACCTAGTTTGTTAGTTTTCAAGAAAGTTTATGATCTATGCTTTGACATGTGAATAGTTTGCTACTTGATCATGAGAAGTTTTATGAGATGAGCTATTGTTTATGACATATAATGATGCTAGAAAAAGTGATTGAAATTATCATTGATCAAACTTGTGCACTTGCTAGCATTCCACATCAAAAATTCTGTTTTTATCATTTACCTACTCGAGGATGAGCAGAAATTAAGCTTGGGGATGCTTGATACGTCACCAATGTATCTATAATTTTTTATTGTTCCATGCTATTATATTATCCATCTTGGATGTTTTATATGCATTTATATGCTATTTTATATGATTTTCGGGACTAACCTATTAACCTAGAGCCCAGTGCCAGTTTCTGTTGTTTTTTTCTGGTTTTTGATTTTTACAGAAAAGGAATATCAAACGGAATCCAAATGACCTGAAAATTTACGATGATTTTTTATGGACCAGAAGAAGCCCCCGAAGCAAAAGAGTTGGGCCAGAAGAGTCCCGAGGCCACCACAAGGGTGGAGGGCGCCCCCCCTAGGGCGCGCCCTCCGTCATTGTCGTCGCCTCGTGGGCCCCCTTGACTTGTCACCGACGCCAACACCTCTCATAAATCCCAAAAACCCCAGAACAAAACCTAGATCGGGAGTTCCGCCGCCGCAAGCCTCTGTAGCCACCGAAAACCAATCGGGAGCCCATTCCGGGGTACCCTGCCGGAGGGGGAAATCATCACCGGTGGCCATCTTCATCATCCCGGCGATCTCCATGACGAGGAGGGAGTAGTTCACCCTCGGGGCTAAGGGTATGCACCAGTAGCTATGTGTTTGATCTCTCTCTCGTGTTCTTGATTCGGCACGATCTTGATGTACCACGAGCTTTGTTACTATAGTTGGATCATATGGTGTTTCTTCCCTCTCTATCTCTTGTTGTGATGAATTGAATCTTGCTCTTTGAGGTTTCGTTATGTTGGATTGAGTATTGGATTTGAGAACACTTGATGTATGTCTTGCGATAGGATATCTGTGGTGACAATGGGATGTCCTATTGATTCACTTGATGTATGTTTTGGCACTCAACTTGCGGATTCCCGAGGTGACATTGGGGTAATCTATGCATAGGGGTTGATGCACGTTTTCGTCCTACGTTCTCTGATAGAAACTTTAGAGTGATTCTTTGTTACACGTTGAGGGATTGTTATATGATCCAATTATGTTATCATTGTTGAGAGAATTTGCACTAGTAAAAGTATGAACCCTAGGCCTTATTTTCAAACATTGCAATACTGTTTTTGCTCACTTTTGTTACTAGTTACCTTGCTGTTTTTATATTTTCAGATTACAAAAACCTATATCTACCATCCATATTGCACTTGTATCACCATCTCTTAGCCGAACTAGTGCACCTATACAATTTATCATTGTATTGGATGTGTTGGGGACACAAGAGACTTTTTGTTATTTGGTTGCAGGGTTGTTTGAGAGAGACTATCTTCATCCTACGCCTCCCACGGATTGATAAATCTTAGGTCATTCACTTGAGGGAAATTTGCTACTGTCCTACAAAACTCTGCGCTTGGAAGCCCAACACGAGTCTACAAGAAGAAGGTTGCGTAGTAGACATCAAGGGTCTAATGAAATCCGCACTCCCCTCGAAGGCGCTTCGCCATGGGACTTGGGCGTCCGTCGTTTTTGCATTGGCATTACCCTTAAAGAAGAAAGAAAATAGAATAAATATTAAAACTAAATCAAAATAATGAAGTGTTTCTAAGGTAAGAATGAAGTAGCGGCACTGGTATTACCTTTTTAAGAAATCCAAAAATGAAAAAAATAACTAAAACAAAATTTTAAAAAAATTGCAAGGAAAAATGATTGGTGGCATTGGTAAAAAAAACTTGCACACAATTTATACAGAGATTGCACTTTTTTATCGAATGCAAGAACAATTATATAATAATAGAATTTTTGCAACAAGAAGTTTCATAAGAAGGAATGAATTAGTGCATTTGGTATTACCCTTAAAATAAAGAAAATAAAATAAAAACTAAAACAAACAATCAAGACAATGAAGTTTTCTAGAGAAGAATGAATTACTGACAGTGTGGTATTAATCTTTAGGAAGCAAAACAAATGAGAAAAAACTTGTAAAACAGGTAATGACAAAATTCTCACATAATATACACAGATAATATGCAAGAATAAACATATAATAGTGGAGTTTCACAAAAAGAAGTTTCAATTAGTGGCACTGATATTATCCTTAAAAAAGAAAAAGAAAAACATGAATTAGTGGCGTTGGTATTACCCTTTAAAAGGAAAAGAAAAAGTAAAAACCTTTTAAAAATTGCAGACAAGTTTGCACAAAAATTGTATTTTTTTTAATATGCAAAGAGTAAGCACACAATAGTGTACTGTGAGTGTATAGTACCTGCGTGTATACATTTCCAGTAATACAATCTGGCCAAAATATCCTAGTAGTAAAAGAAAATCCGACTAAAAATAAAAATAAAAGAAAAACCAAAAACACATACAAACAAAAAAAAGGCAATGTCCAACAAGCATCAATCCCAATAAAAAAATTGACTTACCCCAAACCGGGGGAAGTCAAAAATCCAACCTAATGAAAAATTGACTTACCCCAGTTAGGGGGCAAGTAAAAAATCAGCCTAGGAAGCCATGAAACAACACAAAAAAAAAAACGAATCTTGACAAAAAAAATCAATGGTCAGGAAATCGACTTACCCAAATTTAAAATTCGGCGGACTTACATACTAGCTAAAGTGGACTTATTTGGGCTTGCTTATGCTGAGGCCCCAGCTGACTTTCTATTTCGGTGTTTTGCTACTTGTTGTATGAGCTTGTTGGTTGCTTTATTTATAAAGCGGGGCGAAAGCCTATTTCAAGAGTTTAAAGCTAGATAAATATCTTTCATACAATGCAGCAATCTCTCCTAATATTGCTAATAATCTAAAATGCGTAGCAAGGACATGGTTTGGAATTTATGAATTATTATGCATTTTATCACTTGTAGGACAGTTCCTGCATGTGGCAAGTCCATTTGTGGCAGGCAAAATTACAAGTTTATTCCTTCTCCATTTTGACGTGTTAAATTTATCTGGATAATATATAAATCATCTTTCCAAATGTTTGATAATACGAGTTGTGTGGGACTCGGCCCGATCCTAGGTTAGAATCAGAGTTCAGGTTGTATACGTGCACGTGCGTCCTTCATAGAAGTGTCAGTTTGAACCGTGTTCGGATTTGGTTCCTATGGGATAGAATCGGACTTCAGTACGGTCACGCTACTTGCAAGGAAGTTGGTCATGTCCTACAATATATATAATGAGCTGTAGGCTGTAGCGTCTACTAGGGACTCACGAGTTCCGCTCAGCAGTTCATCCGGCAGCTACTATTACAAGTTGTTCACGTCAAAGCAAAAGAAAAAGTATTACAAGTTGAAGGTGCCCTACTGCTTCGCCGTTCACTTTGGGCTGCTGTTGCCGCTGCTGCTTCGCCGAGACTCCAGGCGAGATGAGTAGCAGCATCCGCCGGTGGTGGGGCCCCTCGAAGATGATGACCTGCTCTTGGAGATCCTCCTTCGCCTGCCTCCGCAGCCGTCGTCCCTCCCTCGTGCCTCCGCCGTCTGCAGGCGCTGGCGCCTCCTTGTCTCCGAGCCTGGCTTCTCCCGCCGCTACCGGCGCTACCACCGCCGCAACCTTCCCATCATTGGTTTCTACGACCGAAATCCTCGAGACCTCTCCTTCGTACCTGCTCTGGAGGGCCCTGATCGTATTCCACCCGGGCGATTGTCTTTGCAGTGTCAGCGCGAAGAAGACCCGGACTTGTCCACCTTCGGATGCCGCGATGGCCTCGTACTGGTCAGTGTTGGGCACCTCGAACCGCTAAAGCGCCATGTTCTGGTGTGGGACCCTGTCACTGGTGAGCAGCACAACCCTGGGATTCCCCCGGGGTTCGACACAGGGAAACGCTTCAATGGAGCGGTGTTTCGGTCTGCTGGAGATGCTGACCACTTCCAGGTGGTCTTGGTAGGCAACGGCGACAATCAACTACCAGTCGCTAGTGTTTACTCGTCGGAGACCGACGTATGGAGTAATCTTGTTTCGACATCGTTGCCATTGAAGTCTTATACAGACCATTTTCCGTCTTTTATCGGTCTATCCCTTGAACCCGCTGTGCTGGTTAGGAATTCCCTACACTGGCTGCTTGGAGCGGGCTCGGTTGGAATTCTCGAGTTTGATTTGGAGAGGCACAACCTTGTCGTGATAGGGGTGCCGGTGCATGTGGGTGCTGGGTGTCACATTGGGAGCAATGACCGATTCTCAATTATACGAGCAGAAGATGGTGGGTTGGGTTTCCTCTCTGTATCAGACTTTAACGTCCAATTATGGAAGAGGAAGACCGAATATGATGGTGTTGCTTCATGGGTGATGGAAAAAATTATTGAACTGGACAAACTGCTGAAAATTCCCTTGGATCGAAAGAAGAAAGGAAAAAATACTACTATGGTGATGGGATTTGCCGAGGACAATAATACGGTGCTAATGTGGACAATAATCGGCATCTTCACGATCCATCTCAAGTCATTGCAGTTCAAGAAGCTTCCCGGATCTAGGAGTTTTTCTTACTACTATCCATTTGAAGGTGTATGGTGCATGTAATGGCATGACTTTACACTGGTATATAAAGTTAATTTCTCATTAGTTGTTGTTGGAACGTCGTTCACATACTTTCATGTTAAGAAAGTGATGACAAGTAGTGTCACATCTCTTGTTTTCAAAACAGACATTGTAGAACTCATGACCGTCGAAGCCTAGACATTGTAGAACTCAAGACATGCATTGTTTTCAAGACTGACATTGTTTGAAAATGCATGTCAGTTGTGACTATATATATATATATGAATCTCCATGCATACTCTTTTGTTTTGAAAGATAATGTTATTTTATTCAGTGAACAACTGTAGTCCCGTGGTTTTATTTTTTGAGGGGTCGTATAACGACTCATTACTCATGTAAGTCCGACGGAATCATTACAATATCATGCGGTCGAAGGAACCACACATGCCTTCGTATGCCTAAAATGAAGAAAATTTAGCTAGACTATGCGCCGGTTTTGAGTCCTTCTCTCAAACATAAACTTACAGTCCAAAAATTCTAGTGAACTAGCACAAATCCTCTGAAGAAATAATTCCTGTATGCCTCCCACCTTGGTTTTCCTAAATATCTCTAATCACCATTGCGCGGTCGGAAGAAATAAGGGCCTTGGAGATGAGAGGGGTGTTTTGGCTCAGATGAGCCCGAGAGTAAAGAAAAAAATCATTATAAATATACTAAATAAATTCAAAAAGATCAAATTTTTTGTGAAGAAGGATGACCGAGTGCATGATGTCCGTGTCAAATTTCAGAGCATTTGAGTGTCTGAGCTCCCGTACATTCCTTCAAAAGGAAAAACTACCAGTTACATGGGCCGAGCCATTTCGCGTCCTGGGCTTCAGTCTCACTTTCAGGATCGATCCACTTCACTCACTACATCGTGGCTTTGGCTCAGAGTTCAGAGCCCAGTCCACACAATTTCCCCTTCCCCTTCCCCCGCACGAGGCGTGTGGAGACTGAGATGACGGCCAGCCGCCGCCTCCTCCCGCCGTCGCCGGCGGCGCCCCTGTCGCCGCTGGAAGTGGAGGATCTGCTCATGGAGATCCTCCTCAGCCTCTCTCCGCTGCCGTCGTCTCTCCCCCGCGCCTCCGCCGTCTGCAAGCGCTGGCGCCACCTCATCTCCGACCCGGACTTCTTCGGCCGCTTCCGCCTCCACCACCGCCCCAACCCTCCCCTCCTCGGTTTCTTCATCACGGAATGGATGCGCCGCCTCATCGGCTTCCTGCCTCTTATGCGCCCCGGCGTCCCCGATCTCGTCCGCACCAATCGCTTCTCCCAGAACCACCAGATCCTCAGCTGCCGCCATGGCCTCCTACTCATCTTCCTCGTCGTGCAGTGCCAGTTCCAGGTGTGGGACCCCGTCACCAGCGTCCGCCACTTCATCAACCCCCCTCCAGCACAGACTCTGTCCAACGGAGCAGTGCTTCGAGATGCGAGAGTCGACGACCACTTGATTGTTCTGGTGGCCGTTGAGGGTCCACGAGCAATCGCCTGCGTCTACTCGTCGGAGACCAGCGAGTGGGGTGATCTCGTCTCAGCGTTTCTTCCACCCAGGGCTTCTATCGGCGGCCCTCCTGCCTTGAGGTTTTCCGAGATGCATGCCCTGCTTGTTGACAGTTCTCTTTATTGGCTTCTCTTTGACGTGCCGACGAACTTTAGTGAGGCCTTCAGCGGCGTTCTTTGTGCAAGCAGCATCCTTGAGTTTGATGTGGAGAGGCAGAGCCTAACCGTGGAACGTGTGCCAGCAAACCTGCACCACACCAAAGACCATGAGATATCCGTGATCAAAGAAAGGGGTGTTGGACTTGGTTTACTCACCGTGTCAGGTTGCAATGCACACATATGGAAGAGGAACCGCGAGCACAATGGTGGTATGTCATGGGTGCTGGGAAGAACTATCAAACTGCGCCATCTTCTCTCCCCGGATCCACGGAAGGACGCAGGGCAGATATCCATCAATGGTTTTGCTGAGTACAATCATGTGGTACTCCTGTCTACATCTATCTACTGCTACATGGTTCAACTTGAGTCATTGGAGGTCAGGAGATTTCAATGTATAGGCTCTCGTTATCATCCATTCGAAAGTGTCTACACTACAGGTAAGTGTCCTCACTGAACTATCTGGTTCGGTCAGCACTAGCAATCTTCCTTTCAGTTTATTTAAAACTTACGAATAATTGTTCATTGTATCACTTTTAGGATAGTACGTTGCTCTCCACCTGTACCTGGGAAAACTAATAAATTGAGTTCATTCCATTTTCAGGCTAAGTTTATTTTAAGATCTAAAACTGGATAGTGATCACTTTTTTGCTAGGATTGGTCTGATTATATTTTTTCCCGATATGGCATGCAACAAGCTTAATAATTCTGGATAACCTGTCTCTTCTGACCTGCTAAATAGTCCGAGTGCTTGTTTTTCATTTTTATGATATTCATCAGTATATACTTCTGTCGGACTATTCTTTAAATTTGAAGGTAGGTGTGGTTTATTTTTTCCCTGTCTATCACCAGTGCTGTATCAAAACGGGAACTATGAGTTTTTGTAAATATCTCGTAGATGCCTCCTCGTATCTATTTCGCTTTTTATTGGTATGTCATTTTGGTTGTTTGACTTCTGATTCTTGCAAAAACAGGTAATGGCGGTTGGCCGGATGCAGCTGATCTCCACAGCACGCTTAAGAGGATGGTCCGTTAGATAGATGATGTACTGGTTGAGCAGGTAAGCTTGTATTCTGCATGTATGTTGAGGTTTGGATATGTTCCTTCAAGAAATGTATTGCTATCTTTTTACTGCCATTTCTCAAGTACCAAATTTCTTAGCTGTTGCCCACATAGGCACGTCTTATGCTTTGATGGTAGGCTGCATCTTGAATCTTTTTTGTAGGCCCTGCTTCCTCATCCTTTCCCCAGCACATCTCTGTTCTCTTCCTCATGCATT
This sequence comes from Thinopyrum elongatum, assembly GCA_011799875.1. NCBI lineage: Eukaryota > Viridiplantae > Streptophyta > Magnoliopsida > Poales > Poaceae > Thinopyrum > Thinopyrum elongatum. The sequence continues at coordinate 69,740,561 of CM022302.1, read as the reverse complement.
CACCCAACCACCATCTCTTTTATTTGCTGATGTTTTACCGGCCCCCTCTCTCTATTGGATGGGCTTTTTTTGCTTGCCTTCTCGTTCCAGGTGCCTTGCTTTTAGTTTACCTCCTCCTTAGGCCAACTCCAGCGCACGACCCCAAACGGACGTCCGTTTTGCCCTGCTTTCGTCCGTTTGGGGCGGCAATGGGGTCGCCCATGTCCGGATCGGGCTGTTGCCGTGTCGGTGCACCAACGCGCGACCGCACCCCATATCATGTCCGGGGTGGACGTAATATAAAAAAACGCAAAACTCAAAGAAATGCCGGAAAAAATCAAATAAACGCAAACATAATGATTAAAACATAATTAAACAGTCTTCACGGCCCGTCGATGCCCCGTTCCACTGTTCTAAACATAATTAACATAAACTAAAACAAAAGAAAAGCGCCGCCCGCGCGCTGCTGCCGTGCCCGTCGATGCCGTGCCCGTCGCCGTCTCACGCGCCGCCGTTGTTGTCCTCGTCGCCATTGAGGTCGATGTAGGGTGGCGGCGTCCAGAGGTGGGACGGTGGAGGTGGGACGGTGGTCCCTGGAAGGTGGGAGGCGCCTGCACCACCTCCCCACGTGGCGATGTCTCGTGCTCCGGTGACCGCGGCGGTGTGGGGCACCAGTTCACGGCCCCCACGGCGTCGGCCATGTCCGTGGCCGTGCACGACCAGCTCCACCGCTGGCCCACCAGGTGCGAGTGGAACGCGGCGATGGGCTGCTCCTCCTTGACCTCCTCCTTCACGTCCATCATCTCCAGCTCGGGGAAGGCGACGTCGCCGGCCGTAGAGAGGGCCAGCATTGTGTCCAGGTCCTCCCATTGGCGCTCATCGTGCGTGTTCATGGAGTCTTCCATGACATGTTGAATGAGCCGGGCCTCCTCCTCCTCTGTCATGCGAGGAGGTGGTGGTGGCGACGGAGAGGGCGAAGGCGATGGCGTCAGCGTGATGCCGCGCACCCGCGTACGCCCGCGCACCTAGTGAGGGCTCGGAGCACGCGCGCGGCGCTCTGTACGTGGCCGCCGCGGGCCCGATGAGCTACCAGCAAAGTAGGACGCGCGCCGCACGTCGTGCTCGTCCCGAAACCAGGTGTCCCACAGAGCGGAGTCGACGGCGTACCTGGGGTCGTAGTACAGGTCGTCAGGCAGGAGGCGGCGGCGGCGTTCGATCTCCTCGCGGCGGGCATGGCCGCTCATCGGGACCGCCGGGATCGGCACCCGATCCGCGGACAGATGCCAGTTATTGGGCAGGTGAACGTCGCTCCAGGGGAGCGGCGTCCTGGTCTCCCAATAACGCCGGCAAACATCCACGTGGATGTAGTGCCGGTCACGCTCGCCGGCGGCCGTAGGAGCGATGGTGAATGCGGGTGGCGCTGGGGCCCTCCATGGGGGTGGTGCGGGCTCTGATTTTACGGTGCGGCGGCGACCGGAGGACGAACCAGCCTCGTGGTCGTGCGCCCCCTTGCAGCCGGTGCTCCACCACACCATGGCTGCCGGCGGCCGGCGAGCTCGAGGAAGGGGAGGGGGGAAGTAGGGTTTGGGTGTCGGGTTTCAAGGAGGCAGCAGGACTGGAGTGGGAGCGTGGACTGTGACCGGTCCACGGCTTCCCATTTAAGAAGGACGGTGACCGCTCGCCTGGGCGGATGATAGGTGGGGCCGACCGCGCGTGCGCAGTTAATTTGGGCGGTGGGAGGTAGGTGGCCGCCTGCCACGCGGCCCCGATGCGGACGAGAGGCGCGTCCGTTCGCTGTCCGCCTGGACCCAAACCGGGTGCATGTTTGCGCTCGAAATGGGTCGGGCCGGACACAAAACGGACAAGATGGGTCCAGGCTGTCGCGCGCTGGGCCGTGGGGTCTGTCCGTTTTGCCCCAAACGGACAGGGCCGGACGGGATGGGGTCGTGTGCTGGAGTTGGCCTTAGTACTCCCCCAGTTCCTTCTGGCAGTGTGGGTTTTTCTCCCTATTGCTCCTCCAATGACTTGTGGTTTGGTTAAGTAAGAGCCTTCCCCATTCTCTATTTGTGCATATGTCCGTGCCTGCTCAGAGATGAGAGTACCATCATGCTATGTGGTAGCAAATGAACTGCTTACTTTACTGTGCTTCGATGACTTATTTCTGTTTAACATTTACTTGTTACTTGTCTTCAATTTTATTACTCCCTCCGATCCATATTACTTGTCGCTCAAACGGATGTATCTAGACGTATTTCAGTGCTAAATACATCCATTTGGGTGACAAGTAATATGGATCGGAGGGAGTATGTGGTTAAGACTCTATAAAATCATAGTGTAACTTGCATGTAGGTCCCGTCTCCTCAAGTAATTGATCAATGATCATAACAATTCCTGACCATTTGGTTTTCAAACCTACTTTATTTTATAGTCTTATAGCTATGACATTTCACATTGCTTCTTATGTTGGATCATTGTCATACCTAGTGAACTAATGATTGTCAGTTTGCTACAATAGTTGAAGAGTACAGCTTCATTGAATCTTGTAATGTTGTCTATCGTTTTGCTTGCAGTTATTGTAGTTTGTGGACAATTATTCTAGGGTTAAGCTGTTTGGTTAAACATTTTCTAGGATGCCACTTGTTGTCTGCTAAATTTGCATCATACTAATATAGATATAATTGACCATTAGCTACACATAATTCCTCTGGTCCAAACTCCAACCTGTCTGTAACTATGTTTTGTGTGCAGTTTAGTTTCTTCAATTTTTGCCACCTGGACCTGTATACTTTATATCGAAATCAACATCGCATCTTATAAACTGCTTTCATCACTAATACCATTTTGCTTGTTTTATCTACTGATGTCATGCGCCCTATCCATTGGATGTGCTCTTTCGTTTGCCCTTCCTTGCATCCAGTGTCTTTCCTTTTGGTTTACCTCCTCCTTGGTCCATAGTACTCCCCAAGTTTCTTCTTGTGGTGTGGACTCTTCTCCCTCCAGCCCCTCCTATGACCAATGCGTATGTTCGTGCCTCCTCAGAGATGACAATATTGTCATGCTAAGTAGTAGCAAAAGAACTACTAATCCTTTACTGTGCTTCAGGGATATATTTCCATTTTACTTGTACAGTTTTCCTCATTGTTGCATCACCTATTCACCCTATGCCCCTATCCATTGGACTGCTTACACTTTACTGTGCTTCGATGACATATTTCTGTTTAACATTTACTCGTTACTACGTTGCCTTAAACTTTATTATGTGGTTAAGACTATAAAGTCATATTGTAACTTGCATGTTGGTCCTGTCTACGCAAGTAATTGATCATAACAATTCCTGACCATTTGGTTTCAACCTTAGTTTATTTTATAGTCTTATAGCTATGACATTTCGTATTGCTTCTTATGTTTGATCATTGTGATACCTGGTGAACTAATGATTGTCAGCTTGTCACAATAGTTGTAGAGTACAGCTTCATTGAATCTTGTAATGTTGTCTATCGTTTTGCTTGCAGTTATTGTAGTTTATGGACAATGATTCTAGTGTTAAGCTGTTTGGTTAAACGTTTTCCAGGATGTCACTTGTTGTCCGCTAAATTTGCATCATGCATATATAGATATAATTGACCATACATAATTCCGCTGGTCCGAAGTCCAAACTGTCTGTAGCTATGCTTTGTGTGCAGTCTAGTTTCTTCAAAAAATTTCCACCTGGACCTGTATACTTTATATCGAAATCAAAATCGCATCTTAAAAACTGCTTTCATCACTATTAACATTTTGCTTGTTTTATCTACTGATGTTATGCACCCTATGCCCCTATCCATTGGATGTGCTCTTTTGTTTGCCCTCCCTTGCATCCAGTGTCTTTCCTTTTTGTTTACCACCTCCTTCGTTGTAGTACTCCCCAAGTTTCTTCTTGTGGTGTGGACTCTTCTCCCTCCGGCCCCTCCAATGACCAATGCACACTAAGTAGTAGCAAAAGAACTACTAATCCTTTACTGTGCTTGAGGGATATATTTCCATTTTACTTGTACAGTTTTCCTCATTGTTGCATCACCTTTAAATTTTTTTGTTACCGTGGCTATAGCTTTATCAAGTCCTAGTGTGATTTGCATGATGTCCCGTCTAAACAAGTAATTGAGAACTAACAATACCTGAGCATTTGTTTTCAAATTTTCTTTATGTATACGGAACTATAGCATTGTCATTTCACATTCCTCCTCATACCTAGTGAACTAACGATTGTCACAATACTTGAAGAGTGCCTTTTTTAAATCTCTTGTTGAATCTTATACCTCTATATATCGTTTTGCTCGCAGTTGTTGTAGTTTTATGGATGATCATTCCAGTTCTATGATGTTTGGTTAATCATTTTGTCAGCGTGTTTTGTTGTCCACCAAACTTGCATGCATATATATGTAACTGATCATTAGCCACTAATATAATTTAGCTGGTACAAACTTTATGCAGCTATGCTTTGTGTGCAGTCTAGTTTCTTCAATTTGGACCACCATGTACCTTTAATACTTCATATTAGACTCAGGATCAAAATGGCATGACTAGATTCATGATAAAAATTGTTTCCATCCCTAACATGTTATATTTGTACTAATGTATTATTATCAAAGTAGTGGTGAAAGTACTCCTTGATGCTGTGCAGAGTAAAAACAATGCAGTTATTTTTGGTCAAAGGAAGTATTAAATGATGCACGGTCCCTTTCTTGAGGCTTGAACTGCATGAATTTGATCAAATTCGATCTGTTAGTGACTAGCTAGCTGGTACATTTTTTGAAGTATGCCTATGAGCTATCTAGATGTTCCTACTCCATGAGCCCCTCGTATGCCCACTGTTCTTTCAGCCTCTACTCAGACTTGTGTTGCCAAATACTCCCTCCATCCGGAATTACTTGTCGCAGAAATGGATGTATCTAGACGTATTTTAAGTTCTAGATACACCCATTTCTATCCATTTGTGCGACAAGTAATTCGGGATGGAGGGAGTGCATCTCATATTTGAAGTTGAAAGGGTACTAACCACAATACAAACTACCTATCGTTGTTCTCTGTTTGAGATGTTGGTTCTGTCTGATAATGTTTTTTGGAACTTTTGGCACAATTTCCACCACTGTGAAGCTAATGATTACTGTTTAGGTCATACAAAAATTATGAGAATACCTCCACCAGCATTCTCTGAATGAAAGCTACAAAGTTTCTTTGACTGATGATGTTATTACTTGCTCCACAGGTATCGTTTTGGTCGCTGGAGATGAAGAAACGGGCTGCTGATGACCACGCTACTAATTTCCTATTGTCGTTCTCTGCTGATAAACATTCTGGCATGAAGGTTGAAGGCACACTGGGTTGCTTCCATAAATCAGTACTTACAATGCGCTGGGCTCTCTTGTCAATTGATCTTGTTTGCAATTTAGTGCGAGCACATCTGCTGTGGGTTTGATTACCGTCCATGTTGTGTCGAGCATGGAGTTTTCGACGTTATATTTCTGCATATCTGCGTTTATGCTGAGTTTTTCACGCTCTGAGCTCGATATTTAGAAGGTTACTACTGAATGTCAAATCGCACTAGACCTGCTGGGAGTTGGTGAGAAGTGTGCATGCACTAGACCTGCTGCTATTTACAACTGCATAAATAGCTTCTGATTCAACCAGGGCCGGGTTTCATTGCAATTTTGTTTTCTTTGGGATGCTGGGAATGCCTTTTCCTCAAAAATAAATAAATAAAAGATGGTGGGAATGCCTTTTCCTTAAAAAAAATCTTAAACACTGACTTTAGCGCGGTGCGATGAAGCAAGACACATTTTATAACCAACGCGGCTATTCTTTTGATCATGGGTTGCCCTCTTCTTTTGAATTGAGCTCATGTTTGTTTCTCCTGACCCTTATGAAGCTGCTGCACGTGCTATGCAGAAAGAAAACTGATTGCAGTACTTGTAGGTCATTGCACGCTTACTCATCTCTGGTTAGCCGTGCAGCTGCATAGTAAACCGCATTGCCGCTCAAGATGAGTGCATGCCCCCTCCCCACAGCTACCTGATAGTAAGAAACAAATATACTTTCTCATACGTTATCAAACTTCTCAGCACCCTTGACATGCCGGCCCACCTCCCGGTGTGACTCGAGCATCGGCGCATGACGGCCCCGTCGCACACATAGGGCAAACCCCAAGTACCAAGGGCCCGAGTGGGTGAATGCGACCACCTCTACCACAACTAGAACTTAAGCCATTGGCCAAGAGAAGGAGGGGTATCCAATGAATCAAGGACGGCACCGATGGCTACTTACTACCACTTTCTCCTTTAGGCCTTGTTCGGTTCAACCTCCTTCAAGGGGTTTAGAGAGGATTGGAGGGGAATTTGGCTTGTAGGGGATTTAAGCCCCCCCCCCTCCGCCCCCCCCCCCCCCCCCCCCACACACACACAATCCCTGTTAAAACCCCTTGAACCGAACAGGCCCTAAGCAGGTTTCCCTCTGTTCTTCTCTGTCTATAAATCGAATTGTAATAGCTACACTGAAACCATCCCTCTTTGAGTGATTGATTCGGACTAACCACGATCCTCCCTCTTACATCTGGTATCGAAGACCATATCCATCCATCCTTGTGCGCTGGCATATTTCGTCGAGACGCTAGCCTCTGCACCGAGCATCAGCAACCCGAGGTGATGGATCCATCAATTAAGGTGTAACTCGATAAGCTCACAACCACCATCAACGAGTTCTGCAACGACCTCCGCACCAACACAACTGCAGTCAAGTCGCAAACTGCGGAGATTGAGGATCTTGTCAAGTGGCGGCAAATTTGGCATTCCGTGGCTAGTCGCAAACTATTGAGATCGAGGATCTGCTGAGATGGCATTCCGTGGCTCCGTCGCGCCGCTGGCATCGTGTAGCCAATCATGAGCAATCCTCAACTTCGACTGTAAACCTCGTCATTCTCCATGGATTTTTGTGTGATGATTTGTCCTGTTCTGAGCATGGATGTATGGGATGGGTGACAGCGATGGGGGTCCGGCACGACAAGTTCTACGACTACGGGTGGAGCAGGAGAAGTCACACGGCGCCCTTGATGCCTGCTGTCGCGAGCACGACCTCGGTGGTGGACATAATGGAGCTGATTTTTTGCAAAACACATAAAATGATTGTCCGGTTAGATATGCTATTGTGACATACTTGTTGAGCAGGTAAGCTTATTTTCTGCATAGAGCTTCTTAAAGAATTTTCTTTATTTCCTTTTTGTTGCCCTTTCTCAAATACAAGAGAGGGCTCTTGGGATTCTCTCCGCAACTCTTTGCTTTAGTGTGCCACCCCCCCCCCCCCCCAATGTCAAGCTTTCATGACATGTTGCATTTATTTGAACTTTTCTCGACGCCCTGCTTCCTCGTCCCTTCATTGGCAACTCTTCATTCTCTACTTCATGCCCTCACCTACTTACCTTCACTATTTTCATATTAAACACATGATCAAAATGGCATGGTTAGATTCACCATAGATTCTGCTTTCATTAGTTACTAACATACTACCGTTAAAAGTGGTGGCAAAAATATTGTTTTGATGTTATACAGAGTAAGAGAAGGAATATATTGTAGATTGAAGGAAGTGTATCTACTAATGAGATGGTGTTCGATCCCTTAACCGAGGCTTCTAATGCATGGATTTAATTTAGTGTGACCTATTAGCAATTAGCTCACTCAAACATTTCTAAAAAAGTACAATTATGAGCTATAAAGCAGATGTTTCTCTTTTCTACTCCATGAACCGCTCGTATGCCCATGATAATAAAGAATATTTGATATGATTTTGATAAGCTAGCTTGTTCAGAATTGGCCTCCAATGGAGTTATTTCGATCATCCTTTAGCCTCCACTAAGATCAAATGTATCCAAAATTTTGATGGTGACAACATAATTTCTCGGCGTGCCACTATTTGACTATATATTCTACAAATTACCTATTTCTTCTCTAAGTTCATATGCCGAGAGGATCCAGAATTGGAGCTTTTGGTACAGTACTAGTGAAATGGACGTTAACTATTTGAGTCGTACAAAGATTGTGAGATGTAACTTTAACAGCTTTGCCATAAACGAGCTATACAAATTGGTTTGACTGATGATGTTGTTTGCTCAGCAGGTATCTAGAATTACATTCCGTTAGCCATGTCAGTTAATCTCGTGCTTTCTTTTTTATGCTTGGTGTGCTTGTTTTCGTATATTAGATAAAAAAAAGGTTTTATGTCAAAAGGACAACATTGCTGCAGTGATGCTATTACGAGTTGTGCCCGAATCCCGGTACTCGTGGAGAGGAGACGAGGCATCCCATCTTTTGTTGAATTTATTGTTTGTTGCTCGGCTTGTAATATGTTGTGAGTTGTGACATTATTATTTCACTGGATCCACATTCAGATGGGTGCTTAAGGCGCCTGGAAGTGTTGTTTTATACACTCTGCAGCTCTATAGCCAAACAAGTTCTTATGATGAAGCTGCCTATTGTTATCTTTGCTGCTCATGTTTCATTTTCCTAGCCCTTGACAATGAAGTTGTTTGCATGCGTTTGATACAGAAAGAAAAACCAATGCACGCAGTGATGGTTATTGCACGTGTAATCATCTCTGTTTGGCCTGCACGTACAACTACAAGGAAAACCAAAGACAATGTCTCAAGTTCAGTGGCGAAGCCACAGTGCTAAAGCTGGACGGGCCAATACAAAGCAGAGTCCATTATTTTTTACATTCACGGCACAATCTACTCGCAATCTCCTCACTTGTATTTGCCATGGGCTGGGCGGGCCAAGGCCCTTTTTGGCAACACGTAGCTCCGTTAGTGCTCAAGTATACGAGAGCAACTAGTTAACGAGCCCTTCTTTGGGAGCCTCGCAACGATCAGCGCCACTTGGCGCGCTCCCAGCCGCCCCGCCTCGTGTCGCGCTCTGGACGCTCCCTCGGGATTTTGTTTTTTTTTTTTAATTTTTTCGCATGTGTTTTCGGCTTTTTAAACGGTTTTTTCCGGATTTTTTCGACGTTTCGGTTTTTCACCGGTCTTCCTGAATTTTGGACCAAAAAAAGTTTTCTGAAAAAAATTGCGCGAAAAAACACGTTTTCTTTTTTTCCCCTTTCGCGAGAGTCATAGTTTTGCTTTCGCGAGAGTCATGGCCGTGCCTCTCGGAAACGAAAAAAAATGCATTTTTTGTTTTTTTTCTTCCGCGAGAGGCACGGTTTTGCTTTCGAAAGAGGCATGGTTGTGCTTTCGTGAGAATCACGGCCGTGCCTCTCGGAAACGAAAAAAAACGTGTTTTTTGCTTTTTTTCCTTTCGCGAGAGGCACGGTTGTGCTTTCACGAGAGGCACGGTCGTGCCTCTCGGAAACGGAAAAAAACGTGTTTTCTGTTTTTCTTTTCTTTCGAGAGAGGCACGGTTTTGCTTCCGCGAGAGGCATCCTCGAAAACGAAAAAAAACATGTTTTCTCTTCTTTTTTTTCCTTCCGCGAGATGCACGGTTTTGCTTCTGCGAGAGGCACGCTTGTGATTTCACGAGAGGCACGGGCGTGCCTCTTTCGGAAAGGAAAAAACCCGTGCTTCCAGTTTGGTTTTTTAGTCCGGTTTTTTTTGTGAAGAAAAAAGTTCGTCAAAACCTATCAACATTGGATCTAGTTTTGAAGATCTCGACGCGAGAAATCCAACGGTGAAAACGGTTTCAGATTTGGACGCACGGTTTAAGAGATAAAACGTTTTGAATGAACGAATCTACAAAAAAAGGAAAAACTCCCAGGTTGCGACAAGTGGCGCACATGCAGCGTGCCACTTGTCGCAACCTGGGAAGGTGGGAGTGATCTTTGCAAGGAGTACTCCTTAACCAGTGATTTCGCCAGTATACTCCCTCCATTGGACGAGGCGATTCGATGCCCAGGCCCAGGCCCAGCTCCACCTGCGATGAACAGAAAATACAAAAAAAATACTAAAAGAAATAAAAAATTCTGATTTTTTTGCATGGAAGATAATTTGGTGTGTGAGGTGCGCTCGAAATTTTAAATCATTTGGACAACTGAGTAGCTCTCGGCAAACAAGACAAATTTGGGGTCTGTGAAAATGTTTACTGTTCATGTATTGTTCTATCTCAATTTATCTTTTTTTTTTGCTGAAAGCTTCTTATATGTTCAGATGATCTGAAATTTGGAGCGCATCTCACGCATCAAATTATCTTCCATGCAAAAATAGTTGGATTGTTTTGAAAAAAAAAAGTATTTTTTGTGAATTTTCTCTTCATCAGGTGCAGATGAGACTGGGCTCAAAAATGAATATCCCCCCCCCCCATTCTTCTATGTAGTGCGCCTTATTTTTCTAGCAAAGTTTCTCAATCTAGTGTTGGAGTTTTGGACATACCCATGGCTGGGAAGTATCCGTCCCTGGGCACATGCATGTGGACAGACTGAGTGGAGGGTATCAGGGTCCATAATACACACGCCATCACACATCTTGATATTCCAGCCCAGATGAAACACACACTATATAAAAGGAACAGAGGGAGTAAGACGCAAACGTTCTTCCCAACTGAGCATAAAAGCACTTGAAAATATGGAACTGGCACCTGTAGTACGTCTTCACAAGTTTACGACGCGTTTGGTTCGCAGTCTGGTATCCGGAAGCTCCGGTTTCCGATGTTTTTTTTCACCGAATACACATTTAGTTTGGTTCGAGCGTCCGACCCCGGTTTCCTAATCAGCTTCGCTCCCGCCCGTTTTCTTTTTTTTTTTACGTTCAAACCCTGTCTATTTATTCATAAAAGGCAGGAATTTCTGCCGAGATAATGTTCAGAATACATTCAGGTGGCTCATGTAGCCATACCTTACACAGATTATTTCCTACACCTACCTTGGCTAATCCATGAGCTGCACTATTTGCTGATCTCCTCACCCAACTCACCTTCCATCTCTGGCGTGACTCCAGCAGGTGTTTAACTTCCGCAATCATCGGCCCCAGCGTCGACAGGTCCCTATCTTGGCTGCGTAGTTTTGCGACAACTTCTTTGCAATCCATTTCGATATGCAGGCTATCTATATTCAGTTCCTCCGCCATCAGTACAGCCCGCCTACATGCTTGGAGCTCAATCCTAGCTGGGTCTGAATCTTGGGGAAGGAAGTGGCATGCACCTCCCAGGTACGCCCCCCTCATGATTCCTAAACACCACACCCACGCCTCCTTTATCTCCATTTTTTGATATTGCACCGTCGACGTTCGCTTTGACCCATCCCATGTCCGGCGCCTCCCACTTCTGTGCTTGCTTGGCCATGACTTCTTTGCTCGTCCGTCCATGGGCAGAATGCCATTCTTCCATTAGCTTGACCACCTATCATGCAATATGCTCTGCTTCGTCTATCCTTTTACCATCCCGTGCATTATTCCTTGCCAGCCGTAGCCCATAATGGCCTTGGACCATGATGGCCTTCTCATCATCTAAAGCTTCGCCAAACCAGTTCAGCAACTATCTTGCTAGGTCACTCTGGGAGCTAACTGAAGCCGGTGGGGTCACCACCGGAACTCCCAATTCTGAGTGCATATAGTTCCAGAATTTCACTGAGTGTTGGCACCCCCAAAATCTGTGCAGATTTGTTTCCTCGCGGCCGCACGCAACACAGAAAATTCCAGGTTTAATTCTTCTCCGGTGAAGTTCAGAGCCAACCGCTAATCCATTGCGGATCAACCTCCATGTATGCGTCTTCACCTTCCCCGGAGCTGTTGTCTCCCATAAACTCAACCACGCCTTGTGGTCTGCCACCGAAGACGATGATTCTGGCCGTCCAGACTTGAGTCGTTTTTGTGACATACGAAGATGGTACGCTGACCTGACCGTAAACATTCCATTTTTGGTGTAATTCCAAGCCAAAAAATCCTCCACTCCCGGTCCGCCAACTGTGATTCGCATGATCTCATTTGCTTCATCAGGAGGGAACATCTGTTGTACCTTTGTCACATCCCACGCCGTGCCTTGCTGGTCGAGTAAGTCATTGATCCTGCTGATCCCTTGGATATATTCTTGGCCCGGCTCCATACTACCTTTCCTTGGAATCCACTTATCATGGTGGATCCTTATTTTTGACCCATCCCCAATACGCCAAATTAAGCCATGCAAGAAAAGGTTTCGGCCATGCAGGATGCTCCTGAAAGTAAAAGATCCCCCTCCGACATGTAGCATTCAGAATTGACCCATCATCAAAGTACCTGGCCTTCAACACTCCTGCACAAAGCGATGATGGAACCTGTAGGATACGCCAAGCCTGCTTCGCTAGTAAGCCTTGGTTAAAAGCTTCAAGATCTCGAAACCCGATGCCTCCTTCATGCTTCCTCATGCACATCTTGTCCCATGCAATCCAGTGTACCTTCCTTTAACCATTCACTGCACCCCACCAGAAGTTCGAAGAGATCGAAGTAAGGTTCCGGCACATTTTCTTTGTGAGTTCAAAACAACTCATGGTAAAAGTTGATGTAGATTGGAGCCCAGACTTAATTAACACCTCCCTTGCAGTCTTGGAAAGACCTTGTCCCTTCCATCCTGTAACTTTTCCTCTTGCACTCTCACTAACATACTTAAACATTCCATACTTTGATCTTCCTACAACAGTAGGCAAACCCAAATATCTCTCACTCAACGCCCGAAGAAATGCCCACCGTCTGCTTGAGTATAGTCTTAACATCTTCCCCACAGCCCTTCCCGAAATAGTTGGACGATTTTCGTAGGTTAACTTTCTGCCCGGAAGCAACCTCATAATCCTGCAGAATAGTTATAAGAGCATGAAAATTTGCTTGTGACCCCTCCAGGAACACTACACTATCATCCGCAAAAAGAAGATGAGTAACCGTAGGGCCATTGCTCCCAAAAGAGACTCCCTTAATATCCTTTGCCAAATGAGCGCTCCTTAACAGAGCGGAGAAACCCTCCACACAAAATAAGAAAAGATATGGGGATAGGGGGTCCCCCTGTCGTAACCCTCTGGATGGTACAAAACTGTGGGAAAGGCCACCGTTCATCTTGACTGAGAATCTCGCCGACGTGACACACCTCATAACCATCTCTGCCCAATGATTAGAGAAACCAAGTCTCTCCATCATTTTCTCCAGGAACACCCACTCAACTCAGTCATATGCCTTCATCATGTCAAGCTTTACCGCACAACAAGGGTTTCTTTCTCTTTCGTTTCCTTATAGCATGTACACACTCATAAGAAACAAGTACATTATCGGCGATTAATCTACCCGACACGAAAGCACTTTGTTCTTCAGAAATCAAGAACGGCGGCACCACCTTAAGTCTATTAGCCAACGCTTTTGCAGCAATCTTGTACAGGATGTTACATAGGCTTATAGGCCGGAACTGCGAGAGTAACTCCGGTGAGTTAACTTTCGGTATCATAACAATGATGGTGTCATTAAAACCATTTGGTGCAACATTCCCTGCTAGGAACTGACGAACCGCCAAACAAACATCCTCCTTTACCAACGACCAGTGTTGTTGATAAAACATTGCCGGGTAATCATCTGGTCCTGGTGACTTGGTTGGTCCCATTTGGAATAATTAAGGCCATCTCTATCTCATCATCAGTGAACGCTGCCGAGAGGCGCTCATTCATTTCCTCCGTCACCACATGGTTGATGTGCTACAGCAGTCGCTCTGCTTCTTGCGACACCTCGGACGTGAACAAATTTGCATAGAAGTTTGCTGCCATGCATGTTGCGCATCCCCTCGTCGTTGGTGCACTTCGTCCCTTCCTCCCGTTTTAGCGCCTTTACAGTGTTTTTGTGTTTTCTATGAGAAGCTCTATTCTGAAAATATTGAGTATTTTGGTCACCTTCTAGGAGCCAGTCAACTCGGGATCTCTGCTTATGGTAGATCTCTTCTCTTTCATATAGTTCCTGTAGCTGGTCCTCAATGTCCTTGATCTCGTTTCTATATCCAAACTGCGCTGCTCTTTCTTTAGCATCCCTCAGCTGTCCTTTTAATTGAGCTATTTGGCGCTTGATTGACCCAAAGACCCTTCGGCTCCACTCAAGCATGGATTTAGACATCATCCCAAGTTTGTTGCATGTAGCGCCCATCCCAGCTTCTTCCCGATTGGCTGCATGCGCAGACCGCCATGCATTGGTCACCTTATCCCGTTTTCGGTTTTGTGAACCAACGTATCGGAAGACACTGCTACCTAATACATGGTCCGCGTAACAAACGCTGGGTACGGTTTCAAAAAGCGCTGGATTCGGAAGCCATGACTTCTCCGCCGAACCCAAACGCGTGGTTAATTTATTTGGTATGAACTATGAAGGCGGTTGTATCTTTCAGCAGCAGCTCTTCGATTTTGTTTTTCCTACGGATGAACATGAAACGAGCGAATAAACGGAGGATGACTCTCGCTTGGAAACGGCAAAAGCTCTCTAAATGTTTGTGAGCTCCCGCCCGCCTCACCGGACGAAATATGAGAGCCACGTCAGCGATCCGCGCCATCTCTCCCCGGATCGAGATCTCCACCGTGCATTCCGTCCGGATCCAACGGCAGGCCGCATCCTCCCCCTCGTTAAATCCCCCTTCTCCCCTTCCCACTCCAGCAGCCACCACCGCTCCCCACCATTTTTCCAATCCCATCTGCTCCTGTCGCTCGCAGCTCCTAGCAGCCATGTCCGGCCGCGGCAAGGGCGGGAAGGGGCTGGGCAAGGGCGGCGCGAAGCGCCACCGGAAGGTGCTGCGGGACAACATCCAGGGCATCACCAAGCCGGCCATCCGGCGTCTGGCGCGGCGGGGCGGCGTGAAGCGCATCTCGGGGCTCATCTACGAGGAGACCCGCGGCGTGCTCAAGATCTTCCTCGAGAACGTCATCCGCGACGCCGTCACCTACACCGAGCACGCCCGCCGCAAGACCGTCACCGCCATGGACGTCGTCTACGCGCTCAAGCGACAGGGACGCACCCTCTACGGCTTCGGCGGCTGATTCAGCCGCTACGGCTGCTGCTCCGTCCGGTCTCTGCTGCTGTTTCCTGTTGGTTTCTGAAATTCTGAGTGCGTGTGCAGTGTGCTGTTGACTGTTGTTCCATCGGTCTGTGTATGAATATGAATGGGAATAGAATTGTTGGTTCTTGTGGCTGCATCTCTCGACATGAAAGTAATTTCCGTCTCAAAAAAATAGTGCACTACGCAGCGCGCGGTAAAAACGGGCAGCGGCGTGCTGATCTATGTGCTATGCTGTGCAGGAACGTTCTCTGAATAAACTGTATTCTTCTTTTTTTCATCAGTTGTACTGATCCGTGTCTGAGCTCTGAAGGAAGCAATGACTGCGATTAACGAAAAAACAACTCAATTCTAGTTAGACGGATTCAGTCAAATTGTTATGCAATAGCTAACTTGTGCTAATGTGAAAAAATAATCTCACAATCATCTCGTGCTACTTTGTCAGCTGCCATGTTGTTAGTGGGACGTGTTTTTCCCATCTTCTTTCCTGTAGCCAATGAGTTGGCTAACCTCTGAATTTAAACTCTGATACTGTATCACGTAGTTATATTTTGAAGCGAAATTTTTCACTCCCTAACAAAGAAAAAGAGCCAGGATCGGATAGGCCAAATTAAAGCCAAATCAGCATTATTGTGTATATGGCTCTACCTTTTTAAGAAATGAAATAACTCAATTATTCATAGGTTTCAAATTAAGGAAGGAGTCAAAAATTAAATATGGTGAAAGTACCACCACAACAGATGGATATCTGCCTGTACTTTGTGGAGCACACTTGAAACAAGTACAAAAACAAATTTAGAGGATGATTTTTTTTGAGTATTTAGCGGATGATTTTTTTTAGAAAAAAGTCTTTTTTGAACCTTGAACTTGTAGAGCTAAGCTAAATCGAACCCTCAACTTTGAATCCCGGTAGTTGCCACGCTGAACAAGTACAGAAACAACTCTTTTAATAATGTGAAAAGAGAGAAAATCTCCCAACCATCTTGTGCTGCTTAATCAGCTGCCATGTTGATGTTGCTACTGGAACGCGTTTCCCCCTCTTCTTTCCTGTAGCCAATGAGTTGGCTAACTGCTGAATTTTAGCTCTCCTACATTTAGAAACGAAATTTCTCACTCCTTGGCAAAAGAAGAGCCAATTTGTCTGGCGGGAATACCTCAATTATTCATGGGATAGGAAATATCAAGAGTTGAGTTATTATGATCAGGATAGGACTTACGCTTGGATAAAACAGCTTGTCTGGCGGGAATGAATTAGTCCACGGACATGCCAGCAGTGTAGTCCATAAACTTATGTTGCAGGTTCAGTTTACTAAGAAGCTGTCTGAATTGTATTTGTGCAAACCCCTAACAACGAAGGAAATACCACGATCAGATCCTCAATGTCTTTAAATCCCCAAATTCACTAATGTAGGTCGGTGCCATCACATTCCTAGCCCTCGCGTCGCCGCACACCCTCCTGCGCCAACCTTAGGCCCTCCACTATGTAGGTCAAAACTAGGGATGGCAATGGGTAGCCATTATCCACGTACCCTGCGGGTAAAAACCCTATTAGGGTAAGGGCATGGGGGAAAAGTTACCCATGGGTATAGAGATTGGGAAATCTGAAACCCATTGGGTAGAGCGGGTATGGGTATGGGATCATATAACCCATACCCATGTACCCATATAAAACCTACGTGTGAACTCAAAATTATATCCACTTTCTACACGTTTTCATGAATTTGTGAACTCAAAATGTATGACTATGTGATGTAGTTTCGATGTGTTATTGTTTACGAGAAAGTGATGTTGTTTATTAAATGTGTTGTTGTTTTATAAGTGTGACGACCCCAGCTTAATCGTGCACTAATCATACACGCAAATGCGCATGATCAAGCCTAAGGACTCACTTGAAGATATCACAACACAACTCTAAAACATAAATAAAGTTATACAAGCTTTATATTACAAGCCAGGGCCGCGAGGGCTCGAATACATAGCTCGATGGCATACAAGTGTCAGCGGAAGCATCAGATATCTGGGTACAGATATTACAGAGAAACAGATAAGCCTTTAGAAAGGCGGGGCAAAATAAAATACTACGATCGAAAGGCGTAGGCCTCTGCCTAGGACCCTCCGAACGTACTCCTGGTCGTCGGTCGGCTCCTCGTAGTAGTACTCGCCGGGAGGGTAGTAATAGTAGTAGCCGTCGGCGGGGGCACCTGGCTCCGAGGCTCCGTCGTCTGGTTACGACAAATGGATAAGGGAAGAAAAAGAAAGCAAAGCAAACGTGAGTACTCATCCGAAGTATTCAGCAAGCAATGATCTACACTACATATGCAACATTTTTAAAGGAGGGATGTATATGTGGTCTGGGCTGCAGAAATGCCAGAATAGAGAAAAAAACCTAGTCCTATCGAAGACTAGCATCTTCAGCATCTTCATCGGTCTCGCAGCATTAGAAGAGTGCAGATTAGCATAATGTAAAGTAGTAGTAGTGTTATCATCCTCGCCCAGAGATTCTTCCTCGACTCCTTGCGAGAAAACAATCCCAGAGTCATACTATCCAGTTATCATCTCAAGTGTCAGGTCTAGTTGTATCGATCGGGATACAACTCCGAGTGTCCGTTACCGTAGGACAGGCTATTGATAGATTGTTTCTTCCCTGCAGGGGTGCACCAACTTACCCACCACGCTCGATTAACTCCGGCCGGACACACTTTACTGGGTCATGCCCGGCCTCGGCCAAACGATACGCCGCAACCCGACCGTATACTTAACAGAGAGATCAGCACGCCGGACTAACCTATGCGCCCAGGGGCCTTGGGCCTTCGCCCCGGGGACTCCTGTGCGTTACGTGCACCACTGGTGAGCAGGCCTAGCAACCCCTTAATACAAGTGCGGTTGCGTTCCCAGTCCAACCCAGCGTGTGCCGCTCCTCGCTGACGTCAATTAAGCTTCGGCTGATGTATACGACGCAGAACGCCCATACAATGCCCGCGTGATGGTTAGTGCTATCAGGCCAGAGGCCCCTCGGATCAAATATCCAAACCATTAGTGGATTAGGAGCGTGCGGTAACGAGCAGAGACTCACGATCGATGTGATCCCGTCGCCCCATCTCGAGGTCTTGCGGCAAGGGCTAAGAATGCCCGGCCACGCCTCGTATTCAACTCTCGGGCACCCTCCAGGTCAACCCGACTCCATATCACTCGCAATTAAGCTCGCGCGGGTACCCCTCAGGGCCGACCCGTCTTTAGTAACCTGGTTCAGTGTAAAGTCATAGTAACCATAATAACCGTGTGTCTAGCACCAAGGGGAACCCTGAGGAATCACCCTCGATGGAATTCCACCTGATGTTATCGCCAAGGTGAACAAAGGAGGAATCACCCTCGAGGTCCACACTTGAGAAGTTGCACAACGACGTCATTATCGGGGGTGGTGTAGGAGTAATCACCCTCGCTGATCACGACCGATTAACTAACCTACAAGGTTATCATCAGAAGTGCTGACAAGGTATCACCCTCGGCACTCGATAGTAACCCAGTAGTGTCGAGAAACTAAGGGGGAAGTGATGTGCGGTGACAGGGCCTGGTCTTCGATCCCATTGATCGGGTCTTCTGATAATCCAGCGGGGCAGTCGGGATAAAGTGGGGTCTCTGATGGGTCTCTACCCAATCTATACTAAACAGTTTAGGATAAGCAGGTAGGTAACAATAGCAGGTTACAATAAACAGGCTATGCAGCAGAAATAGGATAACAGTAGCAGTAGTAACTTCTAATGCAAGCATAAGAGAGGAGAGAATAGGCGATATCGGTATGCTAAAAAGGGGGGGGGGGGGTGCTTGCCTGGAAGCTCTGCGGCAAGGGTCTGGTCGTCAGGGGCGTAGTCGTACTCCGGAGCTGCGTCTGCCTCGGGGACTACGTCGGAGTCAGGCTCTAACGAGAGAGAAGAGGGGGAGGAAATAGATAAATACATAGCAAATAATGTAACACAGAGCATGCTATGCCTAAGATGCGGTGCAGGGTTGCCTAAAGATTTGTCTAAGTCATTTTAGTTATTTTAGGATTAAGGTGGGATTTATTATCCGGTGTATATGCGCTATTCATCTACCAGAAAATGGGCGGAAAGTTATGGGTTCACCTACGTAGGGGGTTCCGACATGGAAACAGATGACACGATCAGATTCGTCTCGTCGTTCTGAGCAACTTTCATGTACAAAGTTTTTCGATCCGAGCTACGGTTTATTTTTTATGAATTTTCGAAGATTATTGCTTTTTCTGAAATTATTTAAATTAACAGAATTGTATTTATGACATCAACATGACATGGGAATGACGTCAGCAGTCAACAGACACGCTGACTAGGGTCAAACCTGACATGTGGGTCCAGTGGGACCCACATGTCAGCCTCTGTTAGCACTAACAGTGAATTAAACTGACTAACAGGATTATTAGGAGAGTGGGCCCAGCCTGTCAGTGACTCAATTAGTTAACATGATTAACTAATTCGCTAATTAGCTTAATTATCATAGGGGGCCAACATGTCATAGTCATAGGGTGAATAGTAACCAATGTTGACCATGTCAACGTGGTCAACCGAAGCGCTGGGGCCCACTGGCAGCCTCACAGGGGTGGGCCCCATGCTTGCCAGTTCGGAAACGCGCTAGGGGGCACCATCTCGCGCGCGATTTGTTGCGTCCGAACACGGACTCGACGCCGCGTCACGTGGTGTGGTCGGTTGAGCTCGGGGGTGGACGGAACTGCGGCGGCGACGAGTGGAGGCGGCGGCGTCATTCGGGCGAGCATGGAAACAGCGACTCCGGGCACAGCGAGCAGCGGCAGGCGACGCGTTCGAATACTACGGCTACGGCGAGCGCCACTGCGAGCTCAGACGAGCTCGACAGCAGCCACAACGATGGCAAGACCAACGGCGGCGGAGCTCCGATCGGGCAACCATGGCGCGGCGGCTACAGACGGCGCAAGGCACCGCAGAGAGAGAGAGGAGCGAAGGAGAGGCTCACCGAGCGGTTACGAAAAACCCTCTACGGATTAGTAGCAGCAGAGGAGCTCGGGTCCGTTGGCGAGCACCGGAGATGGAGAAGAAAGGGGCGGTGGCGTCCGGCAGCTACAGGGCCTCCCCGCTCCAGCTGGGTGCACCGATCGACGAGGCGGTCGCTGGCGGACCGTCTGGACACCACGGAGGGAGGAGCAGGCACCGGTGGCCGCGGCTAATAACGAAGCGCGGCGGCGATGGCGCTCGGACGATGGATCTGAGGGGGAGAAACGGCGAGGGGCGAGCGAGGGAGAAGGGGAAAGTGACGGAGGAGGCCAGGGGGGGCGCACGAGGCCTCGGCCTTATCCCCTTGACGAGCCGCGGCGTCGGTGGCCGTCGCGCTGTCGACGTGCTGCCGGTGCACGCGCGCTTGTCCACCGCGGCGTTGACACGCAGGGGAGAGAGAAGGGGAGTTGGGCCTGGTGGGCTGGATCGGGGCACTGTGCACTTAGGCACAGTGCATAGTGCCTCTTTTTATTTTCTATTTCCTGTTTTGCTTTTTCATTTTAACAGAGAAGGTTTTGTATTATTTTGAACCTTCAAATGTATTTGCAAAAATGTGTAAGTTTCTCACACTAGTGTATTGCAATATCCAGCACTGCCACAAAAAGTTTGGGCGTTTTTGGAACCCATTTGAATATATTCAATAATGAATGAGGCATTTAAATTGTTGTTTGACTCTGATTTAAATGATTAGGCCCTTCTGTGATTGATGGTGATGTTGTGTTCCTTAACAACAAATAGTCTTAGATTATTTGCAAAAAGGTGAACATTTTTCCATCAAGTTTTGAGCAACTTTGTTTTGCACTTTTGACTTTAAGTTGATTTTCAGAGAGGGAGTTGAATTGAATCTTTAACCAATGTGACTAGGCACTGCAAATGAATGTGACTTGGCATATTTAGCAGAGTGTCACAGTGCTTATTACATAGGGGTGTTACAAATTCTCCTCCTCTAAAAGAAATTCTCGTCCCGAGAATTTAGGAGGTAGAAGGAAAGAGGTCGGGATATTCTTCCCGAAGATGATCCTCGCGTTCCCAAGTGGCTTCATCTTCAATGTGATTCGACCACTGCACTTTCAGGAACTTGGTCGTCTTCTGACTAGTGCGATGTTCAGCTTCATCGAGAATGCGGATCGGGTGCTCCTTATAAGAAAGATCATCTTGCAATTCGAGCATCTCGTGATCCACTATGCGGTGCGGAGATTTTTTGAAGCATTTACGAAGTTGCGACACATGGAAGACATCGTGGATATGAGAGAATTGCGGTGGCAACTCCAATTTATATGCCACCTGTCCATGTCTGGCAACAATGCGAAAGGGGCCGATGTAGCGTGGAGCTAGCTTGCCCTTGATTCTGAAACGACGGGTGCCCTTCATAGGGGTGACATGCAAATAAGCTTGATCACCAGGTTGATAGGTCAAACCCCATCGTTTGCGATCATAGTTGCTCTTCTGGCGGTCCTGAGCCGCCTTGAGATTTTCTCGAACAATGCGGACTTGCTCTTCGGCGTGTTGAATAATGTCCGGTACCACAAGTGGTCGTTCCCCAGTTTCTGACCAATTCAGAGGGGTTCGACACTTACATCCATAAAGTACTTCGAAGGGGGCCATTTTCAAGCTGGCTTGATAGCTGTTATTATAAGAGAATTCGGCATACAGGAGAGATTCCTCCCATTTCTTGCCAAAGGATATAACACAAGCCCGAAGCATATCTTCAAGCACTTGATTAACTCGCTCAACTTGGCCTTGGGATTGTGGATGATAAGCCGAACTTCAGGTAATATGAGTTCCCATGGCTTCTTGGAAACTTTCCCAGAACTTGGAAGTGAAAAGACCGCCACGGTTCGAACTGATCTCCTTCAGAATACCGTGGAGTGAAACAATTATGGAGATATACAATTCTGCTAGCTGGCTAGCGGTGATAGTCTCCTTGACAGGCAGAAAATGTGCAACTTTAGAGAGTTCGTCGACGACGACAAGAATAGCATCGTGACCCTTCTGAGACTTGGGAAGGCCAGTAATGAAGTCCATTTGCACTTTATCCCACTTCCACAAAGGAATAGGGAGCGGTTGCAGAATTCCAGCAGGCTTCTGATGTTCTGCTTTTACGCGACGGCAAACGTCACATTCAGCAACGTATCGAGCAATATCCTGCTTCATTTTGGACCACCAGTACCTTTGACGGAGATCACGATACATCTTGGTGCTACCAGGATGGATAGATAGCGGTGTATCATGTGCCTCCTTCATGACCTTGTCAGTCATAAGTTCGAAGTGAGGTACCACAATGCGGTCTTCGAAATACAAGGTTCCATCTTCATCAACCGAGAAATCCCTGTACTTCTCAAGGTGAAGTTCTTTCTTCATCAGATCTATTTCAGCATCTTTAGCTTGCGCATCCTTAACAGCTTTCTCAAGATCTAGCTATACCACAAGGTTATTAAGAGAACCCTGCGGAACGATACGAAGGTTCAACTTGCGCAGTTCATCATAAAGCTGGGGTTGAGCTCGCTTAACCATGAGGTTGTTGCAATAGGACTTGCGGCTCAAGGCATCAGCCATCACATTGGCCTTGCCAGGGGTATAAGAAATACCACAGTCATAGTCCATGATTGTTTCCAACCATCGCTGTTGACCGAGATTAAGATCCGGTTGAGTGAACAAATACTTCAGACTCTGATGATCGGTATAGATCTCACACCGATTACCAAGGAGGTAGTGTCGCCACTGCTTCAAAGCATAGATCACAGCAGCAAGTTCAAGATCATGCACTGGATAGTTTTCTTCATGTGGACGCAATTGTCACGAGGCATATGCAATTACCTTTCGTTCTTGCATTAGGACACAGCCTAATCCATGACGAGAGGCGTCACAATATATCACAAAGTCCTTGCGAGAATCTGGAGGAGCAAGCACTGGAGCAGAAGTAAGCTTGTCCTTGAGGATCTGGAAAATTTCCTGGCATTTGTCTGTCCACTCAAACTTAACGCCTTTGTGAAGCAGATTAGTCAGGGGCTTGGCAATCTTGGAAAAATTCTCGATGAATCGACGGTAATAACTGGCAAGGCCGAGAAAACTTCTCACTTGCTTGGCATTCTTCGAAGGAGTCCAGTCAAGAATAGCCTGAACACGCTCCGAGTTAACGGCGATACCGTCCTTGGAAATCACATGTCCAAGGTAGGTTACTTCAGAAAGCCAGAATTCGCATTTGGAGTACTTGGCATACAACTTGTGTTCTCGAAGTCTTTCCAGAACAAGACGAAGATGTTCAGCATGTTCTTCCTTATTCTTCGAATATACCAGAATGTCATCCAGATATACCATGACGAACTTATCGAGGTAATCCATGAATATATAATTCATCAGGCGGGAGAACGTAGTTGGAGCATTTGTTAAACCAAATGACATAACGGTGTACTCGTAGGAACCATAACGAGTAACAAAGGCGGTCTTCGGAATATCCTCTTCACAGACACGGATCTGGTGATGACCCAACCTCAAGTCGAGTTTAGAGAACACCGAAGATCCAGCAAGTTGATCATATAAATCATTGATCCGAGGAAGCAGATATTTATTCTGAATGGTTGCCTGGTTGATAGGACGGTAATCTTGGACCAGCCTGTTCGTACCATCTTTCTTCTTGACAAAGAGAGACGGTGCTCCCCAGGCAGAGGAACTAGGGTGGATGAAACCCTTCTTAAGTGACTTGTCGATTTCTTCCTTAAGCTCGAGAAGGTGGTGCGGAGGCATCTTATAAGGACGCTTCGCAATAGGGGTAGTGCCAGGCTTCAAGTCGATGACAAACTCGACAGCTCTAGCAGGGGGTATTCCTGGAAGTTCTTCTGGAAAAACATCCTGGAAGTCACAGACGACTGGAATGTTTTCGATCCCCTCAAGCGGAGAAGCGTTCAACGCATTCAAGGCATAAATTTGAGCCTCGGCATTTTGAGTGAGGTGAGCATGGTAATTCACTATCTGACCTGATGGATGCAGGAGGTGTACAACTTTAGTCGCACAATTGATTGAGGCATAGTGGGCCTTCAACCAATCCATTCCCAGAATAAGATCAACTTCAGAAGAGTTGAGAATAATGGGAGACACTCGGAATTCCAATCTTTCAATATTAATTACGACATCGGGATTGAACAACGAAGTGTGGCAATGACCCGCGGGAGTGTTCACTCATAATTTACGGGGTAGCGTATCACATTTAACTTCATGCATGAGTGCGAATTTATCTAACATGAATGAATGCGATGCTCCTGAATCAAATAAAACGGATGCAGGTACTGAATTAACAAGAAGTGTACCCATCACGGTTTCAGGTTGATCCTGAGCTTTAGCCATGTTGACATGATAGTTCTGTCCACGACCATAAGAAGGTCTGGCATTGTTGTTACGCTGCTGAGGAATTCCACGGCCATTACCATGGCTAGCAGGAAGAGGCACTAGCTGATTCTGACTCTGAGAACAGTCTCTGGCACGGTGACCTGGCTGGCCACACTTGAAGCAGAGTCCACTGGCTGGACGTGGTGCAGGAGCTCGAGGTGGTGCAGCTCGAAGAGGCTGCCTCGGTGGTGGAGGAGGCAGGCGAGGTGCAGCATAAGTAGGCCTGTACACTGGAGCTGTTGGACGATACATGCTGTGAGGAATCTAGATACGGCGCTTCTGAGAAGACGAGCCCAAAGATGAGCCCGCTTCACGGGCGCGTCTAGTCGCTTCCTTATGCTTCTTCAGACCAGTCTCGACCATAATAGCCTTGTTCACCAAGGTGGCAAAGTCAGGAAAGTCTTGGACGAGCAGGGCTAGCTGAATGTCATGGTGTAGCCCATCACGGAACTTCTCCTGTCTACGAGTATCAGTGGGGATGTCTTCTTCAGCACAGCGAGACAAATCAACGAACTCTCAATGATAGACTTCTATAGTCTTGTTGCCTTGAACGAGGCTACAGAACTCGGCCTTCTTCCGATCTATAACTCCTTGCGGAATATACAGGGCACAAAAAGCAGCCTTGAATTCCACCCAGGTGACGACAGTTCCAGGGGGTAGGGTCTGTCTGTGAGTTGCCCACCATTGTGCTGCGGGTCCCTTCAGGAAGTAAGTCACGAATGTGACATAGCTGATAGGAGGAACATCAGCTAACTGCATCTCATAGAAGATGTCACGCAGGCAGTCATCGGCATCCAGCGGATTAACTGTGTTGCGGAATACCGATGAGTTGAGACGCACAACCTCTGGCAGCGTAATTGAAGCTGGCTGCTAGATGGCATTGGGACGAGGTGTAACATCCCCACTATCACACTACAGTGATCTCTCTCTAACAATGGCCATGTTACCATGATCACTCAGTCAATCTACCACTTGTCCAAAATCAAACCCAAAATTCAAATTTGAAATGCAAGTCAACTAATTATTTCTTCAAACAGCAAACCAAAAATGTTCATAATATTGCAAATAATCCAGAGGCAATTATAAAAATACAATTTGCATTAATTGGATTAGTTAACTAACTTGAACGACATGAAAGAACACCAAAACAGTAATTTAAAGTGCCATTTCATTTATTAGAAATTCATATGAAAATATATTTTACCCAAAACAATTTCTGGTGGTTGAGAATATCGCATGGTAATATTTGGACCAAGTCACCTAATTTACAAAAGTTATTTAGAGGCCCCACATTTTGCAAAACAGAAGAAATAAAAGAAAAACAGAAAAGAAGAAATATAAAAGGCCTAAACTCTACTGCGCTGTTGGGCTCCTAGTTCTACAGTGCATGGCGGCCCAGCCCAGCCAGGCCGTCGTCCTCCTCTGCCTTGCTGTCGCCACCGCACGCATCCGCGCCGGCGATCTCCACACGCCGCCCATCCGCCGGCTCCCCGACGCCTATAAGGGCGAGCCCCGAGCCCCCTCGCCCATCCCCCGCAACCCTAGCCACCATTTCTTCCCCCTCGCCCCTCTTCTCCTCGATCTCCTCTGCCCGAGCGCGGGCATGCCGCACCGCCGTGGCTGCCGTGGCCAACAGCTTCCCCGAGCCCCGTGGAGGTGTTCAAGAGCTCCGCACGCCTCCTCCTTGTCGACCCCTGCTAGCCGTTTGAGCCGAGCGACGACACAGAGACCCAATCGCCTCGTCGTCAACCTTCGGTCAACGAGCTTGCCGCCGACGATCTATGCCATCCCTGCGCTTCCGACCACCCAAGGGCCTGTGTTGTGCCGCCCGGTGAGCCTCCGCTCGCTTCCCCTCTCTCCCCTGCTCAGCTCGCTGCTGTTGCTCGCCGCTGCCATTGTTGCTACTCCGGCCGCCGCCTGTTGCCGTGGCCGCCGTTGTTCTATGTTGTCTTCGTCCCTGTTCTTGGTATGGGTGAACTCGTGATGCAATGGCCGATCGAATGGTGCCCGCGGCTCTCGAAGTGATTCCCCGTAGCCAATAATCCGAGCACGCCCGAACCTCACCGCAGCTACGGCTCGATGCCGGTGCCCCTGTCGGCCACCTCAGTCGCTGCGACCGCCACCGTTGGATGCGCGATGTCGCCAGCTTTCGAACCCTACCTCGCGCGCACAGAATGGATCACCACAGCGAAATTCCGGACGAATCCGGCGATGGACCGCCGCGGGAGTGGCTCGCCAGAGCTCTCTCCGGTGGCCGCCTACGTGGCGCACCCTGGGGCCACCCCACTGGGTCGCTGACTAGTGGGCCCAGGGGACCCTGTTGACCAGTTGACTTGGTCAACTGCGCTGACAGGTGGCCCCCCCTCTAATTAACCTGATGACTAATTAAGTTAATTGAATTAATTTGTTAACTAACACCCTATGACAAGTGGGGCCCCCTCTGTTTAATTAGTTTAGTTTAAATTTATACGCTGGGTTAAGGCTGAGTCTATGACAGTGGGGTCCGATGTGTCAGGTTGACCAGTCAACTAGTCAGTTGACTGGCTGACGTAGAGCTGATCTCATGCTGATGTCATAATCTAATTTAGTATTTCTGTTAAATTAAATAAATCTAGAATATTGATTAAACTTTGAAAAATTCATAGAAAATAAACCGTAGCTCGGATCGAAAAACTTAATACATAAAAATTGCTCAGCAAAACGAGACGAATCCGGATACGCTATAAACATGCCTGTCAGGTGCCTCTAACTACCTAAACATGGAACCTTCCCCTCTGGTTCAGTACACCGATAACTGCCTAAACACCGGGAAAATATCCCAGATATTTTCCCGCTTCGTCTGCAACATGTAGCACTGCGTTAGATCACCCCTAGCGTAGCTTTTTGCCATGTCTTGCTTGGTGATTGCATTTGTATACTGTGTATTTATCTGTTTCCTCCCCCTCTTCCTCTCCGGTAGATCCCGACACTGACGTAGCCTCTGAGGACTACTTCATCACCGACAACTCTTCTTTTCCGGCAAAGCTTACAGGCAAGTACCCCCCTTTTGAGCATACCGATATCACCTATTCTTCTCCCTCTTATGCTTGCATTAGAAGTTGCTGCCTTACTGTTATCCTATATCTGCTGCATAGCCTGTTTATTGTAACCTGCTATTGTTACCTACCTGCTTATCCTAAACTGTTTAGTATAGGTTGGGTAGAGACTGTAACACCCTGGATTTTGCCTATTTTCTTTTGCTTTTAATTTTGGTCCGGATTTGCTTTTCTATGACTTAGTGGTCTTGAAACCTGGATGGATCACTATTCATTTTTCTTCACAAGTGGCTTGCCAACTTCAAAACTATCCCAAGACCTTGTCATTTCCATTTTGGAGCAATCCCAATATTCTTTTCTTGGGAATATTCCTTTTTCTATTAAAGGAATAACTC
This sequence comes from Thinopyrum elongatum, assembly GCA_011799875.1. NCBI lineage: Eukaryota > Viridiplantae > Streptophyta > Magnoliopsida > Poales > Poaceae > Thinopyrum > Thinopyrum elongatum. Next base: position 69,712,740 of record CM022302.1, on the reverse strand, counting down.
TGTTTGCCTTGAGTTGTGAAGCAACTCATATTTCTATCATTCCCAAAATTCTCAAATAATTCCCATAAATCCTTTGGGACATATCTTATACAGATATGTCAAAATATTCCTTGCCATGCCCAAAAATATTTCCCAAATATTCCTTTTCTGATTCTGCCCCAGCTGACAGTTTATGAAGCAAGTACCAATATATTTGCTTGCTTGCTCTCAAACTTTTTGTGAAATCTTTCTTGTCCATATCATTGACACATGCCAAAATTCAGCTTTATTTGGATAATAAATCTCCCTTGGCTAATTTCCAAATTTTCTGGTCAACTGGAAACTTTGTGAAGCAAGTACCAGCTAGGAGTATCCAAATGAGTTGAAATTTTGCAAGCATCTTTATATGCTCGATTCATGACTCTCCACCAAGTTTCAACCCTATAAAATCATCTATGTGACCACAGCATTAAATCTTTGTTTCTGGTCATATTTTCACATTGTGAAGCAACTATATTTTATATTGCTCCATAACTGCTGAAAATTTACCAGGACATTCTCCTAATCATCTTACACCTCTCCACAAAATTTGGGCTCATTTTATCTTTCCAATAATTCTCTAGAATTTTCCCAAGTTTCTGGACAGTAAGAATGTTTGTGAAACAAGTACCATTTTGGCATGTCCATTTGGTATGAAATTTTTACAGCATCTTCATATGTCCAAATAACCCTGCCTTGCCAAATTTCAGCTCAAGTGGCTTCTTCATTCGAGTGCACCATCATGATCTTGATTCTGGACCAATTGTGCTGTTGCAAAGCAACTATGATGTGTATTGGTCCAATTCCTTCAAAAACCCCCAGGATTATAGTCCTTCCTCATCTAAACATCCCAGACAACTTATTTGGCTCTAATCACATCTCTGTTGATCACTGTATCATGATTCAGTCTGATACAGCAAAGTTTCAGTGAATCCTCACTTCACCTCAGAGCTTTTATAGTCGATCTATCACCTCAGGTGCAATGTCGTTTGGAGGGACTACACACCAGACAAGATTTCGTGCCAAGGACGTGGCCGTGGCGCCATATGCACATGGTGACCACGTGTTTGACTTGCCAAATCGCGCGCTCTGTGCATGGGACCCTTGGCCTCGTCCGTTTCCTCGCTCATTCGACACCACATCATGTCCAGCGGCTTCGTTTCGTCGTCGCCCTCGCTCTGGACCCCTCTCCCCCCCTTTCTCGTCTCTTCCTGCGCAGTGCACAGCCGCGCCCGTAACATGGCCGCCCCTGTCGCCGACGAGACCGGTCGATGGAGCCCTCCCGAACCTCCCCGGCCGCGCCTGAACCCTCTCCGCCCTCTGTGAAGCTCGCTGATGCTTCTCCTCCCCTCCAGGCGAGCTCCCGAAGCATTGGGACGCCCGTGCACGTGGCACCGTGGCCGTGTCCGGACCTCCTCGTCACTCGCCTATTTATAGGCTCCCCCGAGCCCTCCCAAGCTCACCATCGGCCTCCCCTAGTTCCCAGGACCCCGCCCCACTTCTTCCCTGAGCCGGAGAACCTCTCTCCGACCACCATCATTGTCATGGCCGCCGCGGCCCTTCTCCTAAATTGGAGCTCAGCCGAGCCCCTCTCCTCCTCCCGAACCCTCCACCGTGTTTCCCTCCTTCCGGCGAGCCGCCCCACCCCATCTCCCCTCGCCGGAGTTGGCTGCACCACCGAGTCCCCCCACCACCGCCCGCTCCCTGTACCTCTCCTGGTGCCGCCCGTCCCCGCCTCCCCACTCCTTCCCGGCGCCCGCTTCGCCTCTGAACGGGTGCGGCTGGTCTTCCCGCGCCCGTCGGTGCCCGCGCCGTGGTCGGAGACGGCGGGAGCCGGCCGGCCCCCTCGCCGCCTTCCCTTCCCTGTTCCTTCTCTGTCTCTCTGAAGAACAGGGCGAGCGGGAGGAGGGGGACGAGCGCCCGTGCCCCTCCTCTGCCCCTGGGCCCCGCCTGGAAGTGGCTCCAGCCACGGGTCCACGTGGATAAGTGGAGACACCTTCTGCGGTTTCCGTTTGCTCCAAAGGAAAACGTATTTGCGAAAGTGTGCGACCCGCCGAGCTGCCAGGGACCCCGTTGGAAATATTCTATTTGCAGATAGGTCCCTGACAGAAAAACCTTCATAACTTTTTGCTCAGAACTCCGATCGAGGTGATTCCAAAGCCCACGTCTTCGTCTCGTCGAGCCCGTTCTGATGGAGTCATTTTCATAATGTTTACACACTGTGAAAATGACCATTTTGCCCTTGTCCGTAAAGAGCCTCCTCCGAGAGAGAACTGTTTCCGGCGATCGTTTCCGCGGACTCTTCGCACTCCTTCCCGATGGTTCCTTCATCTCCAGGCAAGCCAAAAACTCTCATCTGCATCATTGCATTGCAATATCATAGTTTAACTAATTACTTTAATGGCAAGTATGAGTTATTTGTGAAATGAATTGGATTATGCAATTCTCGGTTAGGTGACTACCATGTTGAGTACCAGATTATTAGTGACTAGTAGCTTACCCACTTGTTGATACTGTGATGTTGAGATCACTGTCTATGATTATTCTGGAGTTCATCCGGTAGTTCGTGGAGATGAGTAATAGCAGTGGCCTAAGTATACTGGTTGTCGGAGTGTCAGTCATGACAGAAATATTATTCGGGGATTAGATATTTCATGGTTGACCTTGAGTCACCTGTCCGGACTTATCCGTGCAACCACATTTGCCGGTATGGGACGGCCTTGACTTGGTCTGATCGCGTGCTCTTTCATCGGTACCACCAAAGAGGGAAGGTTATGCGCGCGTGCTGCCCTGGCCCGGTAGGCGACGATAACCTTGTGAGCCCAGTTGAGTTATTTGTCGGTGTCCCCGTTTGGGACAGTTCAGTTTGGCCACGACGGTGGCAGGTGTCACGAGGTGACACAGGGGCCACCCAGGGCTTGACTCCGGGGGAGGATGATTGGCGGTGGTACGATGGGAGAGTCACGGGTCAGGCAGGTTTCGTTGGAGCAACGCTGGTCCACCCGAATGGGATCACGAGGTCAGTGCTCCATAGTGTGGGTAAAGTGCGCAACCTCTGCAGAGTGTAAAATCTATTCGAATAGCCGTGTCCACGGTATTGGACAGTCCGCCCAGACCACACTAGGTGGTCAACCATAGTAGTGATGATGATGATGGAAGAACTTGTCGTCTGAACAGAAGTACTCGATGGATCATGAGTATTCTGAGGGTTGTGAGACAACCCGGAAGAGAGTATGTTTGACTTGTGGTGCAGACGGAATTAGGTATATGATATGATAGCCATGGGATGGCTATGAGTTGAGTGGTCGGATGACCTCATGCTTGGGAATTGGGATTTGGCACAGGTTTGGATTGCATCCTGAGATTATTCGGAGTACAAATTTATATATGCTTCACCTTACTGCATTTACTTCAGAAGATATCTTGCTGAATAACCCTGCTTGTTAATCTTGACTGCTATGATGTTGTCTTGCCTTAATGCTGATGTTTGTTGTGAGCTTGCGAGTACATTCAAAGTACTCACCTGGCGTGTCATGCCAGTTTGCAGGTCATGCCATGATTGCTTGCTTGTCGAGGATCCTGAGTTTGCGACCTAGGAGACGCGTTCTAGCTAGAGTCCCTGCGGAGTGGAGTCCATCACCGTCATCGCTGTTCTGCTGCCGAGAGATGTTACTTCGCTGTTAGCATAGAGCTACCCCGGGCAGGCGTAGTGTCGCCGTGCCAATGTAATCCATGTACCCTTTGTAACCCTATCCATTGTAATAAAGAGCTGATTTGTTCTATGCAAACAGTGCCGTATTCCAGAGGACTTGTCCTTGGGCTGGAATACGGGGCGTTCCGGTTTACTCTGAGCCGGGGTGCCACAGAAGTTGGTATCAGAGCAGGTCTGGCTATAGGACGCTGGTCTAGGCGCGAGCGTTAGTAACCGGTAGTACAGGATCCAGTAGGTTTGCTGCACTTGTTTGTGCATTTGTTTGTGCATAGCATGCATATAGACTAGATATTTTATCACTAACGATGGATCTGGTGAGTGTAGGTGGCATCGGTTTCGATTCCCTACCTGCGCTCTCCGGTTTCCATATTTGTTCCTTGGTGTGGTGTCATCTTCGTCCCAGCGGAGTGATGCCAAGGTGCTTAGGGGTGGCGATCACTAGCAAGATTGATGCACCGGTACCACACCAATATATTCTCTTCAGTCACCCTATCATTTTGGTGATAGACAAGTTCTATCCCGGATCGTGCCATTCCTTTAGCCGCTTCGGCAACCCTTACTGACCCTTGTTATCCGAAAAGGGCAATGCCTGCAAGCCTTTCTCTCCACCACTATCTCATTCCGCCACCTATTCTTTGGACGTGTACGATTTTCTTCCGTACGCTTGATGATGATGTGGTCGTAACTTCTGTGTTCCGACCCCGATCACTAAGTCCGTCCTCGCCATGGGTTCCATCAGTGTTAAGCTCATATTTGGTGTAGCCTTGTTTACACCAATTTTCTTCCACACATTGATTCACTTTCATGCACATTGCCACAACATGTTAGACCGTAATACCGGAGTTCTTGCGAGATTTGTGTGCTTAAGTAGGAATGCATATTATTGCTGTGAATAGCTGTAGAATGTGATATTGCTTATGTGTGATCTTGCTGCTTTGTGAGCTTTTGTTTAGTCGTTTCTTTTGTTTTTTTTGGGCCCTTCGTGTTACCTTATTTTCCCCTTAAGGAAGTTGCTCACCGACCCTGAACCTAAAGAGTTAGTGAAGAGACAGCCATCTGGAAGCTCAGCAATATGAAACCTTCAGCAGACTGTGTTATGTCGGGAATATCGGGCCTGAATACAAATGATATCCTAGCCGGATTAATTATCAGCATCAAGTATACATCAGCGCAACTTTCACAGCAGTAATGATCGCATCAGCAAGAAGGCAAGTTGTATATGATCCACAGTGCATTCTGTGCCAAAGGTAGGATTCATATATATAGGGTTTGAGTCTGCTATGAGTACAATTTGAACCCTGCAATGTCGTGGAATCAAGCCAGAATGTGTTATGAACATAGTGTTCAGCAAGAAGGATAGCCGAATACCCTGTTGCATACAATGAGTAACCGACAGCAGTAATATCAAGGGATATATATATATGTATATATATATATGTATAATATCCTGTCTTATTAGATATTAATATAAATATATATTACTATATATATATATATATATATATATATATATATATATATATATGCACTGAGTCCGCCTATGGCAAAGAAAAGCTTCAGGTGTAAGCAACCCAGTCTTTCCCTACAAGCTACCTGAGAAGCGTGCGACGCAAGGATTCCTGTGTCTTCCTCGATACGACACATGGAAATCTTCCGATGCAGGGTCAGATCCACAACAATTGGTCCGAAGGCAAAAATCAGTCAGGACACAAGCTTGCCTCGGGAATTAAGTGGCCAGCCATACATGTTTCCATAGATATGGCGGACATGCTACCAAGACCATATGGGTTACCCATACAATGATGCCAGCCCGGTGAGGATCTGACTATTGCATGAGCCATGTAAGAAGAAGAGAACGCCAGTTATACACTTCAGTGTGATGACCAACAACTTATGGAGCAAGCTGACCATCTGGTATATGTCTTATAGCATTGCTCTGTGTTATTCCGGCATGTTCAAATTATTATCATATGCATAATAGTGAGCTGTATGGGACACGGATGAACCCTTGCCCATCTTTCTTTGGTAACGGCACCACGCCTGTGTTCTGAGCTGTTTCCGGCCGTCCGGGGTGGATGCCGATTTTTATTTCTCTTGTCAACAACTGTCCGTGTTCTTAGCTGCTTTTCGGCCGTCTCGGGCAGCTGTTGAATTTCTCTTCGTAGCAATGACCCTATGCTCTGAGCTGTTTTTCGGCCGTCTTAGGGAGTTGCTACTTTCTTCTTATCGACACCGTCTCATGCTTTGAGCTGCTTTTCAGCCATCTTGAGTCGGGTTGAGTTGCTCCAGTAATGTCCCAGCTCTGAGTTGTAAAGACCGTTCTGGTGGCTACTGGTTTATTTGCCGGTTTTATCCAAGGGTTCAGACGGTCGTTACCCTACAGCTACAACTTGTAAAGTAATATGCCTGCCGGAATATTGCATCTGACAACACCTATAGTCACACGGAGAATCAAGATCACATAAGGCCAAGTTCGTCAGCAAAGGATCCAGGCAAGGAGAACTATAATGAAAAAGCAAGATTGGCCATACAGATATGGTAATGGTTGTAAGAGCAACATGGTACAAATACTCCGGACAGTCTGGCTCGGTACCAGTCACCATGGGTACACACCCATGGCGTTTATTCCGTTTGCAAGGACCCCATATCGAGACAACCCGCCCAGCCAACCAGATATGCTCAGAATTGTCAGAAGAAGGCAACCAAGCTAGTCAGGTCAGCCGAAAGAATAACTCAGCAGTCCAAATTCAGCAACCATGTTAAAGCATTACACGGCCTACCATCCGCATAGAAATACCGATAGACTGTGTGGTCAGAAGGATGAACAACAGTCTCGAAGTATGTGTCCTCATGGATGGGAATCAGTTAAAGACTAACCTGCCGTGAACAAGATTTTGCTGCCAGGACCACTGTCAGTCAAGTCTATGGATAATATCACTATAAGACTGTACACCTTTATGCTGGTCACGACAGGTGACAATCAAATATTTGGTAAAATCGCTATACCCGAGACAGTGAAGATACCCGAGATGACTCAGCAATCCATGCGAGAAGTCAGATTCCGCCAGGAGAACGGTACGATTCACAGTACTGTTTTGAGCCTGAAGGACACACTGCCATTTGAAGTCCCCCAATGCAATGAGTAAAAGATTTCGTACCCACCAAGGGAATTTGCTCACAAGTCATTGAACGGTCGTTCGTATTGGACCTCGTCACGACACGTCCATGAGGAACCACCCTCAGACTTATGAACAGGACACATAGTTCGGTTAGAATAATTTATTGCCCCAGACATCATAGCAGACAAAAAAAAGGAGTGAAGTAAGAGTAATATATGAGGAAAGATTTGCCAGAAAAAGGTTCCAGTAAAGCAAACCACCCCGAAGCAAGGCAGTCAGTCATATAAAATTCAGTGGGAACATTATACAAAAGAGAAAGGAAACCCGAGTTGGAAACGATTTCCTCAAGTGGAAATATGCATGTCTGATCCCTGAGCAACCAAATCTCGAGGATGAGATTTCTTTAAGGGGGGTAGGTTTGTAACACCCTGGATTTTGCCCATTTTCTTTTGCTTTTAATTTTGGTCCGGATTTGCTTTTCTGTGACTTAGTGGTCTTGAAACCTGGATGGATCACTATTCATTTTTCTTCACAAGTGGCTTGCCAACTTCAAAACTATCCCAAGACCTTGTCATTTCCATTTTGGACCAATCCCAATATTCTTTTCTTGGGAATATTCCTTTTTCTATTAAAGGAATAACTCTGTTTGCCCTGAGTTGTGAAGCAACTCATATTTCTATCATTCCCAAAATTCTCAAATAATTCCCATAAATCCTTTGGGACATATCTTATACAGATATGTCAAAATATTCCTTGCCATGCCCAAAAATATTTCCCAAATATTCCTTTTCTGATTCTGCCCCAGCTGACAGTTTATGAAGCAAGTACCAATATATTTGCTTGCTTGCTCTCAAACTTTTTGTGAACTCTTTCTTGTCCATATCATTGCCACATGCCAAAATTCAGCTTTATTTGGATAATAAATCTCCCTTGGCTAATTTCCAAAGTTTCTGGTCAACTGGAAACTTTGTGAAGCAAGTACCAGCCAGGAGTATCCAAATGAGTTGAAATTTTGCAAGCATCTTTATATGCTCGAATCATGACTCTCCACCAAGTTTCAACCCTATAAAATCATCTATGTGACCAGAGCATTAAATCTTTGTTTCTAGTCATATTTTCACATTGTGAAGCAACTATATTTTATATTGCTCCATAACTGCTGAAAATTTACCAGGACATTCTCCTAATCATCTTGCACCTCTTCACAAAATTTGGGCTCATTTTATCTTTCCAATAATTCTCTAGAATTTTCCCAAGTTTCTGGACACTAAGAATGTTTGTGAAACAAGTACCATTTTGGCATGTCCATTTGGTATGAAATTTTTACAGCATCTTCATATGTCCAAATAACCCTGCCTTGCCAAATTTCAGCTCAAGTGGCTTCTTCATTCGAGTGCACCATCATGATCTTGATTCTGGACCAATTGTGCTGTTGCAAAGCAACTATGATGTGTATTGGTCCAATTTCTTCCAAAACCCCCAGGATTATAGTCCTTCCTCATCTAAACATCCCAGAAAACTTATTTGGCTCTAATCACATCTCTGTTGATCACTGTATCATGATTCAGTCTGATACAGCAAAGTTTCAGTGAATCCTCACTTCACCTCAGAGCTTTTATAGTCGATCTATCACCTCAGGTGCAATGTCGTTTGGAGGGACTACACACCAGACAAGATTTCGTGCCAAGGACGTGGCCGTGGCGCCATATGCACATGGTGACCACGTGTTTGACTTGCCAAATCGCGCGCTCTGTGCATGGGACCCTTGGCCTCGTCCGTTTCCTCGCTCGTTCGACACCACATCATGTCCAGCGGCTTCGTTTCGTCGTCGCCCTCGCTCTGGACCCCTCTCCCCCCCTCTCCCGTCTCTTCCTGCGCAGTGCACAGCCGCGCCCGTAACATGGCCGCCCCTGTCGCCGACGAGACCGGTCGATGGAGCCCTCCCGAACCTCCCCGGCCGCGCCTGGACCCTCTCCGCCCTCTGTGAAGCTCGCTGATGCTTCTCCTCCCCTCCAGGCGAGCTCCCGAAGCATCGGGACGCCCGTGCACGTGGCACCGTGGCCGTGTCCGGACCTCCTCGTCACTCGCCTATTTATAGGCTGCCCCGAGCCCTCCCAAGCTCACCATCGGCCTCCCCTAGTTCCCAGGACCCCGCCCCACTTCTTCCCTGAGCCGGAGAACCTCTCTCCGACCACCATCATTGTCATGGCCGCCGCGGCCCTTCTCCTAAATTGGAGCTCAGCCGAGCCCCTCTCCTCCTCCCGAACCCTCCACCGTGTTTCCCTCCTTCCGGCGAGCCGCCCCACCCCATCTCCCCTCGCCGGAGTTGGCTGCACCACCGAGTCCCCCCACCACCGCCCGCTCCCTGTACCTCTCCTGGTGCCGCCCGTCCCCGCCTCCCCACTCCTTCCCGGCGCCCGCTTCGCCTCTGAACGGGTGCGGCTGGTCTTCCCGCGCCCGTCGGTGCCCGCGCCGTGGTCGGAGACGGCGGGAGCCGGCCGGCCCCCTCGCCGCCTTCCCTTCCCTGTTCCTTCTCTGTCTCTCTGAAGAACAGGGCGAGCGGGAGGAGGGGGACGAGCGCCCGTGCCCCTCCTCTGCCCCTGGGCCCCGCCTGGAAGTGGCTCCAGCCACGGGTCCACGTGGATAAGTGGAGACGCCTTCTGCGGTTTCCGTTTGCTCCAAAGGAAAACGTATTTGCGAAAGTGTGCGACCCGCCGAGCTGCCAGGGACCCCGTTGGAAATATTCTATTTGCAGATAGGTCCCTGACAGAAAAACCTTCATAACTTTTTGCTCAGAACTCCGATCGAGGTGATTCCAAAGCCCACGTCTTCGTCTCGTCGAGCCCGTTCCGATGGAGTCATTTTCATAATGTTTACACACTGTGAAAATGACCATTTTGCCCTTGTCCGTAAAGAGCCTCCTCCGAGAGAGAACTGTTTCCGGCGATCGTTTCCGCGGACTCTTCGCACTCCTTCCCGATGGTTCCTTCATCTCCAGGCAAGCCACAACTCTCATCTGCATCAGTGCATTGCAATATCATAGTTTAACTAATTACTTTAATAGCAAGTATGAGTTATTTGTGAAATGAATTGGATTATGCAATTCTCGGTTAGGTGACTACCATGTTGAGTACCAGATTATTAGTGACTAGTAGCTTACCCACTTGTTGATACTGTGATGTTGAGATCACTGTCTATGATTATTCTGGAGTTCATCCGGTAGTTCGTGGAGATGAGTAATAGCAGTGGCCTAAGTATACTGGTTGTCGGAGTGTCAGTCATGACAGAAATATTATTCGGGGATTAGATATTTCATGGTTGACCTTGAGTCACCTGTCCGGACTTATCCGTGCAACCACATTTGCCGGTATGGGACGACCTTGACTTGGTCTGATCGCGTGCTCTTTCATCGGTACCACCAAAGAGGGAAGGTTATGCGCGCGTGCTGCCCTGGCCCGGTAGGCGGCGATAACCTTGTGAGCCCAGTTGAGTTATTTGCCGGCGTCCCCGTTTGGGACAGTTCAGTTTGGCCATGACGGTGGCAGGTGTCACGAGGTGACACAGGGGCCACCCAGGGCTTGACTCCGGGGGAGGATGATTGGCGGTGGTACGATGGGAGAGTCACGGGTCAGGCAGGTTTCGTTGAAGCAACGCTGGTCCACCCGAATGGGATCACGAGGTCAGTGCTCCATAGTGTGGGTAAAGTGCGCAACCTCTGCAGAGTGTAAAATCTATTCGAATAGCCGTGTCCACGGTATTGGACAGTCCGCCCATACCTCACTAGGTGGTCAACCATAGTAGTGATGATGATGATGATGGAAGAACTCGTCGTATGATCAGAAGTACTCGATGGATCGTGAGTATTATGAGGGTTGTGAGACAACCCGGAAGAGAGTATGTTTGACTTGTGGTGCAGACGGAATCAGGTATATGATATGATAGCCATAGGATGGCTATGAGTTGAGTGGTCGGATGACCTCATGCTTGGGAATTGGGATTTGGCACAGGTTTGGATTGCATCCTGAGATTATTCGGAGTACAAATTTATATATGCTTCACCTTACTGCATTTACTTCAGAAGATATCTTGCTGAATAACCCTGCTTGTTAATCTTGACTGCTATGATGTTGTCTTGCCTTAATGCTGATGTTTGTTGTGAGCTTGCGAGTACATTCAAAGTACTCACCTGGCGTGCCAGGCCAGTTTGCAGGTCATGCCATGATTGCTTGCTTGTCGAGGATCCTGAGTTTGCGACCTAGGAGACGCGTTCTAGCTAGAGTCCCTGCGGAGTGGAGTCCATCACCGTCATCGCTGTTCCGCTGCCGAGAGATGTTACTTCGCTGTTAGCATAGAGCTACCCCGGGCAGGCGTAGTGTCACCGTGCCAATGTAATCCATGTACCCTTTGTAACCCTATCCATTGTAATAAAGAGCTGATTTGTTCTATGCCAACAGTGCCGTATTCCAGAGGACTTGTCCCTGGGCTGGAATACGGGGCGTTCCGGTTTACTCTGAGCCGGGGTGCCACAGAGACCCAGTAGAGACCCCACTTTATCCCGACTGCCCCACTGGATTATTAGAAGACCCGATCAACGGGATTGAAGACCAGGCCCCGGCACCGCACATCACTTCCCCCTTAGTTGCTCGACACTACTGGGTTACTATCGAGTGCCGAGGGTGATACGTCGTCAGCACTTCTGATGATAACCTTGTAGGTTAGTTAATCGGTCGTGGTCAGTTAGGGTGATTCCTCCTACACCACCCCCGATAACGACGTCGTCGTGCAACTTCTCAAGAGTGGACCTCGAGGGTGATTCCTCCTTCTTTCACCTTGACGATAGCATCAGGTGGATTTCCATCGAGGGTGATTCCTCAGGGTTCCCCTTGGTGTTAGACACACGGTTACTATGGATACTATGACTTTACACTGAACCAGGTAACTAAAGACGGGTCAGCCCTGAGGGGTACCCGCGCGAGCATGTGATGCGAGTGATGTGGAGTCGGGTTGACCTAGAGGGTGCCCGAGAGTTGAATATGAGGCATGGCCGGGCATTCTTAGCCCTTGCCGCAAGTCCTCGAGACGGGGCGACGGGGTCACATCGATCATGAGTCTCTGCTCGTTACCGCACCACCAACACACTAACGGTTTGGATATTTGATCCGAGGGGCCTCTGGCCTGATAGCACTAACCATCACGTGGGCATAGTATGGGCGTTCTGCGTCGTATACTTCAGCCGAAGCTTAATAGACGTCAGTGACTGAGCGGCGCACGCTGGGTTGGACTGGTAACGCCCTGCGCTTGTATAAGGGGGGCTTGGTCTGCTCACCGGCCGCGTACGCAACGTGCAGGAGTTCCCGGGGCGAAGGCCCAAGACCCCCGGGTGCATAGGTTTAGTCCGGCGTGCTGACCTCTCTGTTAATTATTCGGTCGGGTTGCGGCATGTCGTTTGGCCGAGGCCGGGCATGACCCAGTAAAGTGTGTCCGGCCGGAGTTAATCGAGCGTGGTGGGTAAGTTGGTGCACCCCTTCAGGGAAGAAACAATCTATCGATAGCCTGTCCTACGGTAACGGACACTCGGAGTTGTATCCCGATCGATACAACTAGAACTGGTGACTTGAGATGATAACTGGATAGTATTGCTCTGGGATTACTTTCTCGCAGGGTGTCGAGAAAGGATCTCTGGGCGAGGTTGATAACACTATTACTACTTTACATTATGTTAATCTGCACTCTTCTAATGCTGCAAGACCGCTGAAGATGATGAAGATGTTAGTCTTCGATAGGACTAGGCTTTCCCTCTATTCTGGCATTCTGCAGCCCAGTCCACATATACAGCCTCCCTTTGATAATGTTGCATATGTAGTGTAGATCCTTGCTTGCTGAGTACTTCGGATGAGTACTCACATTTGCTTTGCTTTCTTTTTCTCCCCATATCCATTTGTCGCAACCAGAGGATGGAGCCCCTGAGCCAGCTGCCCTCGCCGATGGCTACTACTACTACTACCCTCCTGGCGAGTACTACTACAAGGAGCCGACCGACGACCAGGTGTAGGTTCGAAGGGTCCCAGGCAGGAGGCCTGCGCCTTTCGATCGTAGTGTTTTCTTTTGCCCCGCCTTCTTAAGGGCTTATACTGTTTTATCTTTTATATCTGTACTCAGATATCTGATGCTTCCGCTGACGCTTGTATGCCATCGAGCTATGTATTCGAGCCCTCGAGGCCCTGACTTGTAATATAAAGCTTGTATGACTTTATTTGTGTTTTAGAGTTGTGTTGTGATATCTTCAAGTGAGTCCTTAGGCTTGATCGTGTGCATTTGCGTGTATGGTTAGTGCACGATTAAACCGGGGTCGTCATAGGTTGGTATCAGAGCCGACTGCCTGTAGGAACCCCCCTTTCCAACTCCTTGGCCGAAGTTGAGTCTAGACATCCAAAACTGTTTTACTAACTTGGCTGTGTGGCTTACGGGCCCACGTCGCCAACTGGGTGGTATTAGGATCTTTTATTCCTCGTCTTTACTCTGGGACTCTGATCTCTCTTCCTTTCGGGTCAAAATATTTTACTAACTCTAACCCTAGGTTCTCGTAACCGCTTTCATCCCGGAGCGCCCCTTCACCATAGATGATCGACTGTTTCATCAGAAGACTTTGAAGATACTCCTCGATGATTCCGGAGACCCTGAGCCCACTGCTTTGCAGTTCCTGACCACCGACAAACCCCGTGGATAACTGACCATCCTTGTCGTTTGTATCTTCATTCCCAGTTACTCCTTTATGTGCGAGATACCCTGTAATACTCCTCGTTAATCCGGGAATACTTTGAGCCTACTGCCGTGCAGCTTCTTTCGCACTGCGGATAATTCCTCACACTTATCAGGGAATTTGTTCATCCCTAGTTGATCATGTGCTTCGCAACATCATTCCCATTGTTAATTGATCTTCCAAAAATCCTCTGTAGCCTATTGCTCCTGAAATTTTTGCCTGCTTGCCTTATGGTTAATTCTCTATGTCTAGTAATCTCCGTTGACATCTCTTGTCATTACCATTTTGAGCCCCTTGATTCAATCTACTACGAATACTCGCAATCATCAGTTGTTTCCTACTAATTCATCCTTCCGGCTCTGGCGTCATTCTGGATATGAGCTGGATCTCGGTAAATCAATCCTTGATTGATTGGCCATCTAATTCTATTCAACATACTCATCTTTTTATCAGAGCCTCTGCCTCTGATCCCCCCATTTTGGAATCGTAAACCCTTCGTATTCAAGCTTCAGCTTATTCAGATGTTCCCATAAACCGATGCCCTTGCATTTCTTCTTCTTCTGGTTGAGTACCGCTACTCACATCAGATCCCTTGTGGACCGCCAAATCCCTGTTGGATTATACCCGACACTGTCTCTCGTATTCAATAACCTTGTGAGTTCTTCCCTGATACAAATACCTTCGGTAAATTGTATCATCCGCTTTGACTTCGACACTTTGCTTTCGAACTCATATCCCTTGCTTTGGTTGATGGTTGTATAGATTCGTAAAATGTCCTGATGGGTTGTATCTATGCTTCTGCCATCTGCGAGAACCCAGAAACTTCTACGAGTCATACTCTACTGGTGTTACGCCAGATAAATTTTCAACATTTCAACTTCACTGAAAGCGAGAAGTGAATGAAAGATTTTGCATTGGAGAAGTGGGAGTCGACCTTGAACTTGTGTTCATGCCCATGGACCCGATGTAGAACTTATCATAGAAGCTGCTCATAAATTAATTATTTCCTTGGTACAAATTCATCTTGCATCTGTGAATTGATACTTTGCAATCGCGGTTCCGACCATATTTTCTCCGTGACTCTATTTCCCGGACAAGTTAATGTACTTGTCTTCTGCAGATCATTTCACTGTCCAACCTCTATTTTGATCTACCTTCGAGTATTACCCTCTGGTATCTAGAGAATATCACGGAACTATGTAACTTCTTATGAGTTCTTCATCAAAAATTATTTCTCGCTGATTCAAATTTTCCACGGGTTCTGAGTTGTTGGTCACTCGAGAACCCCGGTGAGTGAATCGATTCCACACTCCGGTTCAATAAATCCAAGTAATTTTTGTTGCTTACGAGTTTAATAATCCTTCTATTCATTCCTAGCCTGATCGGCTATATCATGATCGTGCTAAAAAAATTACTGTGCTACCTGGTGCCTATAACCGGAGCACAAATTTTTGACGATGAGCTAAGCTTACGTCGATCTTCCTCATCTTATCATTTCACCTCGAACAACAAGCTAGATTTTGAGCTTGTGTCATATCCGTGGTTTCGCTGACCTTGAACCTCACTTCATCTGCTTTGACCATCTTACTGATCGATCTCATCTCCTTGAAACCCCTCGACAAATGTGTCGTGATCAACATTAACATTTTGGCTTCTTCAGAGATGTCAATTGAATTCATGGCGAGAAATACCATCCCTGCCCCTCGATGATTTATGATATCATCGATGACATCCTTGACTTTCTGTCAACACAGGCATGGCTGTGTTCGGTTATATCTTACGTTCCGAGATATTCTTGGAATTGTTCCTCTGTATCTCTTGAGATCTTCGAACCAATCCTTACTTTGACACGATATCATTGCTACCTCGAAGCACGACTGTGGTATTCCGAATATCAACAAGAACATTGGGAGCGCAATGCTAAATGTTTCTTGATCTAATATCCAAACACCATTGTATGGGTAATATCAATAATCTTTCCTCGCCCCTTTTATCGACATACTTTTGAACTTGTTGTCCTATCATGTATATCCTGCTCCGCTTTTCCTTGAGCAGGATGTACTCCCAATTCTTGAGTATAAACACATTTTCCTTTCCATTGGTTTGTTTAACCTTCTCGTGATCTATATGATATAAGCAGAAATAATTCCGGTCTACAACTCTGTCACTGAGACCCCGTTACTATTGTTGATGACATACCGGTAACCACCGATGGACGAGAACTATGCCTATTGGTCCACCTCGTTCAATGAGCAGGAAAATGGTTCTCTTCGTCCCTCGCCCTTGGTACCGATGTTGACACCGACATAACTGACAGGCTATCCTCTGACATACTTTGTTGACGTGACCTGTAAGATGTCACCGTTCTCCCTATTTTTGATCGACACCCCTCCCACAGTTCCACAGGATAGGAACCTGACTCTCCTGTACCTCCTTGATTCCAAAATATCCTATGCTCTTGGCTTTGTGTGTTATCACGAGCCACCCTCCGAGAGATAATCTATTCCCGATGCTTTGAACTCCCTTCTCACACTCTGTTCAGGTATCGATCGTTTGTCCATTCACTTGAAACTTCCTATTGTACCTTCATACTTTGCTCTCGATGTTTTCTTAAGATTCAACTCGAGAGATACTTCCTGTTGCATTCCCTGAGTTGTCCACCAGTTAATTGACATTGCAAAGATCAGTTCTCCAGAAGTTACCCTTTACTTCCCCACTTAAATCTCGGGACGAGATTTCTTGTAGTGGAGGAGATTTGTAACATCCCCACTATCACACTACAGTGATCTCTCTCTAACAATGGCCATGTTACCATGATCACTCAGTCAATCTACCACTTGTCCAAAATCAAACCCAAAATTCAAATTTGAAATGCAAGTCAACTAATTATTTCTTCAAACAACAAACCAAAAATGTTCATAATATTGCAAATAATCCAGAGGCAATTATAAAAATACAATTTACATTAATTGGATTAGTTAACTAACTTGAACAACATGAAACAACACCAAAATAGTAATTTAAACTGCTATTTCATTTATTAGAAATTCATATGAAAAAATATTTTACCAAAAACAATTTCTGGTGGTTGAGAATATCGCATGGTAATATTTGGACCAAGTCACCTAATTTACAAAAGTTATTTAGAGGCCCCACATTTTGCAAAACAGAAGAAATAAAAGAAAAATAGAAAAGACGGCGATCTCCACGCGCCGCCCATCCGCCGGCTCCCCGACGCCTATATGGGCGAGCCCTGAGCCCCCTCGCCCGTCCCCCGCAACCCTAGCCACCATTTCTTCCCCCTAACCCCTCTTCTCCTCGATCTCCTCTGCCCGAGCGCGGGCATCGCCGCACCACCGTGGCTGCCGTGGCCAACAGATTCCCCGAGCCCCGTGGAGGTGTTCTGGAGGTCCGCGCGCTTCCTCCTCGTCGACCCCTGCTAGCCGTTCGAGCCGAGCGACGCCCCAGAGACGCAATCGCCTCGTCGTGAACCTTTGGTCAACGAGCTCGCCGCCGATGATCTACGCCATCCCTGCGCTTCCGACCACCCAAGGGCCTGTCTTGTGCCGCCCGGTGATCCTCCGCTCGCTTCCCCTCTCTCCCCTGCTCAGCTCGCTGCTGTTGCTCGCCGCTGCCATTGTTGCTGCTCCGGCCGCCGCCTGATGCCGTCGCCGCCATCGTTCTAGGTCGTCTTCGTCCCCGTTCTTGGTATGGGTGAACTCACGACACAATGGTCGATCGAATGGTGCCCGCGGCTCTCGAAGTGATCTCCCGTAGCCAATAGTCCGATCACGCCCGAAACTCGCCGCCGCTACGGCTCAACGCCGGCGCCCCTGTCGGCCAGCTCAGCCGCTGCGACCGCCACCGTTGGATGCGCGACGTCGCCAGCTTTCGAACCCTGCCTTGCGCATACATGCGGATAGCATAACGGCGCAAATTTAGAAGCTAGACATACTAGGCGGCGCGCCGGCAAACGATAAGGAAGTACACAACGAGACATAGCAAAGGCTATATCAACGTCGGCGAAAACCACTAAAATGGGGTAACTGCGAGTGCGGACGACGAATGGCCATCGCAGGAAAATCCTGTGCTGCATGTGCACTCTGATACAAAACTCGGTCTTATCGAATGACAATTCGGAGTATAATACAACTCGGAGAGAAAGGTTAAACAAAACAATGGAAAGGGAAAATGATTATCAGACTAATCAGATCAATGGCAAGGAAGTAAGCACAGATATCCAGCTCTCCGGGTAGACAAGATTTACGAGATCCTAAGTGTCGGCATTAGTAAAATTTATTCAACCCGAATAGAAGAGAGATCAGAGTCCTAGAGTATAGACGAGGAATAAAAGATCCTAATACCACCCAGTTGGCGACGTGGGCTCGTAAGCCACACAGCAAAGTTAGTAAAATAGTTTTTTGATGTCTAGACTCAACTTCGACCAAGGAATTGGAAGGGGGCTTCCTACAGGCAGTCGACTCTAATACCAACTTATGACGCCTCCGACTCAATCATGCACTAATCATACACGCGAACGTGCACGATCAAGCACAGGGACTCACGGAAAGATATCACAACACAACTCTAACACAAATAAACGGAGATCCACAATATTACAGACCAGGGATCACGAGGATCCGAATACATAAGTCAGTCATACAAATAATATCTGGGTACAGACATAGTTAGATAAGTTTTGCCTTAAGAAGGCTAGCACAAACAACGACTCTAGATCGAAAGGCGTAGGGCTCCTGCCTGGGGCCTCCAATCCTACTCCTGGTCGGCTGGCTCGATCCAGTAGTACGTGCCGTCTGGACCCTCCTGGTAGTAAGCTCCTGCTGGGACATCTGGCTCCGGGGCTCCATCGTCTGATGTATCATCAAAGGGGGTATGGGGGGAAAAGAGGTAACAAAGCAACCGTGAGTACTCATCTGAAGTACTCAGCAAGCAATGATCTACACAACATATGCAACATTATCAAAGAGGAAAGGCTGTATATGTGGACTGGACTGCAGAAATGACAGAATAGAGAGAAGGCCTAGTCCTATCGACGACTAGAATCTTCAAACATCTTCACGAGCCACCATCTTGCAGCAATAGAAGAGAGTAGAATAGCATTTTATTAAGCAAACATGTTGAAGCAAAGCCTAGAGATCCTTCCTCGACTCCCTGCGAGAAAGCGATCGCGAAGCTTCAATTAAGTAACAAGTATCCAGTTCAAGTAGTAGATCGGGATACACAAACTGAGCGTCCTTT
The DNA here is from genome assembly GCA_011799875.1 of Thinopyrum elongatum. Classification (NCBI taxonomy): domain Eukaryota; kingdom Viridiplantae; phylum Streptophyta; class Magnoliopsida; order Poales; family Poaceae; genus Thinopyrum; species Thinopyrum elongatum. The sequence continues at coordinate 69,693,872 of CM022302.1, read as the reverse complement.
ATCGTAGGACCGGCTATCGATAGATTATTCTTCCCTGCAGGGGAGCATTACTGTTACCCAACACGCTCGATCACCTCTGGTCGGACACACTTGCTGGGTAATGCACGGCCTCGGGAGATCAACACGAGGCAGCGCCCTACCTAGGCTCAGCAGAGAGGTCAGCACGCCGGACTAACCTATGCACCCAGAGGTCTTGGGCCATCGCCCTGGGCACCCTGCGCGTTGCAAGACTGGCCGGGGTGCAGGCCCGACACTGAACTCGTAAGTGAAGTATCCAGCCCATTCCCAACAATCAGCACGCACGGTGAACTGTGACGTCTGAAGAGCTTTCGGGAGAAACGTACATCGCAGAGGGCCCCATAAACCATTATCCCGCGTGGTGGTTGTGCGTATAGGGCACGTCGACCCACTCAGATCAAATACCCAAATCCAATAGGCTCCTTTAGTAACACGCGGAGACAATCAGAGTTTCTGATGCTCCACCACAATATCACCATCGAGTGCCCTTCCGGCACACCCGACATCATAGATCCCCTGCGGCTACCCATCAGGGTCGACCCGCCTTTAACAAAGGTCAAAGTAACCGTGTGGTCATAACATCAAGGGGGAAACCCCGAGGAATCACCCTCGGTGGATTCCACGTGATGAAATCATCAGGGTGAACGTATGAGGCATCACCCTCGAGGTTCACACTGGGGGTTTGCACGATAGAGTCGTATCGGAAGTGGAGAAGGAGGAATCACCCTCGATGACCACGACCGAACAACTACACTGCAGAGTATTCATCAGGAGTGTGTTACGAGGTATCACCCTCGGCACTCGATAGTAACTATGCAGAGTCATACAACTAAGGGGGTGAAGTGATGTGTCGGTCTCTAGTCGACGATCACATTGATCGAGTCATCGATGATCAAGTAGGGGCAATAAGGGTAAGGTGGTGGGGGTCACTGATGGTTCACTACCAACCTATACTAAGCCGTTTAACATAGGCAGGTAAGGTAACAATAAACAGGTTACAAAAGCAGGCTATGCATCAGAATAGGAGCAAACATTAACAGTAGCAAAATCTAATGCAAGCAGGAGAAATGGAATGGGTGATATCTGGATGCTCGGGGGGGGGGGCTTGCCTGGTTGCTCTGGCAAGAAGGAGGGGTCGTCAATGGGCTGCTCGTCTGGAGCGTAGTCGTACTCAGCTGCAATAGCGTCGGTCTCGGCGTCTATCGAGAGAGAAGGAGGGGGGAAGAAATAATAAATTCACGGCAAAGATGCAAACAATATGTATGACATGCCTAAATGGTATGCAGAGGTGTTCTACTGCCTAACTAAATGATTTAGTTAATTTAGGAATTTATTTGGATTTATTTAATCAAAGTTGAGCACTATTCATTTAGCGAAATTAGTCTAAAAGTTCAATGTTCAGGTAGCTAGGGGCCTCTGACAGATGAACGGAACACGTATTCGGATTCGTCTTGAAATTCTGAGCAACTTTCATATATAAATTATTTTCATCTGAGTTACGGTTTATTTTATATGATTTTCTAAAGTTTTAATCATTTTCTGAATTTAATTATTTATTCAAATTCGAATTATCCAGAATAGTAAATGATGATGTCAGCATGACCTAGGTGTGACGTCAGCAGGTAAAACCCAGCTGACCAGAGTCAAACCTGACAGGTGGGTCCAGTCGGACCCACATGTCAGTGACAGAGCTAACTAAACAGAGTTAGTTTAATCTAATTAACCTAATTAGCAGGTGGGGCCTACTGTCAGTGAGAGATTAGTATACTAATTAACTAATTAATTAATTATCAGTTTTATTTATTTTTAATAAATGTTTAATGGTGTGGGGCCCGCATGTCAGTGGGCCATTGCGCCCAGTCAGCGTGTTGATTGGGTCAAGGGGGCGCAGTGGGGCCCGTGGTCAGTGGCACGGGGCGGGGCCCGTGGCTGCCACATCGGACGCCGGCCGGAGAGCGCTCCGGCAAGCCTCCCGCGTCTGTGGAACTCCGGCGAGCCCGGGATCTGGCTGTGGTGCACCGTTCCAGGTGGTTTCGGGCGCGTTCGAAAACTGATCGTGGGCCGCGTCGGATGGCGGCAGTGGCGTGGCCGGGGACGGGCAGAGCTGACGGCGGTGAGCACGTCGGCGGCGGCCGGTTCGGGCGTGCAACGGAATCGGCACTACGGCGTGTTTACGGGCGAAGCAAAGGGGTAGGCGAGGCCTACGCGAGGCGGCGAAGCAAACGGGCAGCAGCATGTGACCAAATGGTCGCCGAAGGGCCGCCAACGACGAGCTCGGGCATGACGGGGAGAGGGGGCTACGGTGGCGGAAATAGAGCGCAATGAGGGGGAGAAGGAAGGGGAGCTCACGGCGATCCTGCAGAGGTGCAAAGCGTGCGCAGGGAAGGCTCGACGTCACCGGAGTCGAGGAAGATTGCCGGCGGGTCCGAGAAGAAGGGCGCGATGCAATCATTGCGGGGCGCCGAGCTCGAGCTCGTCCTCGCAGTCGACGTAGTCGATGTAGGCGGTGCTCCTGGTGCGGTCTCAGGTGGCGGGGAGGCCGCAGAGCTCGTGGGCGACGGCGGTCATGGCGACGGCGACGCTCTGGTGAGGTGAAAGAAGGCGAGGGGAGGTGAGTTGTGGCGCCAGGGTTCGTCCTCGGGGTCGAGGAGGGGGTCCTTATCCCTCCCAGAGGCGCTGCAGGTGGCCGTTGACAGACGAGGGGGGGCCGGTGTGCGGGCGCGGGGCAGAGGACGACAGCGAGCGAGGGTGAGCAGTGAGAGGTGGGGGAAGACCTGCGTGGGCTGGGCCGGCGCTATGCACTCGAGGCCCAGGCATAGTGGGCCTTTTCTTTTTCTTCTTTTCTTTTCTCTGTTTTTCTTTTGTTTCTACTTTTGCAATAATGTGTGGCCTCATACACAGTTTTGTAATATAGGTTACTTGTTCCAATATATACAGTGCATTAGTTAGTACTGCTAAAAATTGGTTTGGAGGAAAATGGAGTTCACACAAATTTTGTATTAAATAAAATGTATTAAACCTTGCTGTTTTGGTACTGTTAGAGTCAATTAATCTATTAAATGTTGGTTACAATTTTAGCATTGTCTCTGGAATATTTGTTATTTAATGAACATTTTAGTTTTTGTTTTTGAAAAACTTTTATTTTCACTTTAATTTAATTTGAAGTTTGAATTAGGAGTTTGGAATGCAATATGACGCAAATGATGTCTAGGCTCTGTTAACCTTGCTGACATGACATTAACTAAGGTGATCACTGTTGTTAATTACATGGGGTGTTACAATTCTCCTCATCAAACAAGAATTCTCATCCCGAGAATTAAGAGGAAGACTGAAAGAAAGCGGGGTATTCTTCACGAAGACGATCCTCGCGTTCCCAAGTGGCTTCATTTTCAGAATGATTCGACCACTGAACCTTGAGGAATTTGATTGACTTTTGACGAGTCCGGCGTTCAGCTTGATCAAGAATACGGATGGGATATTCTAGATAAGACAGATCTTCCTGCAATTCAAGCATTTCATGATCCATGGCTCGAATAGGATCCTTGAAGCAGCGACGGAGTTGGGATACATGAAAGACATCATGCACTTGAGAAAGATTTGGCGGCAATTCTAATTTATATGCCACTTCTCCTCGACGGGCGAGAATACGGAATGGGCTAATGTAGCGAGGAGCTGACTTGCCCTTGATTCCGAACCGATGAGTGCCTTTCAACGGAGTGACGCGAAGGTAGGCTTGCTCGCCAGGCTGATAGACCATTACCTGGTGCTTTCGGTCATAGTTGCTCTTCTGACGAGTCTGAGCAGTTTATAGATGTTCCTGGACAATGCGGACTTTTTCTTCAGCTTGCTGAACAATGTCCGGTCCGACGAGTGAGCGTTCCCCAGTTTCTGACCAATTCAGAGGGGTTCGACACTTACGTCCGTAAAGAACTTCAAACGGTGCCATCTTCGGACTAGCTTGATAGCTATTGTTGTAAGAGAATTCGGCATACGGGAGAGATTCCTCCCATTTCTTACCGAAGGAGATGACGCAAGCTCGAAGCATATCTTCGAGAACTTGATTAACTCGTTCGACTTGACCCTGTGACTGAGGGTGAAAAGCGGTACTGAACGATAGGTGAGTTCCCATAGCTTCTTGGAAACTTTCCCAGAATCTGGAGGTAAAGAGGCTGCCACGATCCGAACTGATCTCCAACAGAACACCGTGGAGTGACACAATTCGGGAAACATACAAGTCCGCTAGCTAACTAGCAGTGATTGTCTCCTTAACCGGCAGAAAGTGAGCAACCTTTGATAATCGGTCAGTGATGACAAAAATAGCATCATGACCCTTCTGAGATCTGGGAAAACTAGTAATGAAATCCATCTGGACGTTGTCCCATTTCCATTCAGGAATATCAAGTGGTTGCAGAGTTCCAGCAGGCCTTTGATGTTCTGCTTTAATGCGGCGGCAAACGTCACACTCAGAAACATAACAAGCAATGTCTCGCTTCATATTAGGCCACCAGTATCTCTGACAAATGTCACGGTACATTTTTGTGCTACTAGGATGAATTGACAAAGGAGTGTCATGGGCATCTTTCATAACGTGTTCCCTCTCATCCTTGAATTTCGGTACGAAGAGACGGCGTTGGAAGAATAGGATCCCAACCTTATCAAGATGGAATTCCGATGGCTTTCCTTTTTCGAGGTATCGCTTAATCCTTTCAACTTCAGAGTCATACCTTTGCATAGTTTTAATGTTGTGTTCTAAATCTGGTTCAACAACCAAGGTATTGAGATAACCCTGTGGAACAATGTGGAGGTTCAATTTGCGAAGCTCTTCATAAAGAACAAGTTGTGCTTCTTGAACCATAAGATTGTTGCAATAAGCCTTGCGACTCAAAGCATCGGCCATTACATTAGCCTTGCCAGGGGTGTATGAGATATTCATATCATAATTGGCAATTGTCTCGAGCCATCTTTGTTGACGAAGGTTCAGATCTGGTTGAGTATATAGGTACTTCAAACTCTGATGATCCGTGTATATCTCGCAACGGTTACTGAGAAGGTAATGTCACCATAGCTTCAGGGCATAATAACCGCAGAAAGTTCACGATCATGCACTGGATAATTTTCTTCATGAGGACGCAATTGTCGAGAGGCATAAGCAATCACCTTACGCTCTTGCATTAGGACACAGCCTAATCCTTGACGAGATGCATCACAGTATATCACGAAATCCTTTTGGGAATCCGGGGGTGCTAGCACTGGGGCAGATGTTAACTTACCTTTAAGTGTCTGAAAACTTTCTTGACATTTTTCTGTCCACTCAAATTTAACACCCTTGTGGAGCAGGTTAGTCAGTGGCTTTGCAATCTTGGAAAAGTTCTCAACGAATCGACGGCAATAACTAGCGAGTCCGAAAAAACTTCTGACTTGCTTGACATTCTTCGGGGGAGTCCAATCAAGAATAGCCTATACTCGCTCGGGGTTAATAGCAATGCCATTCTTGGACATCACATGACCAAGATAGGTCACTTCAGATAACCAGAACTCACACTTGGATAATTTAGCATACAACTGATGCTCTCGTAGCTTCTCCAATACAAGCCGAAGATGTTCAACATGTTCTTCTTCATTCTTGGAATATATAAGGATATCATCCAAATAAACCACGACGAATTTGTCGAGGTAATCCATGAAGATATAGTTCATCAACCGGGAGAAGGTTGCTGGAGCATTTGTTAAGCCAAATGACATGACAGTGTACTCATAAGAGCAATATCGAGTAACAAAGGCAGTCTTCGGAATATCCTCTTCGCGAACACGGATCTGATGATAACCCAACCTCAAGTCGAGTTTCGAGAAGACAGAGGATCCAGCAAGCTGATCATAAAGATCATTAATCCGGGGCAGTGGGTATTTATTCTGGATTGTGGCTTGGTTAATGGGGCGGTAATCCTGAACCAATAGGTTAGTTCCATCCTTCTTCCTAACGAAGAGTGAAGGTGCTCCCCAAGCAGAGGAACTAGGGCGGATGAAACCTTTCTTAAGTGACTTGTCAATTTCTTCCTTAAGCTCGAGAAGGTGGTGCGGAGGCATCTTATAAGGGCGCTTTGCAATAGGGGTAGTGCCAGGCTTCAAGTCGATGACGAACTCGACAGCCCTAACCGGGGGTATTCCTGGAAGTTCTTCCGGAAAGATGTCCGTAAAATCTCGAACGACAGGAACGTTCTCGATTCCTTCCAGAGGTGAGGCGTTCAAAGCATTCAGAGCATATATCTGAGCTTCGGCATTCCGAGTAATTCGGGCGGTGTAGTTCACTATCTCATCGGAGGGATGAAGAAGTTGGATGACTTTTGTGCCACAATTGATCGAAGCTATATGAGCTTTCAACCAATCCATTCCGAGGATGAGGTCTATGGTGGGAGACTTCAGGATAATGGGCGAAACAAGGAATTCCGATCCTTTAATTTCAACGGGGACATTGTGTGCCATCATAGTGGCTTGACACTGGCCTCCAGGGGTGCGGACAACTACTGGCAGGTTCATCTTTTGAAATGCAATGCCATGCGATAATGCAAATGCTTCTGACATGAATGAATGCGATGCTCCTGAATCAAATAATACAGAAGTGGGTACTGAGTTAACGAGAAGGGTACCCATCACAGTAGCAGGTTGATCCTGGACTTCTTCAATATCAATGTTGTAAGCGTGTCCACGACCATGTGCAGCAGACCCAGTATTATAGTTGCGGGCCTGATTGTTGCCACGACCATTGCCACGGCCAGTACGAGGGAAAGCCAACTGATTCTGAGTCTGGCGGCAGTCCTTAGCAAGGTGACCTGGTTTGCGGCACTTGAAGCACAGACCACCTTCAGGACGAAGAGGAACATTGTGTGGAACAGCTTGAGCTCTTGGCTGCCTCGGTGTCGGAGGAGGCAGTCGTGGTGTAGCATAGTTATTCTTTGGCGCAGGGGCATTTGGACGGAACACGTTGTTGGGAATCCAGACTCGACGCTTCTGTGTTGAGCCCGAAGATGAGCCAGCATCACAATAGCGCTTCTGCGAGTCCTTATGCTTCATCTGAGCGGTCTCGACCAGAATAGCCTTGTTCACAAGAGTAGAAAAGTCGTTGAAGTCTTGAGCAGCAAGTGCAAGCTCGAGGTCTGGGTGGAGTCCACTACAAAACTTCTCTTGTCTACGGGCATCCGTGGAGATGTCTTCTTCAGCATAGCGGGACATGTCAAGGAATTCTCGCTGATAAGCTTCGACAGTCTTGTTGCCCTGAGTGAGGTTGTGGAACTGGGTCTTCATCCGGTCCATAATCCCCTAAGGAATATAACGGGCACGGAAAGCAGCCTGGAACTCAGGCCAGGTAACTACTGTTCCAGCAGGCAGGCTACGCTTGTGGGTGTCCCACCATTGAGCAGTGGGACCCTTTAAAAAAAGGATGTGAAGGTGACAAAGATGGCAGGGGAGACGTTTGCAGACTCCATCTCATGAGTGATGTCACGAATCCAGTCATCAGCATCCAGTGGCTTGTCAGAGTTGCGGAACTGAGTGGGGTTAAGGTGCACAAATTCCGACAGAGTTATTGCAGCAGGGTTCTGGTTGTTCTGATGCGGAAACTGAGCCATAATTCTGGTCATGAACTGACGGTTGAGCTCGAATTGTTGCATCATAGCTGCCATATAGTCTGGCGGTGGTGGGCATCCAGGGGCACGACCACGACCACGATCACCTGGTCTAACCATCCTGCTAAGTATCAACAGGGGGTAGTTTAGTAAAAGAAATTGCGAGTGTTTAGCGACAAGCATGATGTAACTCGACAACAATTAAGCAGTGTAACAGATACTTAACAGTAGTCAATTAAGACATACAGATCCATACACAGAGTCGGGTACATGCGGACAGCATAACGGCACAAATTTAGAAGCTAGACATACTAGGCGGCGCGCCGGCACGCGGTAAGGAAGTACACAACGAGACATAGCAAAGGCTATATCAACGTCGGTGAAAACCACTGAAACGGGGTAACTGCGAGTGCGGACGATGAATGGCCGTCGCAGGAAAATCCTGTGCTCCATGTGCACTCTGATGCAGAACCCGGTCTTATCGAATGACAATTCAGAGTATAATACAACTCGGAGAGAAAGGTTAAACAAAACAATGGAAAGGGAAAATGATTATCAGACTAATCAGATCAATGGCAAGGAAGTAAGCACAGATATCCAGCTCTCCGGGTAGACAAGATTTACGAGATCCTAAGTGTCGGTGTTAGTAAAATTTATTCAACCCGAATAGAAGAGAGATCAGAGTCCTAGAGTATAGACGAGGAATAAAAGATCCTAATACCACCCAGTTGGCGACGTGGGCTCGTAAGCCACACAGCCAAGTTAGTAAAATAGTTTTTCGATGTCTAGACTCAACTTCGACCAAGGAATTGGAAGGGGGCTTCCTACAGGCAGTCGACTATGATACCAACTAGTGACGCCCCCGACTCAATCGTGCACTAATCATACACGCGAATGTGCACGATCAAGCACAAGGACTCACGGGAAGATATCACAACACAACTCTAACACAAATAAACGGAGATCCACAATATTACAGACCAGGGATCACGAGGATCCGAGTACATAAGTCAGTCATACAAATAATATCTGGGTACAGACATAGTTAGACAAGTTTTTCCTTAAGAAGGCTTGCACAAACAATGACTCTAGATCGAAAGGCGTAGGCCTCCTGCCTGGGGCCTCCAATCCTACTCCTGGTCGGCTGGCTCGATCCAGTAGGACGTGCCGTCTGGACCCTCCTGGTAGTAAGCTCCTGCTGGGACATCTGACTCTGGGGCTCCATCGTCTGATGTATCATCAAAGGGGGTATGGGGGAAAAAGAGGTAACAAAGCAACCGTGAGTACTCATCCGAAGTATTCAGCAAGCGAGGATCTACACTACATATGCAACATTATCAAAGAGGAAAGGCTGTATATGTGGACTGGACTGCAGAAATGCCAGAATAGAGAGAAGGCCTAGTCCTATCGAAGACTAGCATCTTCAAACATCTTCACGAGCCACCATCTTGCAACAATAGAAGAGAATAGAATAGCATTTTATTAAGCAAACATGTTGAAGCAAAGCCTAGAGATCCTTCCTCGACTCCCTGCGAGAAAGCGATCCTGAAGCTTCAATTAAGTAACAAGTATCCAGTTCAAGTAGTAGATCGAGATACACAAACTGAGCGTCCCTTACCGTAGGACCGGCTATCGATAAATTATTCTTCCCTGTAGGGGTGCACTACTGTTACCCAACACGCTCGATCACCTCTGGCCGGACACACTTGCTGGGTAATGCCCGACCTCGGGAGATCAACATGAGGCAGCGCCCTACCTAGGCTCAGCAGAGAGGCCAGCACTCCAGACTAACCTATGCACCCAGAGGTCTTGGGCCATCACCCTGGGCACCCTGCGCGTTGCGAGACTGGCCGGGGTGCAGGCGCGACACTGAACTCGTCAGTGAAGTATCCAGTCCATTCCCAACAATCAGCCCGCACGGTGAACCGTGACGTCTGAAGAGCTTTCGGGAGAAACGTACATCGCAGAGGGCCCCATAAACTATTATCCCGCATGGTGGTAGTGCGTATAGGGCACGTCGACCCACTCAGATCAAATACCCAAATCCAATAGGCTCCTTTAGTAACACGCGGAGACAATCAGAGTTTCTAAAGCTCCGCCACAATATCACCATCGAGTGCCCTTCCGGCACACCCGACATCATAGATCCCCTGCGGGTACCCATCAGGGTCGACCCGCCTTTAACAAAGGTCAAAGTAACCATGTGGTCATAACATCAAGGGGGAAACCCCGAGGAATCACCCTCGGTGGATTCCACTCGATGAAATCATCAGGGTGAATGTATGAGGCATCACCCTCGAGGTTCACACTGGGGGGTTGCATGACAGAGTCGTATCGGAAGTGGAGAAGGAGGAATCACCCTCGATGACCACGACCGAGCAGCTACACTGCAGAGTATTCATCAGGAGTGTGTTACGAGGTATCACCCTCGACACTCGATAGTAACTATGCAGAGTCGTACAACTAAGGGGGTGAAGTGATGTGTCGGTCTCTGGTCGACGATCACATTGATCGAGTCGTCGATGATCAAGTAGGGGCAACAAGGGTAAGGTGGTGGGGGTCACTGATGGTTCACTACCAACCTATACTAAGCAGTTTAACATAGGCAGGTAAGGTAACAATAAACAGGTTACAAAAGCAGGATATGCATCAGAATAGGAGCAAACATTAACAGTAGCAAAATCTAATGCAAGCAGGAGAAATGGAATGGGCGATATCTGGATGCTCAAGGGGGGGGGGGGCTTGCTTGGTTGCTCTGGCAAGAAGGAGGGGTCGTCAACGGGCTGCTCGTCTGGAGCGTAGTCGTACTCAGCTCCAACAACATCGGTCTCGGCGTCTATCCAGAGAGAAGGAGGGGGAAAGAAACAATAAATTCACGGCAAAGATGCAAACAATATGTATGACATGCCTAAATGATATGTAGAGGTGTTCTACTGCCTAACTAAATGATTTAGTTAATTTAGGAATTTATTTGGATTTATTTAATTAAAGTTGAGCACTATTCATTTAGCGAAATCAGTCTAAAAGATTCATGTTCAGGTAGCTAGGGGCCTCTGACAGATGAACGGACCATGTATTCGGATTCGTCTCAAAATTCTGAGCAACTTTCATATATAAATTATTTTCATCTGAGTTATGATTTATTTTATATGATTTTCTAAAGTTTTAATCATTTTCTGTATTTAATTATTTATTAAAATTCGAATTATCCAGGATAGTAAATGATGATGTCAGCATGACCTAGGTGTGACATCAGCAGGTCAAACCCAGCTGACCAGAGTCAAACCTGACAGGTGGGTCCAGTGGGACCCACATGTCAGTGATAGAGCTAACTAAACAGAGTTAGTTTAATCTAGTTAACCTAATTAGCAGGTGGGGCCTACTGCCAGTGAGAGATTATTATACTAATTAACTAATTAATTAATTATCAATTTTATTTATTTTTAATAAATGTTTAATGGGGTGGGGCCCGCATGTCAGGGGGCCATTCCGCCCAGTCAGCGTGTTGACTGGGTCAAGGGGGCCCAGTGGGCCCGTGGTCAGTGGCACGGGGCGGGGCCCGTGGCTGCCACATCGGACGCCGGCCGGAGAGCGCTCCGGCGAGCCTCCCGCGGTGGTGGAACTCCGGCGAGCCCGGGATCTGGCTGTGGTGCACCGTTCCAGGTGGTTTCGGGCGCGTTCGAAAGCTGACCGTGGGCCGCGTCGGATGGCGGCGGTGGCGTGGCCGGGGACGGGCAGAGCTGACGGCGGCAAGCACGTCGGCGGCGGCCGGTTCGGGCATGCAACGGAATCGGCGCTACGGCGTGTTTACGGGCGAAGCAAAGGGGTAGGCGAGGCCGACGCGAGGTGGCGAAGCAAACGGGCAGCAGCACATGACCAAATGGTCGCCGAAGTGCCGCCGGCGACGAGCTCGTGCGGGGACGAGCACGGGCATGACGGGGAGAGGGGGCTACGGTGGCGGAAACAGAGCGCAACGAGGGGGAGAAGGAAGGGGAGCTCACGTCGATCCTGCAATGGTGCAAAGCATGCGCAGGGAAGGCTCGACATCGCCGGAGTCGAGGAAGATTGCCGGCGGGTCCGAGAAGATGAAGGGCGCGATGCGATCGTTGCGGGGCGCCGAGCTCGAGCGCATCCTCCTAGTCGATGTGGTCGACTTAGGCGGTGCTCCTGGTGCGGTCTCAGGTGGCGGGGAGGCCGCAGAGCGCGTGGGCAACAGCGGCGCTCAGGTGAGGTGAAAGAAGGCGAGGGGAGGGGAGTTGTGGCGCTAGGGTTCGTCCTCGGGGTCGAGGAGGGGTTCCTTATCTCTCCCAGAGGCGCTGCGGGTGGCCGCTGCCGACCGGGGACGAGGGGGGGCCGGTGTGCGGGCGCGGGGCAGAGGACGACAGCGAGCGAGGGTGAGCAGTGAGAGGTGGGGGAAGAGCTGCGCGGGCTGGGCCGGCGCTGTGCACTCGAGGCCCAGCCATAGTGGGCCTTTTCTTTTTCTTCTTTTCTTTTCTTTGTTTTTCTTTTGTTTCTACTTTTGCAATAATGTGTGGCCTCATACACAGTTTTGTAATATTGGTTACTTCTTCCAATATATACAGTGCATTAGTTAGTACTGCTAAAAATTGGTTTGGAGGAAAATGGAGTTCACAAAAATTTTGTATTAAATAAAATGTATTAAACCTTGTTGTTTTGGTACTGTTAGAGTCAATTAATCTATTAAATATTGGTTACAATTTTAGCATTGTCTCTGGAATATTTATTATTTAATGAACATTTTAGTTTCTATTTTTGAAAAACTTTTATTTTCACTTTAATTTAATTTGAAGTTTGAATTAGGAGTTTGGAATGCAATATGATGCAAATGATGTCTAGGCTCTGTTAACCTTGCTGACATGACATTAACTAAGGTGATCACTGTTGTTAATTACATGGGGTGTTACATCTAATTAACCTGATGACTAATTAAGTTAATTGAATTAATTTGTTAACTAACACCCTATGACAGGTGGGCCCCCCTCTGTTTTATTAGTTTTGTTTAAATTCATACACTAGGTTAAGGCTGAGTCTATGATAGTGGGGTCCCACGTGTCAGGTTGACCAGTCAACTGGTCAGTTGACTGGCTGACGTCGAGCTGACCTCATACTGACATCATAATCTAATTTAGTATTTCTGTTAAATTAAATAAATCCAGAATATTGATTAAACTTTGAAAAATTCATAGAAAATAAACCGTAGCTCGGATCGAAAAACTTAATACAGGAAAATTGCTTAAGAAAACGAGACCAATCCGAATACGCTATCCACATGCCTGTCAGGTGCCTCTAACTACCTAAACATGGATCCTTCCCCTCCGGTTCAGTACACCGATAATTGCCTAAACGCCGGGAAAATATCCCAGATATTTTCCCGCTTCGTCTGCAACATGTAGCACTGCGTTAGATCACCCCTAGCTTAGCTTTTTGCCATGTCTTGCTTTGTGATTGCATTTGTATACTGTGTATTTATCTGTTTCCTCCCCTTCTTCCTCTCCGGTAGATCCCGACACTGACGTAGCCTCTGAGGACTACTTCATCACCGACAACTCTTCTTTTCCGGCAAAGCTTCCAGGCAAGCACCCCCCTTTTGAGCATACCGATATCACCTATTCTTCTCTCTCTTATGCTTGCATTAGAAGTTGCTGCTGTTACTGTTATCCTATATCTGCTGCATAGCCTGTTTATTGTAACCTGCTATTGTTACCTACCTGCTTATCCTAAACTGTTTAGTATAGGTTGGGTAGAGACCCAGCAGAGACCCCACTTTATCCCGACTGCCCCGCTGGATTATCAGAAGACCCGACCAACGGGATCGAAGACCAGGCCCCGGCACCGCACATCACTTCCCCCTTAGTTGCTCGACACTACTGGGTTACTATCGAGTGCCGAGGGTGATACCTCGTCAACACTTCTGATGATAACCTTGTAGGTTAGTTAATCGGTCATGGTCAGTGAGGGTGATTCCTCCTACACCACCCCCGATAACGACGTCGTCGTGCAACTTCTCAAGAGTGGACCTCAAGGGTGATTCCTCCTTCGTTGTCCTTGACGATAGCATCAGGTGGAATTCCATCGAGGGTGATTCCTCAGGGTTCCCCTTGGTGTTAGACACACGGTTACTATGGATACTATGACTTTACACTGAACCAGGTTACTAAAGACGGGTCGGCCCTGAGGGGTACCCGCGGGAGCATGTGATGCGAGTGATGTGGAATCGGGTTGACTTGGAGGGTGCCCGAGAGTTGAATACGAGGCACAGCCGGGCATTCTTAGCCCTTGCCGCAAGTCCTCGAGACGGGGCGACGGGGTCACATCGATCGTGAGTCTCTGCTCATTACCGCACCACCAACACACTAACGGTTTGGATATTTGATCTGAGGGGCCTCTGGCCTGATAGCACTAACCTTTACGTGGGCATAGTATAGGCGTTCTGCGTCGTATACTTCAGCCGAAGCTTAATAGACGTCAGCGACTGAGCGGCGCACGCTGGGTTGGACTGGTAACGCCCTGCGCTTGTATAAGGGGGGCTAGGTCTGCTCACCGGCCGCGTACGCAACGTGCAGGAATTCCCGGGGGGAAGGCCCAAGACCCCCGGGTGCATAGGTTTAGTCCGGCATGCTGACCTCTCTGTTAAGTATTCGGTCAGGTTGCGGCGTGTCGTTTGGCTGAGGCCGGGCATGACCCAGTAAAGTGTGTCCGGCCGGAGTTAATCGAGCGTGGTGGGTAAGTTGGTGCACCCCTGCAGGGAAGAAACAATCTATCGATAGCCTCTCCTACGGTAACGGACACTCGGAGTTGTATCCTGATCGATACAACTAGAACTGGTGGCTTGAGATGATAACTGGATAGTATGGCTCTGGGATTACTTTCTCGCAGGGTGTCGAGAAAGGACCTCTGGGGGAGGTTGATAACACTATTACTACTTTACATTATGTTAATCTGCACTCTTCTAATGCTGCAAGACCGCTGAAGATGATGAAGATGCTAGTCTTCGATAGGACTAGGCTTTCCCTCTATTCTGGCATTTCTGCAGCCCAGTCCACATATACAGCCTCCCTTTGATAATGTTGCATATGTAGTGTAGATCCTTGCTTGCTGAGTACTTCAGATGAGTACTCACGTTTGCTTTGCTTTCTTTTTCACCCCATATCCATTTGTCGCAACCAGAGGACGGAGCCCCTGAGCCAGCTTCCCCCGCCGACGGCTACTACTACTACTACCCTCCTGGCGAGTACTACTACGAGGAGCCGACCGACGACCAGGAGTAGGTTCGGAGGGTCCCAGGCAGGAGGCCTGCGCTTTTCAATCGTAGTGTTTTCTTTTGCCCCGCCTTCTTAAGGGCTTATACTATTTTATCTTTTATATCTGTACTCAGATATCTGATGCTTCCGCTGACGCTTGTATGCCATCGAGCTATGTATTCGAGCCCTCGAGGCCCTGGCTTGTAATATAAAGCTTGTATGACTTTATTTGTGTTTTAGAGTTGTGTTGTGATATCTTCAAGTGAGTCCTTAGGCTTGATCGCGTGCATTTGCGTGTATGATTAGTGCACGATTAAGCCGGGGTCGTCACACGAGGGAACTGATCCATAATCCCAGTCATAAACTGACGGTTGAGTTTGAATTGTCGCATCATAGCTGCCATATAGTCAGGCGGTGGCGGCAGTGGTGGATTATTGTAACCCATCCTGCTAAATTCAACAGGGATAGTTTAGCAAAAGCAATTGCGATTGTCTAGCATCAAGCATGATGTAACACGAAATAATTTACGTGGCGTAACAGATGCTTAACAGTAGTCATTTAAGACATACAAAACCATATACAGTCGGTTACAATCAGACAACATAATGGCGCAAATTCAAAAGCTAGACATGCTAGGCGGCACGCAGGCACGCGGTAAGGAAGTACACAACGAGACATAGCAAATGCTACATCAACGTCGGAGAAAACCACTGAAATGGGGTAGCTGCAAGTGCGGACAACGAATGTTTGTCGCGGAATGATCCTGCGCTCCATGTGCACTCTGATGCAGAACCCGGTCTCGAACGGAAAGAAGAGGACCACGTGCAGGTGTGTGACCTCCCACAACAGGCCAATCAATCCCTGGTGTCATCTCAGTCCTGCGCGGGTAAAGAATGTGCTCCGGATGTATCCCTGCATAAACAGCTGGTAGCAACTGCGTCATAGTATCATAGAGGCATGCTCGAGTGGCAAACAACTCGAGTGCACTGAATCAAAACCTGCGGGTCGTAGCGACGAGGCTCGTACGGGGCATAGATAGCTGTGTAGTATCCAGTAGCATCTCCAGCAGGGGCATACGGAATGTATCGAAACTCAGAGGCATCCAAGCTAACGTTGAGCTCTCCTCGGAGACGTGCGACAGCAGAGTAGGCGGCATCATGGACTGTCATCTCAATCGTCACGTCGATACCGTGGAAAAGGTACAGCTCAGTGTCTGAGTCATCCTGCTGATCATAGATACGAACATCAGCATAGTATTGCTCCTGGTTGAACTCGCGGTAAACCTCGTAGACCATGTACTCGGGGTACCAACAGTAACCTAGTCTGGTCAGGAGGGCGATCAGAACAGCTGGAAAACCAGGGGCATCATGAGCCCAAGTGCGAAGCACCAGCTGCATCGTAGGGCGCGGTGGAAATAGACGATCCATCTGAAATAAAGAAAATTCAGGATTGTCATGCGACGATGAGAAGTATAAGAAATCTCGGAAAGAAAGGTTAAACAAAACAATGGAAAGGAAAATGATTATCAGATTAATCAGATCAATGACAGGGAAATCGCACACATATCCAACTCTCCGGGTGGACGGAATTTACGAGATCCTAAGTGTCGGCGTTAGTAAATTTATTTAACCCGAATAGAAGAGTGATCAGAGTCCCAGAGTAAAGACGCGGAATAAAAGATCCTAATACCACCCAGTTGGCGACGAGGGACCTTAAGCCACACAGCCAAGTTAGTAAAATAGTTTTTGGTTACTAGACTCAACTTCAGCCAAGGAGTTGCAAAGGAGGATTCCTAGAGGCAGTCGGCTCTGATACCAACCTGTGACGACCCCGGCTTAATCGTGCACTAATCATACACGCAAATGCGCACGATCAAGCCTAAATACTCACTTGAAGATATCACAACACAACTCTAAAACATAAATAAAGTCATACAAGCTTTATATTACAAGCCAGGGCCGCGAGGGCTCGAATACATAGCTCGATGTCATACAAGTGTCAGCGGAAGCATCAGATATCTGGGTACAGATATTACAGAGAAACAGATAAGCCTTTAGAAAGGAGGGGCAAAATAAAACACTACGATCGAAAGGCGTAGGCCTCCTGCCTAGGACCCTCCGAACCTACTCCTGGTCGTCGGTCAGCTCCTCGTAGTAGTACTCGCCGGGAGGGTAGTAGTAGTAGTAGCCGTCGGCGGGGGCAGCTGGCTCCGGGGCTCCGTCGTCTGGTTGCGACAAATGGACAAGGGAAGAAAAAGAAAGCAAAGCAAACGTGAGTACTCATCCGAAGTACTCAGCAAGCAAGGATCTACACTACATATGCAACATTTTCAAAGGAGGGTTTTATATGTGGACTGGGCTGCAGAAATACCAGAATAGAGGGAAAACCCTAGTCCTATCGAAGACTAGCATCTTCAGCATCTTCATCGGTCTTGCAGCATTAGAAGAGTGCAGATTAGCATAATGTAAAGTATTAGTTGTGTTATCATCCTCGCCCAGAGATTCTTCCTCGACTCCTTGCGAGAAAACAATCCCAGAGCCATACTATCCAGTTATCATCTCAAGTGTCAGGTTCTAGTTGTATCGATCGGGATACAACTCCGAGTGTCCGTTACCATAGGACATGCTATCGATAGATTGTTTCTTCCCTGCAGGGGTGCACCAACTTACCCACCACGCTCGATTAACTTCGGCCGGACACACTTTACTGGGTCATGCCCGGCCTCAGCCACACGATATGCCGCAACCCGACCGAATACTTGACAGAGAGGTCAGCACGCCGGACTAACCTATGCGGCCAGGGGTCTTGGGCCTTCGCCCCGGGGACTCCTGTGCGTTACGTGCACCGCCGGTGAGCAGACCTAGCAACCCCTTAATACAAGTGCGGTTGCGTTCCTAGTCCAACCCAGCGTGTGCCACTCCTCGCTGACGTCAATTAAACTTCGGCTGATGTATACGACACAGAACGCTTATACTATGCCCGCGTGATGGTTAGTGCTATCAGGCCAGAGGCCCCTCGGATCAAATATCCAAACCGTTAGTGGATTAGGAGCACACGGTAATGAGCAGAGACTCACGATCGATGTGATCCCGTCGCCCCATCTCGAGGTCTTGCCGCAAGGGCTAAGAATGCCCGGCCACGCCTCGTATTCAACTCTCGGGCACCCTCCAGGTCAACCCGACTCCAACTCACTCGCAATTAAGCTCGCGCGGGTACCCCTCAGGGCCGACCCATCTTTAGTAACCTAGTTCAGTGTAAAGTCATAGTAACCATAATAACCGTGTGTCTAACACCAAGGGGAACCCTGAGGAATCACCCTCGATGGAATTCCACCTGATGTTATCGCTAAGATGAACGAAGGAGGAATCACCCTCGAGGTCCACACTTGAGAAGTTGCACGACGACGTCGTTATCGGGGGTGGTGTAGGAGGAATCACCCTCGCTGACCACGACCGATTAACTAACCTACAAGGTTATCATCAGAAGTGCTGACGAGGTATCACCCTCGGCACTCGATAGTAACCCAGTAGTGTCGAGCAACTAAGGGGGAAGTGATGTGCGGTGACGGGGCCTGGTCTTCGATCCCATTGATCAGGTCTTCTGATAATCCAGCGGGGCAGTCGGGATAAAGTGGGGTCTCTGATGGGTCTCTACCCAACCTATACTAAACAGTTTAGGATAAGCAGGTAGGTAACAATAGCAGGTTACAATAAATAGGCTATGCAACTGAAATAGGATAACATTAGCAGCAGTAACTTCTGATGCAAGCATAAGAGAGAAGAGAATAGGCGATATCGGTGTGCTCAAAAGGGGGGGTGCTTACCTGAAAGCTCTGCGGCAAGGGTCTGGTCGTCAGGGGCATAGTCGTACTCCGGAGCTGCGTCTGCCTCGGGGACTACGTCGGAGTCATGCTCTAACGAGAGAGAAGAGGGGGAGGAAACAGATAAATACACAGCAAATAATCCAACACAGAGCATGCTATGCCTAAGATGCGGTGCAGGGTTGCCTAAAGATTTGTCTAAGTCATTTTAGTTATTTTAGGATTAAGGTGGGATTTATTATCCGGTGTATATGCGCTATTCATCTACCGGAAACGGGCGGAAAGTTATGCGTTCACCGACATAGGGGGTTCCGACATGGAAACAGACGACACGATCAGATTCGTCTCGTCGTTCTGAGCAACTTTCATGTACAAAGTTTTTCGATCCGAGCTACGGTTTATTTTCTATGAATTTTCGAAGATTATTGCTTTTTCTGAAATTATTTAAATTAACAGAATTGTATTTATGATGTCAGCATGACATGGGAATGACGTCAGCAGTCAACAGACACGCTGACTAGGGTCAAACCTGACATGTGGGTCCAGTGGGACCCACATGTCAGCCTCTGTTAGCACTAACAGTGAATTAAACTGACTAACAGGGTTATTAGGGGAGTGGGCCCAGCTTGTCAGTGACTCGGTTAGTTAACAGGATTAACTAATTCGCTAATTAGCTTAATTATCACAGGAGCCCACATGTCATAGTCATAGGGTGAATAGTAACCAATGTTGACCAAGTCAACGTGGTCAACCGAAGCGCTGGGGCCCACTGGCAGCCTCACAGGGGTGGGCCCCACGCTTGCCAGCTCAGCGGTGGAGCCGGAGGAGCTCCAGCGACCAAATCCGCGGCAGCGCGTCGCCGGAGTCACTCGGAAACGCGCTAGGGGCACCATCTCGCGCGCATTTAGTTGCGTCCGAACACGGACTCGACGCTGCGTCGCGTGGTGTGGTCGGTTGAGCTCGGGGGTGGACGGATCTGCGCCGACAACGAGTGGAGGCGGTGGTGTCGTTCGGGCGAGCATGGAAACAGCGACTCCGGGCACAGCGAGCAGTGGCAGGCGACGCGTTCGAATCCTACGGCTACGGCGAGCACGACTGCGAGCTTAGACGAGCTTGACAGCGGCCACAGCGATGGCAAGACCAACGGCGGTGGAGCTCCGATCGGGCAACCATGGCGCGGCGGCTACAGACGGTGCAAGGCACCGCAGAGAGAGAGGGGAGCGAAGGAGAGGCTCACCGAGCGGTTACGAAAAACCCTCGACGGATTAGTAGCAGCAGAGGAGCTCGGGTCCGTCGACGAGCACCGAAGATGGAGAAGAAATGGGCGGTGGCGGCCGACAGCTACAGGGCCTCCCCGCTCCAGCTGGGTGCACCGATCGACGAGGCGGTGGCTGGCGGACCGTCTGGACACCATGGAGGGAGGAGCAGGTGCCGGTGGCCGCGGCTAACCTGTGGTTGATGGTGATGTTGTGTTCCTTAACAGCAAATAGTTTTAGATTATTTGCAAAAAGTGAACATTTTTCCATCTAGTTTTGAGCAACTTTGTTTTGCATTTTTGAATTTGAGTTGATTTTCAGAGAGGGAGTTGAATTGAATCTTTAACCAATGTGACTAGGCACTGCAAATGAAAGTGACTTGGCATATTTAGTAGAGTGTCACAGTGCTTATTACATAGGGGTGTTACAATAAGTATGTGTTTTTGTTATAATATATTGTTGTAAGTTATGATTACATGTTGTTTATGACTATGAATTGTTCAAATTGGTGCTTTGCAAACATGGGTAATTTTACCCACGGGTATCCGTCTACCCTGTCAGGTAACGGATATGAGAAAAAATTTGTACCCATTGGCAGTTATGGGTAAGGGTGATGGGTGAGCTTAGGGGGGACGGGTAAGGGTATGGGGTGGCTCCACCCGTACCCATACCCTGCGAGTGCCATCGCTAGTCAAAACCGATGCCAAATTCACCTTTTACATATTTGGCACCGGCACCCTACGATTGCCCAGCCGATGCCAAACGAAAAATTCATGGCATCGATGCCTCTACTTGCTCCGCTGCCACATCCCTTGAGGCAATAAACTAAGCACGTCACTGTACTTTCTCAAGCGAAGCAATGGCCGGAGACACTAGTTTGGGCTGATCTATTAGGAGGCGGACGTTTGGTCTATGGGGACATCTACACCCTATATAAAAAAAAGTAATTCAACAAAACAGCAAAAAATTCTGAAAATATTTTTGAAATAAACTTGACCTTCCATTGTACTCGTGAGAAAAATTCCACAAAAAGAAAAACCCCTTTTGACTTCTTTTAAAAGAAGACATAATTTTGACTAAAGTAGTGTGAATAGTGACCCATAATTTTTTTGACCAAAACAAAATCTTTCTACACATCAACCAAGCGGCGGGTATCCTCTCCCATTCGTCCCATGTCATAGGAGCGATAGCCGAAGGCGGAGGGGAGTGTAGATTCACAAGGGGCGGGCTAGGTTTCATAGGAAGGAGTCAAAAACTAAATATGGTGAAAGTACCACCACAAAAAATGGATATCTGATTGTACTTTGTGGAGCACACTTGAAACAAGTTCAGAAACAAATTTAGAGGATGCATTTATTTTAGAGTATTTAGTGGATTAACTCTTTTTAAGACAATCTCGTGAAGCTTGCTTGAAATCGTCACAATGTTTACAGGGACGAACAAAAGATCACCGAGATGGCCTAACCAAACATGGCAGTCCACCCCCTTCCATCCTGGGCTCAACCCATTTACTTTTTTTTCCTTCTCATTCGCAAACTATACGAGCGTGGCAGGTTTCCCTAGCAAATAGTGCATTCCGATTTTAGGAAGCTTCTAGATTCTTCCAGTTTGGTTCTCTTTCTGTTCTTTTTTATTTTTCGTTTGTCCTTCTGTTCTTTTTTTCATTTTTTGTCAAGATTTTTTCCAAATTCGTAAACTTTTTTCAAATTCATGATTTTCTTTCAAATCAGAGAACATTTTAATATTCATGAATGGTTTTTAAATGCATGAACTTTTTACATATTCATGAAACCTTTTTCAAATCCGAATGTTTTCAAATTCATGAAATTTGTTTGAATCCACAATTTAAAAAAAAAATCGTAAACTCTTTTCAAATTGATACATTTTCTAAATCCATGAATGTTTTCTAATTCACAAACTTTTTTCAAATCCTCCAACCTTTTTTCAAATTTCTGAAAATTTTTGAATTCATAATTTTTCAAATTCGTGATCTTTTTTGAATCATCCGTAATTTTTTCAAATCCAAATCCGCAATTTTTAAAAAAATTTGCAATCAATGTAAAATTTACAAACATTTCAAATGTGCGATCATTTTTGAATTTGTGAACTTTTTCAAAATTCAAGGAACTTTAAAATTTTTGTGTTTTTTTCAAATTCAAGTGTTTTTTTTTTCAAATTTCAAATTTCAAATGTACAAATTGTTTTACCTATATAAAAGCCGAAAGTTGTTTTTTTCTTCTAAATCAGTAGCTGCTGGTTTTCTAAATTTCTAAACCAGCAGATAGATGTTTTGTTATTTCACATCTCACAGGAGCGAGCGAGGAAAAAAACAAGAGCAATGGAACGATCCTACCGGTGACTGTGAGCGATAAAAAACACTAGCGAACGTATCCGCGCGAGCTAGTTATTGGACCGTGGCCCGCGAGAGTTCCAGTGGTCCTCCTGATTGGATTCATCTAAATGGACCCGTGTGCATGGGTTATTCCAGCATGCAAACCGAGCCCACAGCCGGGCCAATATTTTGCACTTGGACGTTACGGCTGGATGCATCCCATCGATTACGGCGCACGCAGCCACGCGCCGCCGCCCCCCCACTGGTGCAAACCTAGCCCAAGGCGCCACCGCACCCGTATGCATCCACCCCACCGCCGCCATGCTGAGGAACGCCGCGCACGTCCTCCGCCGCTTGCCTGCGTGGAGGGGCGCCCTCGCCACGGCCCGGCCGTGCGCAGCCGGCAAAGCGCCGTGGCGGTCCACCGTAGGCCGGAGGTATCTCAACACGCACAAGGTACACGGCCTCTTCATGAACTACACCGACCACGAGCGGCCGCACCTCTTCGCCCGCCCCTCCCCCAACTCCACGATCGACGCCATGTTCGACTTCCTGCCCAGCGACAACCACAGGCGCTTTTGGTGGTCGGTCATCGACTACAGCAACGGCCTCCTCCTCTGCGACATGGAAATCCACGAGCTCTGCGTGTGCAACCCCGCGACACGGCGGTGGACGTTCATTCCTTGGCCATGGCGGCCGGTGGGCGGTATATATCTTGCCTTTGATCCAGCCTTGTCGCCCCACTACGAGGTGTTGGTGATCCACTGATCCCTGCCGTACCCGAGCCCAAGAAGCCAGTAAAGAGAGCCGACGAGAAAGGCAATAATGAGAAGCCACCGTCTCTTGGCCCGCCATATGTGGACGAGGATGATGACATGCCCCGCTTGATGGAATCGGAATGGCCACCGACTCCATGGACGATGAATGTGTTCTCATCGCACACTTCAGAGTGGGAGGAGAGGACTTTTGTCCGCCAAGGTCAGCCGGCGGGAACAGTTCGAGACATGCTGGTGGATCGAGTTGAGCCAACGTTCGGGGGACCACGCCAGCGCTATGCAGTGTACCAGCAGGGAGTGCTTTACGTGCATTGCCGAGGTTCTTTTGTTTTGAGGTATGTATATGCACTAATCTATTTTTTTTGCTTGTTCTTTCTTCCGAACTCATGCCTGTGAATCTGTTCTTTAGTGGAAGTATCTATTATTCTGTATTGTGGTAGATTTTTCTTACACATAAAAAGCAAATTAGCTATGAGACTGCCTAAACATCAGGCGACTGTTTTTGACAGTTTTCTGTAAATTCAGTTGAGCATCATCTTCTACCTCTATCTCGGGCACACTGTTCATCTTCTTCCTCTCATAGTCTTCCTCCGTCGCCCTACAATCCAAGCCGAACCGCCTGGCGCCACCTAGGTCTAGCGGTGTTGCCACGCCTCTCCGGCTTGCCTGAGCCACACGTTTCGCCATGACCGCTCAATCATCCCTTTAAACCCCTATCTTTCCGGCATCAATAGCCAACGCGAACCTGCACCCTAACCTGTGAACCATCTTCGTCCTCTAGGGTTGTGATGGCGGGCGGTTTTAGAATATTTAGGAAAATTCGCACTAACTCTAATTTTATCAAGGCATGTTAGCAAGCTAATTAGTTACTGTATTCAGAAAGATATTAAGGAAGATAGATGGGACGCGGATTTCATGAACATGGTTCCACGTGCACCTCTTATGAATAGTAAATTAAAAAAAGAAGTAAAAATCTGATATTTTTTTGTAACACACATAGTCGACCAGTATACCTGTGCATGAAGTTTCACACAGAAATGACATCCGTGGTATTCTGGACAAATGATAGAATCAGCTAAGTCTGAAACTCCAAAGTTTCAGGTTTTTTTTGAATTTTTCAAGTATTTCTTCTGAATTTTACTATTTCATGGGTACGCGTGGATCCATGTCCACCTTTGTATTTTCGAGATATGGGATGTATATATAATACAATTATATTCATTGTGAGAAAAAGGGACTAATTTCTTGTTTGTGGCACCTATGTAAATCACACAACCCCCGTCTATTTTTCATATGTTAGCATCATCCAGCCAGAGTTTACTAATTAGTTAATGCTTTGATGTGCATGTCAGCTGCACATGTTTTCTTATTTTTCTACTCCCTCCATTCTAGAATATAAGGCGTATTGGTTTCCGTGCAAGTCAAACTTGTGTTTGTTTGACCAAGATTATAAAATAAAATATCGACATCTATAATAGAAAGAAAAAAAATATGAAAATACCTATCATGATGGATCTAGTGATACAAATTTGATATTGTAGAATACCTATCATGATGGATCTAGTGATACAAATTTGATACAAATTTCTAAAAACTTGGTCAAACATGCACATATTTGACTTTTGAAAAAACAATACACCTTATATTCTGAAATGGAGAGAGTATTTGATTACTATAATTGCAAATGCACATACACTTATTTACTTCAAACGATGATATATCATAGGAAAACCCATCCGAACTTTAGATTCTAAGTTTACCAAAGGCATGCGAAAACGTTAATTATGCACTTCATTCAAAAAGAAATTAAAGACGACAATTGGATATATAATATGGTGATATTCCTTTATGAGAAAATAATGCACTAATTTCTTGTCGTGACATGTACCAAAATTAGAGACAACAATTAATCATATTTTCATCTGTTAGCATCATCCAACCACATATTTAATTAGTTAATGCTTTATACAAGTTCCCGTGGATGTAAAATTAAATATATTTTCTTATTTTGCTATGTGATCACTACAATTGTAAATAAATATAATTTTATTTACTTTATATAAAGATATATCATCTGGCCTATTTTTTTCAGGCTTTCGTTGTCGAATGGTACTTACCAAGTCATTAAAGCACCAACATACAATGAGGAGAAGAGACAAGTAAAACCTTATCTAGGGATATCAAAAAAAGGGGTGTACTTTGGAGTAATTGAAGAGGCGTCCCGTCTGCTGGTGTGGATCCTCACAGAATATTCAAGTCGACAGATGGAGTGGATTTTAAGGCATCAGGATGGTCTTTCACATTGTGGCCAACACATAAGAAAATGTTTTAGCAATACGGACACACCTTGGATGATACACGATATGACTGATGTGACGTCCCCGGCTTAATCGTGCACTAACCATACACGCAATGCACACGATCAAGCCTAAGGACTCACTTGAAGATATCATAACACAACTCTAAAAACATAAATAAAATGATACAAGCTTTATATTACAAGCCAGGGCCTCGAGAACTCGAATACATAGCTCGATGGCATACAAGCGTCAGCGGAAGCATCAGATATCTGGGTACAGATATAATAGAGTTACAGATAGGCTTTTTAGAAAGACGGGGCAAAATAAAAAGCTACGATCGAAAGGCGTAGGCCTCCTGCCTAGGACCCTCCGAATCCTACTCCTGGTCGTCGGTCGACTCCTCATAGTAGTACTCGCCGGAAGGGTAGTAGTAGTAGCAACCGTCGGCGGGAACAGCGGTCTCAGGGGCTCCGTCATCTGGTCACGACAAGCAGACATGGGGGAAAAAGAAAGCAAAGCAACCGTGAGTACTCCGAAGTACTCAGCAAGCAAGGATCTACACTATATATGCAACATTATCAAAGGGAGGCTGTATATGTGGACTGGGCTGCAGAAATGCCAGAATAGAGGGGAAAACCTAGTCCTATCGAAGACTAGCATCTTCAGCAACTTCAAGCATCTTCAACGATCTTGCAGCATTAGAAGAGTATAGTATAGCATAATGTAAAGTAGTAGTAGTATCAAGTAACAGTCTCGCCCAGAGATCCTTTCTCGACTCCCTGCGAGAAAACGATCCCGGAGCCACATATCCAGGTATCATCTCAAGTTCTAGTTGTATCGATCGGGATACAACTCCGAGTGTCCTTTACCGTAGGACCGGCTATCGATAGATGTGTTCTTCCCTGCAGGGGTGCACCAACTTACCCATCACGCTCGCTTAACTCCGACCGGACACACTTTTCTGGGTCATGCCCGGCCTCGGCCAAACGATACACCGCAACCCTACCTACAGCTCAGCAGAGAGGTCCCCGTCGGTCTACCTCCTATGCGCAAGGGGGTCTTGGGCCATCGCCCCTCGCCCTCTGGGTCGTTGCGCACACGCGGATCCAGGTACCACCCCTCAGGATGGCGCCGGCCCAGCCGTGCCGCGATGCTGAACTGGACGTCTGACAGAGCTTTCGGCTGATGCTACGATGCAGAGTGCCCATAACTCTTCCCACGTGATGGTTAGTGCTATCCGACCATAGGCCGACTCGGATCAAATATCCAAATCGTTAGTGGACTAGGGGCTTGCGGTAACGAGCAGAGACTCACGATCGATGTGACCCCATCGCCCCATCTCGAGGACTTGCTGCAAGGGCTAAGAATGCCGGCCACGCCTCGTAAAATAACTCACGGGTAACTATCCATCATTCGCGGGTACCTCTCAGGGTCGACCCGCCTTTCCGAGTAACAGTATCACCAGTTATGTAAGGCATCCGTGTGGCTACCATATCAAGGGGGAATCCGAGGCATCACCCTCGTTGGACGCCCACCTGATGTAACATCAAGGTGAACGTAGGAGGCATCACCCTCGAGGGCCACACTTGAGGTGTTGCACGACTTCGTCGTTATCGGGGGTGGTGTAGGAGGAATCACCCTCGCTGACCATGACCGTCTAACTAACCTACAAGGTTATCATCAGAAGTGCTGACGAGGTATCACCCTCGGCACTCGATAGTAACCCAGTAGTGTCGAGTAACTAAGGGGGAAGTGAGGTACGGTGCCGGGGCCTGGTCTTCGATCCCGTTGATCGGGTCTTCTGATAATCCAGCGGGGCAGTCGGGATACGGGGGTCACTTATGGATCTCTAACCAGCCTATACTAAACAGTTTAGGATGAACAGGAGGGTATCAACAGCAGGTTACAATAAACAGGCTATGCAGCAGAATAGGAGCAATCATTTACAATAGCAAAATCTAATGCAAGCATGAGAAAATAGAATGGGCGATATCAGGATGATCAAAGGGGGGGGGGGGCTTGCCTGGTTGCTCGGCGGCAAAGGCAAGGTCGTCAGGGGTAGTCGATCTCCGGAGCTGCGTCGGCCTCCGGGGCTCTATCGAGAGAGAAGAGGGGGTGGAAACAGTAAATATAAAGCAAACAAGAGCATGACATGACAAATCGCAGAGTTAGGGGTGTTCTGACGCAGTGCTACGCGATATAAGTGAAGAGGGAAAACATCCGGGAATGTTTTTCCGAAGTTTGGCATTTTCGAACAGATGAAACAGAGTGGAACAGTTGCATGTTTGCTATGCTAGGGACGTGTGACGGACGAACGGACCGCGTATTTGGATTCGTCTCGTCGTTCTGAGCAACTTTCATGTACAAAGTATTTCGATCCGAGCTACGGTTTATTTTCTATGATTTTCTAAAGTTTTTAGCAATATTCTGAATTTAATAAAATTAACAGAATTCCAGAAAAGGAATATGACATCAGCATTGCGTGGGGATGATGTCAGCAATCAACAGACTCGCTGACTGGTCAAACCTGACCTGTGGGTCCAGTGGGACCCACCTGTCATCCTCACAGTAGTTAACTAGGATTAAATTAATCTAATTACAGTTTATATAGAGGTGGGGCCTGCTAGTCAGTGGGTGATTAGCAATTTAATTAACTATTAATTAATTAAACGTTTATTTATTTATTTTAAACATTTAAACCGCGCGGGTCCCATATGTCAGCGACAGTGGCCCGCGCTAACTCAGTCAACGGGGCCCGCGGGGCCCGCTGTCAGTCTCTCGGAGGTGGGGCCCAGCCGGCCACATCGGATGCCAACTGGACGCCGGCCACCGGAGCTCTCCAGCGAGGGCACACGACCGCGACAACTCCGGCGAGCACGGAATTCGTCTACGGAGGGCCTCTTCGGCCTTTCTTTGGCTCTCTGGACCAAGCGGACAGAGCCGCGTCGCGTGGGGTGAGTGGCTGGACGCGGAAGTGGCCGGAGCAACGCCGGCGACGACGGGTGGCGGCGGAGCTCTTGGGCGCAGATCGAGCACGCGTCCACGGTGCAGTTTGACGCGCCCATTCGGGCTCATTCAAACAAGTGAGAAGCGTCGCGTCGATCTAAGTTACTATCGCGGGCTACGGTGGTCGGACGTGACAGCTACGGTGAGCTCGGGCAGCGGACAGGACACGGCGAGGCGGCAAGCCGCTAGGGAAGAAAAGAGCGGCGCGGGGACGGGGCAGAGAGAGAGATGGGGCTCACAGTGCGGCTAAGAAAAGCCCTGGACAGCTTAGTAGCGCAGACGAGCTCGGGGTCGACGGGGATCGGCGGCGGGCGCTGGCAATGCAGAGAAAGGGATCGGCTCGATCCCGTGGCTGCGCTGCTTCCTGGGTCGGTGCAGAGCTCCCGCTTGAAGGAGACGAGGGTCCCGGAGCGCGTGGACACGGAGGCGAGGCCGGAGGGGCTCGGTGGCCGCAACGGCGAGAGTTGCGCGGCGTCGAAGCTTTCTGGCGCCGCCATTTTTTGAGTGTATGAGAGGGCGAGGGAGAAACTTAGGGGGTTAGGGTTGAGGAAGGCGTCGGGGCAGCACTTGTAGGCGACGGGGATCCGCGGGATCGACGACACGACAACGGACGGCGGCTTGTCAGCGCGCAGGCGTGACAGCGGTGCGAGGAGGACGATGAGCTGTGGTGGCTGGGCCAGTTGGGCTGGCTGAGCTCATTGTGGCTTCGGCCCAGTGGCCAGCTAAGTGGTTCGTTCGTTTGCTTTTTGCTCTTTTGTTTTATTAATTTAATAGACAGAGAGGGAGAGGGATTTATTTGGGTAACCTGATGGTGTAGGAAAAATGTGGAACTAGGCCCAATAAACCCAACACACATTCAGACAGTGCCACAAATATTTTAGTGACCAAAGAAATTCATTTGTAGTTTTCATAAATGGATTAGCAACAAAAAATTGCTGAAATAGCATTGTTTCAAATGCTACTGCCCATTTTTGCATAGGAGTGATGTTGTGTTCCTTAGCACATAATTGTTTTGGAATATTTGCAAGATGATGAACATTTTAGTTTTCCAAATTTGAACAACTTTTATTTTCACTTTGAATTTTGAATTGCTATTTGAGTTGGAATTTGAAATGGATTATGACACTAATGATGATCAAGCATTGTGTAACATGATGACTTGGCATTATCAGGAGGCAATCACTGTAGCCATTACATAGGGATGTTACAATTCTCCTCCACTAACAGGAATTCTCGTCCCGAGAATTCAGGAGGTAGAAGGAAATAGGTCGGGGTATTCCTTGTGAAGATGATCCTCGCGTTCCCAAGTGGCTTCATCTTCAGTATGATTTGACCACTGCACTTTCAGGAACTTGGTCGTTTTCTGACGAGTCCGACATTCAGCCTCATCGAGGATGCGGATCGGATGCTCCTTATAAGATAGGTCATTTTGCAAATCGAGCATCTCGTGATCCACTACACGGTGCGGAGATTCCTTGAAGCATTTATGAAGCTGCGACACGTGGAAGACGTCGTGGATATGAGAGAATTGCGGCGGCAACTCCAATTTATATGCCACCTGTCCACGTCTAGCCACGATGCGAAAAGGACCAATATAGCGAGGAGCTAGCTTGCCCTTGATTCCGAAATGGTGAGTGCCCTTCATAGGAGTTACTCGCAGATAAGCCTGATCACCAGGTTGATAAGTTAAACCCCATCGTTTGCGATCATAGTTGCTCTTCTGGCGGTCCTGAGCCACTTTGAGATTTTCTTGGACAATACGGACTTGCTCCTCGGCGTGTTGGATAATATCCGGACCCATGAGCGGTTGTTCCCCAGTTTCTGACCAATTCAGAGGGGTTCGACACTTACGTCCATAAAGTACTTCAAAGGGGGCCATTTTCAAGCTGGCTTGATAGCTGTTGTTATAAGAGAATTCGGCATACGGAAGAGATTCCTCCCACTTCTTACCGAAAGAAATAACACAAGCTCACAGCATATATTCAAGCACTTGATTGACTCACTCGACTTGGCCCTGGGACTGGGGGTGATAAGCTGAATTCCAGGTAATATGAGTTCCCATAGCTTCTTGGAAACTTTCCCAGAACTTTGAAGTGAAAAGGCCGCCACAGTCCGAACTAATCTCCTTCGGAATGCCGTGGAGTGAAACAATTCTGGAGATATACAACTCTGCTAACTGACTAGCAGTGATAGTCTCCTTGACAGGCAGAAAGTGTGCAACTTTGGAAAGTTGGTCGACGACAACAAGAATAGCATCGTGACCCTTCTGTGACTTGGGAAGGCCAGTAATGAAATCCATCTGAACCTTATCCCATTTCCATAAAGGAATAGGAAGTGGTTGCAGAATTCCAGCAGGCTTCTGATGTTCTGCTTTAACGCGACGACACACATCACATTCAGCAACATATCGAGCAATGTCTTGCTTCATTTTAGACCACCAATACCTTTGACGAAGATCACGATACATCTTGGTGCTACCCAGATGAATAGACAGCGGAGTATCATTTGCCTCCTTCATGACCTTGTCAGTCATTAGCTCGAAGCGAGGTACGACAATGCGGTCTCTGAAGTACAAGGTTCCATCTTCAGACAGTGAGAAATCCCTGTACTTTTCAAGGTGAAGATCTTTCTTCATCAAATCAACTTCAGCATCTTTAGCTTGTGCACTCTTAACGGCCTTCTCAAGGTCTGGTTCAACAACCAAGGTTTTTAGGTATCCTTGAGGAACTATCTCGATATTTAGCTTTCAAAGCTCTTCATACAGGAGTTGTTGCTGTAACTGGACTTCAAGTTCACTGCAGTAGGATTTACGACTCAATGCATCAGCCATTACATTAGCCTTGCAAGGGGTATAAGAAATACCCAAGTCATAGTCTGCAATGGTCTCCATCCACCTTTGCTGACGGAGGTTTAGAGATGGCTGAGTGAACAGGTACTTCAGACTTTTATGATCCGTGTAGATCTCGCAACGATTATCGAGGAGGTAATGTCGCCACAACTGCAGTGCATAGATGGCAGCAGCTAGTTCTAGATCATGCACCGGATAATTCTCTTCATGCGGGCGCAACTGACGAGAGCCATAGGCAATCACTTTACGCTCTTGCATTAGGACACAGCCTAATACTTCACGGGATGCGTCACAATAGATCACAAAATCTTTGCGAGAATCTGGTGGAGCAAGTACTGGGGCAGATGTCAGCTTGTCTTTGAGTGTTTGAAAACTTTCCTGACATTTTTCTGTCCATTCAAATTTAACGCCCTTGTGAAGCAGATCAGTCAGAGGCTTAGCAATCTTTGAAAAATTCTCGACAAAGCGACGGCAATAGCTTGCTAGGCCAAGAAAACTTCTGACTTGTTTGACATTCCTCGGAGGATTCCAGTTAAGAATAGCCTGAACTCATTCTGGGTTAACGGCAATGCCATCTTTCGAAATCACATGGCCAAGATATGTCACTTCAGATAACCAGAACTCGCATTTTGAATACTTGGCATATAGTTGATGTTCACGCAGCTTCTCCAATACAAGCCGAAGATGTTCGGCATGTTCTTCCTTATTCTTCAAATAAACCAGAATATCATCCAGATATACCACGACGAATTTGTCGAGATAATCCATGAAGATGTAATTCATTAACCGGGAGAAGGTAGCTGGAGCATTAGTCAAGCCGAAAGACATGACAGTGTACTCATAAGAACCATAGCGAGTAACGAATGCTGTCTTCAGAATATCCTCTTCACGAACTCGGATCTGGTGGTATCCCAATCTCAAATCAAGCTTAGAGAATACTGAGGAACCAGCAAGTTGATCATACAGATTGTTGATTCTGGGAAGCGGATACTTGTTCTGAATTGTTGCTTGGTTGATAGGTCGGTAATCTTGAACCAACCGATTCGTACCATCCTTCTTCTTGACAAAGAGGGAAGGTGCTCCCCAAGCAGAAGAACTGGGGCGGATGAAACCCTTCTTAAGTGACTTGTCGATCTCTTCCTTAAGCTCGAGAAGGTGGTGCGGAGGCATCTTATAAGGACGCTTCGCAATAGGGGTAGTGCCAGGCTTCAAGTCGATGATAAACTCGACAGCTCTAGCAGGGGGTATTCCTAGAAGTTCTTCCGGAAAGACATCTTGGAAGTCATGAACGACTGGAATGTTGTCGATGCCTTCAAGAGGTGAGGCATTCAATGCATTCAGGGCATATATCTTGCTCTCGGCATTCTGAACTGTTTGGGCTGAGTATCTGACTATCTGGCCGGAAGGGTGTGTGATGCGGACTATTTCAGTGGCACAGTCAATCAAAGCTTTATGAGGCTTCAACCAGTCCATACCCAGAATAATGTCTATGTTGGAGGTCTTGAGAGCAATGAGAGCAACGGGGAACATCAATCTTCCAATCACAATGTGGTTACCGTGGCTTACCATGGCAGTTTTCCAATTAGCCCCGGGTGACTGGATTACTAATGGGGTGGACATCTCCTCAAAAGGTATATCATGGCTTCGCGGAAAACTTTCGGACATGAAGGAGTGCGACGCTCCAGAATCAAAGAGTACAGAAGCTGGGATTGAATTCACTAGAAGGGTGCCCATCACAATGTTGGTGTCCTGTCGAGCTTCTTCAATCTTGACATGGTTGACATGAACAAGCTGACTAGCAGGTGTTCTGGCCTTACGATTTCTGCTAGGATGGTTTCGACGACCCTTCCTACGGTCAACAGGATGACGTGATGAATTCTGCGACTGACCCTGAGGACAGTTGAAAGCACGATGCCCTGGTTGTCCACACTTGCGGCATAAACCATCATTATGGGGAGGAGCTACAACATTGGACTGTCCACCCTGAGTCGTTAGCTGTCTCGGGGGCGGAGGCAGACGAGGTGCAACATACGACGGCCTTGGTGTTGGAGCAGATCGGTGAAAAACATTGTGCGGGATCCAGACTCGACGTTTCTGAACAGGCTGACCCAAAGATGAGCCAACATCACGGGTGCGTTTGAGAGAGTCCTGGTATTTAGCCAGACCAGTTTCAACTCGGTAGGCTTGGCTGACAAGCGTCGCAAAGTCCTCACAATCAAGTACAAGAAGTGCGAGCTGTATATCGGAACGCAGTCCTTCATGGAATTTCTCCTGCTTGCGAGCGTCAGTGTCGACATCATCTTTAGCATAGCGGGATAATTCGAGAAATTTCCTCTGATATTCATCCACAGTCATTGTGCCCTGTGAGAGTTTGCGAAACTCCTGCTTCTTCTGGTCGATCAGACCTTGAGGAATGTACCGGGCACGAAAAGCTGACTGAAATTCCTGCCAAGTGGATACAGTTTCATCAGGCAACATACTCTTATGGCTTTCCCACCATTGAGCAGCGGGACCCTTCAACTGAAATGTCGCAAAGGCGACGTAACTGTCAGGGGCCACACTAGTTGACTTCATTTCAAACATGATGTCACGAAGCAAATCATCAGCATCTAAAGGATTGGTGGAGCTGCGGAAAACAGACGGGTTGAGGCGCACGAATTCTGGTAGAGTTATTGGAACAGACTGTTGCTGAGCATTCTGAGTTGGGAATTGAGCCAATACTCTAGTCATAAACTGATGGTTGATTTCAAACTGCTGCCTCATTTCAGTAATATAAGATGGAGGTGGAGGATCGTCAGCCATTCTGCCAAATCAATAGGGGCAGTTTAGCAAGCAAAATTGCAGGTGTATGGAATCATTCATGAAGTAAGACGCACAACAGAAGGAAGTGCAATAGATACTTCATCATAGCCACACCAGACATTCAAATCCACACATAGTCTCAGTTACAAACCGGCATTACGACAGCTGAAAGGGGAAGGCCAGACAACTAGGCGGCGCACAGGCACGCGGTAAGGAAGTACACAACGAGACATAGCAAAGGCTATATCAACCTCAGAGAAAACTGTTGGAGCGAGGAATCTGCAAGTGACAACACAGGGTGCCCTCGATAAAAGGATCCTGTACGCAGAATCTGGCCCACAATCTTGAAGCAAGGGGGAATAAATTCATATCTCCGGGTGGATGTGATCACGATAACCTAATGTTGGAGTTAGTAAAATTTTAACCCGAATAGAAGAGAGAGCAGAGTCTCCGAGTAAGGGTCGAGGAGTAAAAGATCCTAATACCACCCATTCGGCAACATGGGCCCGTAAGTCACACAGCCAAGTTAGTAAAACAGTTTTCAAGTTCTAGACTCAACTTCGGCCGAAGAGTTGGAGAAGGGGTTCCTAGAGGCAGTCGGCTCTGATACCAACCTGTGACGCCCCCGGCTTAATCGTGCACTAACCATACACGCAATGCACACGATCAAGCCTGAGGACTCACTTGAAGATATCACAACACAACTCTAAAAACATAAATAAAGTGATACAAGCTTTATATTACAAGCCAGGGCCTCGAGGGCTCGAATACATAGCTCGATGGCATACAAGCGTCAGGGGAAGCATCAGAAATCTGGGTACAGATATAATAGAGTTACAGATAGGCTTTTTAGAAAGACGGGGCAAAATAAAAAGCTACGATCAAAAGGCGTAGGCCTCCTGCGTAGGACCCTCTGAATCCTACTCCTGGTCATCGGTCGACTCCTCATAGTAGTACTCGCCGGAAGGGTAGTAGTAGTAGCAACCGTCGGCGGGAACAGTGGTCTCAAGGGCTCCGTCATCTGGTCACGACAAACTGACATGGGGGAAAAAAGAAAGCAAAGCAACCGTGAGTACTCCGAAGTACTCAGCAAGCAAGGATCTACACTACATATGCAACATTATCAAAGGGAGGCTGTATATGTGGACTGGGCTGCAGAAATGCCAGAATAGAGGGGAAAACCTAGTCCTATCGAAGACTAGCATCTTCAGCAACTTCAAGCATCTTCAACGATCTTGCAGCATTAGAAGAGTATAGTATAGCATAATGTAAAGTAGTAGTAGTATCAAGTAACAGTCTCGCCCAGAGATCCTTTCTCGACTCCCTGCGAGAAAACGATCCCGGAGCCACATATCCAGGTATCATCTCAAGTTCTAGTTGTATCGATCGGGATACAACTCCGAGTGTCCTTTACCATAGGACCGGCTATCGATAGATGTGTTCTTCCCTGCAGGGGTGCACCAACTTACCCACCACGCTCGCTTAACTCCGACCGGACACACTTTTCTGGGTCATGCCCGGCCTCGGCCAAACGATACACCGCAACCCTACCTACAGCTTAGCAGAGAGGCCCCCGTCGGTCTACCTCCTAAGCCCAAGGGGGTCTTGGGCCATCGCCCCTCGTCCTCCGGGTCGTTGCGCACACGCGGATCCAGGTACCACCCCTCAGGATGGCGCCGGCCCAGCGTGCCGCAATGCTGAACTGGACGTCTGACAGAGCTTTCGGCTGATGCTACGATGCAGAGTGCCCATAACTCTTCCCACGTGATGGTTAGTGCTATCCGACCATAGGCCGGCTCGGATCAAATATCCAAATCGTTAGTGGACTAGGGGCTTGCGGTAACGAGCAGAGACTCACGATCGATGTGACCCCGTCGCCTCGTCTCGAGGACATGCTGCAAGGGCTAAGAATGCCCGGCCGCGCCTCGTAAAATAACTCACGGGTAACTATCCATCATTCGCGGGTACCCCTCAAGGTCGACCTGCCTTTCCAAGTAACAGTATCATCAGTTATGTAAGGCATCCGTGTGGCTACCATATCAAGGGGGAATCCGAGGCATCACCCTCGTTGGACGCCCACCTGATGTAACATCAAGGTGAACGTAGGAGGCATCACCCTCGAGGTCCACACTTGAGGTGTTGCACGACTTCGTCGTTATCGGGGGTGGTGTAGGAGGAATCACCCACGCTGACCACGACCGCCTAACTAACCTACAAGGTTATCATCAGAAGTGCTGACGAGGTATCACCCTCGGCACTCGATAGTAACCCAGTAGTGTCGAGCAACTAAGGGGGAAGTGAGGTGCGGTGCCGGGGCCTGGTCTTCGATCCCGTTGATCGGGTCTTCTGATAATTCAGCGGGGCAGTCGGGATACGGGGGTCACTCATGGATCTCTAACCAGCCTATACTAAACAGTTTAGGATGAACAGGAAGGTATCAACAGCAGGTTACAATAAACAGGCTATGCAGCAGAATAGGAGCAATCATTTACAATAGCAAAATCTAATGCAAGCATGAGAAAATAGAATGGGCGATATTGGGATAATCAAAAGGAGGGGGGGCTTGCCTGGTTGCTCGGCGGCAAAGGCAAGGTCGTCAGGGGTAGTCGATCTCCGGAGCTGCGTCGGCCTCCGGGGCTCTATCGAGAGAGAAGAGGGGGAGGAAACAGCAAATATAAAGCAAATAAGAGCATGACATGACAATTCACAGAGCTAGGGGTGTTTTGACGCGGTGCTACACGATATAAGTGAAGAGGGAAAACATCCGGGAATGTTTTCCCGATGTTTGACATTTTCGAACAGATGAAATGGAGGGGAACGGTTGCATGTTCGCTATGCTATGGATGTGTGGCGGATGAACGGACCGCGAAATTGGATTCGTCTCGTCGTTCTGAGCAACTTTCATGTACAAATATTTCGATCCGAGCTATGGTTTATTTTCTACGATTTTCTAAAGTTTTTAGCAATATTCTGAATTTAATTAAATTAACAGAATTCCAGAAAAGGAATATGACATCAGCATTGTGTGGGGATGACATCTGCAGTCAACAGACTCGCTGACTGGTCAAACCTGACCTGTGGGTCCAGTGGGACCTACCTGTCATCCTCACAGTAGTTAACTAGGATTAAATTAATCCAATTACAGTTTATATAGAGGTGGGGCCTGCTAGTCAGTGGGTGATTAGCAATTTAATTAACTATTAATTAATTAAACATTTATTTATTTATTTAAAACGTTTAAACCGCGCGGGTCCCACATGTCAGCGATAGTGGCCCGCGCTGACTCAGTCAACGGGGCCCGCTGTCAGTCTCTTGGAGGCGGGGCCCAGCCGGCCACATCGGACGCCAACTGGACGCCGGCCACCGGAGCTCTCCGGCGAGGCCACACGACGGTGACAACTCCGGCGAGCCCGGAATTCGTCTACGGAGGGCCTCTTCGGCCGTTCTTTGGCTCTCTGGACCAAGCGGACGGAGCCGCGTCACGTGGGGTGAGTGGCTGGACGCGGAAGTGGCCGGAGCAACGCCAGCGACGACGGGTGGCGGCGGAGCTCCCGGGCGCAGATCGGGCACGCGTCCATGGTGCGGTTTGGCGCGCCCATTCGGGCTCATTCAAACAAGTGAGAAGTGCCGCGTCGATCTAAGCTACTATCGCGGGCTACGGTGGTCGGACGCGACAGCTACGGTGAGCTCGGGCGGCGGACAGGACACGGCGAGGCGGCGAGCCGCTAGGGAAGAATAGAGCGGCGCGGGGACGGGGCAGAGAGAGAGATGGGGCTCACAGTGCGGCTAAGAAAAGCCCTGGACAGCTTAGTAGCGCAGACGAGCTCGGGGTCGACGGGGATCGGCGGCGGGCGCTGGCGATGAAGAGAAAGGGATCGGCTCGATCCCGTGGCTGCGCTGCTTCCTGGGTCGGTGCAGAGCTCCCGCTCGAAGGAGACGAGGGTCCCGGAGCGCGTGGACACGGAGGCGAGGCCGGAGGGGCTCGGTGGCCGCGACGGCGAGAGTTGCGCGGCGTCGAAGCTTTCTGGCGCCGCCGTTTTTTGAGTGTATGAGAGGGCGAGGGAGAAACTTAGGGGGTTAGGGTTGAGGAAGGCGTCGGGGCAGCACTTGTACGCGACGGGGATCCGCGGGATCGACGACACGACGACGGACGGCGGCGTGTCAGCGCGCGGGCGTGACAGCGGTGCGAGGAGGAAGATGAGCTGCGGTGGCTGGGCCAGTTGGGCTGGCTGAGCTCACTGTGGCTTTGGCCGAGTGGCCAGGTAAGTGGTTCGTTCGTTTGCTTTTTGCTCTTCTTTTTTTTATTTTTATTTTATAGACAGAGAGGGAGAGGGATTTATTTGGGTAACCTGATGGTGTAGGAAAAATGTGGAACTAGGCCCAATAAACCCAACACACATTCAGACAGTGCCACAAATATTTTAGTGACCAAAGAAATTCATTTGTATTTTTCATAAATGAATTAGCAACAAAAAATTGCTGAAATAGCATTGTTTCAAATGCTACTGCCCATTTTTGCATAGAAGTGATGTTGTGTTCCTTAACACATAATATTTTTGGAATATTTGCAAGATGATGAGCATTTTAGTTTTCCAAATTTGAACAACTTTTATTTTCACTTTGAATTTTGAATTGCTATTTGAGTTGGAATTTGAAATGGATTATGACACTAATGATGATCAAGCATTGTTGAACATGATGACTTGGTATTATCAGGAGGTAATCACTGTAGCCATTACATAGGGATGTTACACCTGACACTGGTGACCAAGATGTCGATGCTGCTACAACTCTACCCAAAGAGAGATTTGAGTGGGATTCTGACAATGATGATTTCTTTACAATTAGATTCGGTGCTGATAGCGATTGGGTAAACTTTGCGATTCTTGGATTTCATCCTTACAAGGAAGTTGTCTATCTGTCTGCTGATATGTTTGACGTGGTGGCCTACCATTTGAGTGACTCGAAGATTGAATACCTTGGCTACTCACGCCCAAAAAGCTACTACCGTAACTCGACAAATGGCATATATGAGTCATTTGTCTATACTCCGCGAATGGTAGGCGAACTCGAGGAAGAATGTGTTGTAGCTTGTGTTGAAGATTAGCATTGATCAGGTACAATGCATGCAACTGAATAATAGGATATCTTCGTCTCCGCAGTATTCGGTTAACCCTAAACCATAGCTCGTTTTTCTTTTATTGTCCCATGTAAAACCGAGATTACGATGGTCTGATCTTTGCCTCGGCAGGCGACCCATTCCTCTTTTAGGTCGATGAACTGATTTTCTTTTTGTAGCGCCCCTCCCTTAGATATGATGGAGCCCGTCACTACCAGAATAACAGCTTACGCCGACAGCCCCGTCTATGCCGACGGCCCCCATCGGCATAGATAGACCTATCCCGATGACCTAGGACAGGCCACGTGACGAGCAGGCGTTGGTCAGCACTTGACGGCGGCCGCCGTTAGGCGATAACGTTGCCGACGGCCAGGGCCGTCGGCATAGATGTACGGACACCGTCGGGATAGGACCTATGCCGATGGCCTTTCTATGCCGACGGCCTTCCTGGCTACGCCGACGAATATGTTGCCGACGGCCCTATGCCGATGGGGGCCGTCGGCATAGGCCTGTCCCGACGGCCAGTCAGGGCTATGCCGACGGCCCTGGCCGTCGGCATAGGGTGCGATTCCGGTAGTGCGTGATGCAGCCCAAAACATTTTATGTTTTTGGTAAGCTAGCATAACAAGTTGTTCTAAAAAAACTAGCATATCAAGTTATGCTTAATTAGAGTCAACAAAGTAGTCCATTCGAGCTAAAACAGGATGTGGGCCACGAATCGCTCTGCACTTTTATTGTTGTTTCATCTTTGAACAATATCCCTAATGATAGCAATGTTTTAATGGCTGAATAATATGCTTGCCATGTTGTTCGTCAACCATGTCTAGATTCTAGATCACTAATATTTGGATGGTTGATATCTCTGAATCTGGATCCATGATGCCCAGAATTTTCTCTGGCATAACACTCTCGTGGTCTCTTTTGCTGGATGTATAGAGCTGAGGCACATCCTCTTTCTTAAATTATTTAGATTATATTTGTTGGCTGTCAATTTTTTTAGTAATGTTCATTACCATGCTGCATCTTGGTAATCTACAATGTCGAGCGATCTTTTGCCCTAAACAATCTGCATAAAAATAGCTAGAATGAATGCACATGTACATTATTTGGTTGGAATTCTCGAGTTTGATTTGGAGAGGCACACCCTAGCCATGATAGGTTTGCTGACACATTTGGATGCTGGGAGTGGGAGCGACTACCGGTACTCGATTATCCAAACAGATGACGGTGGGCTGGGTTTCCTCTATCTGTCAGGATCAAGTGCCCATATATGGAATAGGAAGACCCAACATGATGGCGTCGCGTCATGGGTGTGGGGAAGAACCATTGAGATAGACAAGCTACTGCAACTCCCACCGAATCCACAGGAGGGAGGCCATTTAATATAGTGGTAGGGTTTGCTGAGGACAGTAATATGCTGTTCTTGCGGACAATGATTGGCATCTTCACGATCCATCTCGAGTCGTTGCGGTTCAAGAAACTTTCCGGGCCTAGCAACATTCATTGTTGTTATCCATTCAAATATGAGACCATCAGCCGCCATGCCGCCCGGCTAGCAGGATGGGCCCATGATGGCAAGCAAGAGAATAGGTGGCGATGATAGGCAACATGTTATTGTGGGACTTATCGTCGCGCCGGTTTTTAGCCGTTGTTGCATGACATGTCGCTACCACATAGAGAGATTCGGTGGCAGTGATGACGAGGACGACTAGAAACCTCATCAAATCGATGCATCATTCGTCCATCGTGAGATTGTATTCAATGTGGAGTTCCTCGATGTTGCGTATGACTCATTCTTCACCCACCCCGATGTTGTGCCAGATGAACGTGCTTAGGCCATAATGGGAAATCCTAAGTGAGAACTACAAACTCTAACGTTCAAAATCAATTGGAAATCAAGAAAATAAAATCTCATTTAAGTCGCAATGCGAGAAAAATAACCATGGATCAGAGAAAATAAAAAAAGAATTGGAGGTTTGGGACGATTTAGGTGAAGTTTTTTTTTGGGGGGAGGGGTATTGATTGCATTGAGCCTTTGCCCCATCGTCGGCTCCTTATGGGCCAAATTTGACGCGGCACGAGCGGGAGCGCTTGTACCGCACGCCTTCTTGTGTGAAAACTTCAAATTCTGGTTCGGAATACCTAGTACAAGGGTTGCTACTGCACCCCGTCTTCTCCTATTGAGTTGATGAAGGTTTTCGGCATCGGTTTGGTACAAGTTGGACTTCTTATATTGGACACCGTCTTCCACTTTGGACTTGATGAAGGATTCGACGCTACTCGGGTATGATCACCGGACCCACCGTCTTCCACTAGCTTCCTATAGAAGATTTCCGGTGCAAATCTTCCTTTCACTCCTCTATCAATTACACACCATTCAAGGCTCTCTATGGTGTTGAGCCCAACCTTGGGGAAATGGCGCTCTCGAACGTCAAGTCAGCGCCCGTCTTCGACATCAAACAATGTGTGTCGACGCACCTGAGCAAATAATTTCTCTGTGCCTGACGCCCCGTCAAGAAGGAGGCCGATTGACATCAGACTGAGCCCTTCTTTGCAACAGAGAACTCCGTCTCGATCAAGCTCTAGCCTTACGCACAGTCCTCCGTCGCCAACCGCCCGTGCGCGAAGCTCACCTACAAATTCTTTGATCCGTTTAAGATCGACGACAAGATCGACTCCCTCGCCTACAAGATCGAGTTGCCGCCGGACAGCCACATCTACCTTGTCTTCCATGTGTCGCAGCTCAAGCCGTTCACCCCAACTACACTCCGGTCTTCTCCAAGCTGCCACGGCCGTCGGTACTCTCGGGCCGCGATGACAAACCTGAAGAAGTCGTGGAAAGGCGCATGGACAAGTGCACTGACAACACCATCATTCAACTCAAGGTGTGTTCGCTCTCGTCATCAACGGATGCCACTATACCTTGGAGGACTACGCTACACTATGGCGGCGCTTCCCTATAGCAACAATCGGGCA
Organism: Thinopyrum elongatum; assembly: GCA_011799875.1. Lineage (NCBI taxonomy): Eukaryota > Viridiplantae > Streptophyta > Magnoliopsida > Poales > Poaceae > Thinopyrum > Thinopyrum elongatum. The sequence goes on along the minus strand of CM022302.1, from coordinate 69,651,738 downwards.
AGGCGCGTCAACCACTGCAGATGGAGCTCCTTCTGCAGTGTCACACCTGCATCCTCTCGCGAAGCAGTGGACTAGAGTTGGGTTGGGCCATCAGGATATGTGAGTGTGGGGCCCGTGTGTAAGGCCTCGAGTGTGTGCTATTTAGTTGTGCGTCTCTGGGAGGAGATGCATGCGTTTTGTGTGATCTCTTAACCTCGCCTGCTCTCTCTTTGTAAGGTCAACTCTAACCGACCCCCTAAAGTTAACGGAGTAAAAGGCTTAGTGGAGTATATATACTTCACTAAGTTTTGGCCGGATCTAGCCGATCCCCTAAACTTAGCAGAGTAATTTTTTTTCATTTGCATTTCAATTTTGGCCACCGAAACACATTTCTTTGCTTCTTTATTTCATTCAACGACATTGGATTACATAATAATTCACCGCTTCTTTGCTAGAAGAGTAAGATCAAAGAAAACAAGAACCACAGTTATACATTTTAGAAGATATCCAACTTCCATAACTGCTCCCACTAGTTGGATTAATATCTTCTTGATGCCTTCATTGTTGATATGCGGATTCTCGATCTTGCATGCTTCATTATTCTTCTTTGATTCTAAAGAAGTAGACATTGTTTCCCCTTTAATTTCTTCTCTGATCTCATATCTAGTCTCATGTTTAGCCTCAATTCTAGCAACGAGTGCACGAACATCTACTAATTTTCGTGCTATCAATAGATGGATGTATTCTTCTTCCCCATACTAAAACGAGCATCCATCATCCTACACACATAGATGAGTATCAATGAGCTACCGAAATTGAACCGAATCTGGTGAAAAACCGAATCAAAACAAGAACATACCCCATCGTTTGTGCATTTGAAGAACACCCATCCGGGATGTTGCGGCGTGGTAGAAACTCTGCGCATCACTTGTCTTGTGCAGTCATCGCACTGTATGACCGGCAGCTGCAAGCCGGTGAGCCGCTGCGTGAGCGCCGAGCCCGGGTGACGGGCGACCGTGTAATTGCCGGCGAACCAACGGCGGGAGCGATTAGAGTGGCTAGAGGAAGAGCCGGTACCTGCATGTGGCGCAGAGGCTTTGCCGGGGCTGTGTGGGCCGCTTCCCTGCCAATCCATGGCAAGGCGCAGCCGCCGGTGGCCGGAAACGCCAAATCCGGCGGCGGCGACAGCAGTCGCAGATCCCCTCGATTTTTGGCCACCGGCGGGACGAGGAGGTGGTGGAGGACACCGGCGGAGGCCTACAAGGCTTACCCGGTGGCCGACCGGTGCCGGCGGGGAGGGGGAGTGGTAGGAGGGGCGGCGGGGGTGTAGATGCGGAGCGGGAGGGGAGGGAGAGGCAGCAGAGGAGAACCGCGCCGTTTTACTTGGCGGAGCAAAGCAGGAGTAAAAATAGGAAATTTGTAGGTAGTGAAGTAAAATTATACTCCGTTAGGCCGGATTGGAGATCAGCTAGGTGCCGGTTAGTGGAGTAAAAAGCAAAATATATTCCACTAACCGGTTATAAGGGATCAGTTAGAAATGCCGTAATCGCACCTCTTTCTTCCCATGCAACTCTATCTCACCCACTCCTTCAATTCCCCCTTGCACGATCTGTTCTTCCAGATCGGGTCTTTTTTTAACACATTACAGACACGAGCTCTTGTATATACGCAAATACACTCATCCTATGAACGGACACCCTACCCCTATGAGCACCTTCGAGAGACCAAGCCAGCATATCATCTTGAGATTTTACGAAGTCATCGTAGACACCTCGTAGTCGACGGGAATATCTCCTTCCACTAAACACGCATTGCTGGAAATCCTGAAATAAATCCAAGATAAATGCAAGCACCAGGACTTGAAGCCTATTGGGCTGTGGATACCACTGTCTACGTAACCATCCAACCACACGTTGGTTCGTAGATCGGGTCGTTACATGGTTCTATACCAGTATATAACCGTTTTTCAGTTGAGTATATCTATTTTTAGAAGAGTTTTTTAGTCTATTTTTTAAAGAGCTGTATATTGATTTTTTAGGTTAAAACGTTCTGGGCTTTATTCCAACTATAAAATGAACATTTTGGGCTTCAGTCTCATTTCCAGTGTAAGTTTGGGCCGATCCACTTCATTCGTTCCATCCACACACATACCGTGGCTTCTGCCTGCTGCTTCGAGTCCACCACGCACCGCACCACATCCCGCATGAACTGTGAGGAGGAGAGCCCGATGACGGCGAGCCTCCCCTTGCCGGCGGCGCCGCCGCTGGAAGACGATGACCTGCTAACCGAGATCCTCCTCCGCCTTCCCCCGCTTCCGTCCTCGCTCCCCCGCGCCTCTGCCGTCTGCACGCGCTGGTGCCGTCTCATCTCCGACCCCAAATTCTTCCGCCGCTTCCGCTTCCGCCACCGCCGCAACCCTCCCCTCATCGGTTTCCTCCTCATGGAGGAGGGCATGTGTCGTGTCTCCTTCGAACATTCTCTGGACGCCCCCAATCGTGTCCCCACGAAGCGATTCTCCATGAAGTACGACGACGGCGATCAGATCGCCAACTGCCGCCATGGCCTCGTGCTCATCTTCACCCGCGAGCGGGACCAGGTACTGGTGTGGGACCCTGTCACGGGCGACAAGCACCGCATTGCCGTTCCCTCATGGCTTCACATGGAGGAGACCCCAACCAAGGGGGCAGTGCTTCGCGCTGCCGGAGTCGATCACCACTTCCAGGTTGTCCTGGTAGCCATTGATGGTGCACGAGCCATCACCTACGTTTACTCATCGGAGGCCGGCATATGGAGCAATCTCTTAGAAGCGCCGCTTCCATACAAGCCTGGGGATTCCCTCCTCTTATCGGAGACGGTGACCGGCCTATGGAGTTTCCTCGCCTCATCTCCGGTGTTCTTTACTAGTAGGCCAGCTGTTATGGTTGGGGATTCCCTTTATTGGCTACTTTCCAATGGCATCCTTGAGTTTGATCCAGATAGGCAGAGGCTAGCTATGATATCTGTGCGAGAGGACATGCGTGTCAAAAGCTACACCGACATCGCGATTATGCAGGCAGAGGGTGGTGGGCTTGGTTTACTCACTCTGTCAGACTTCCATGCCCAAATATGGAAAAGAGAGGCCAATTCTGATGGTGTTGCTTCATGGATCATTGGAAGAACTTTAGAACTTGACAAGCTAATTTCCCTTGATTCAGAGATGAAGATGGGGAGCATATTGGTAGCAGGGTTTGCTGAGTACAATAATATGGTGCTCCTGCGTACACCTACTGGACTCTTCATGGTCCAGCTTCAGTCATTGGAGTTCAAGAAACTTTCCGAAACCTGCGCCTCTTTGCACTATCATCCTTTTGAAATTGTTTACCCTGCAGGTAATGGCACGCCTTCGCACTTTGGGTATGAAAAAACGAAGTTAATTTTGATAATTGGTTGATGGAATCCTGCTCACTTGTTTCTTTTCCTGCTTCGCGACCTCTTCAACATATAGCGTTTGTTCTGTAGTGTTTCTGTTCCAATGTTTATGTGCTGGTGTTTTATGCCATGCTTGTAATCTGGTTCACGTCTGCTACTGATAGCTATAGCTAGTGTCATGTTTCATATGTCACCAGTTCAGCTTTCATATCCAGGTGATGGCTGTCATAAATGTGTTGTACTATCTGCTTTGTCAAACAAATATTTATCGATCTTCTCCTAACATTATGATATTAACACCACTGAACTGTGGTGCAAGTCAGAGCTAGCAAACTCTCTTTATCAGTTCATTATATGAATAATCATACAGTAAAATAATAAACACCAAGATTGGCAAATTATTTCTGTTATAGTTGAGCTAAATTTCCGGTTGCCTGCATCTTGGCAGATGCAAGAATTCTTATAAGGGTGCATAATTTCAGTGCAGTTTTTCTCAAGATATGATAACTAGTTTCAATAAACTGAAATGTCAAGTAGGCAACTCAATAGGTACATTTGGAAGCTTAAATCTAGTTCAGTTTCTTTTATTCAATATTACTATCTCTGTTAATTTTGATAATAATCTTAAATAGATAGTGAAGAATTTGATTGAAATTTATGATTTTTTATTTGATCGCTTTTAAGTTGCAAGTAAAAGTCCATTTGTGTGAGAGAGAGAACTAAAGAATTGAGTTCATTTCTTTTTAGTCATGATCACTTTTTGGCTGGGATTTATTTGTATGATCTTTTTGCCAATATGGCATGGAACAAGCTTAATATTTCGGATGGTTTGTCTCTTGTGACTGGTTAACTGTGTGGGTGTGCATGCTCTTCGTTTTTTACGATATTCATTTTTGGAATATTCTTTAAAAATTGACAGTAGATGTGGTTTATTTATCTATTCCCCATATTATATCAAAACTGTCATTTTTTAAAATTCAGCTGTGAATTTATCTAAGTATGTATTTGATGTGTCCTCTTATCTATTTGACCTTTTGTTGGAATGGCATTGGTTGTTTGACTTACTTACAGAGACATGCATTGGTGGTGGACATGATGCAGCTGATCTTCCACCCGATACATAAGATGAATCATGTCAGATTAATAGATTATCATGATGTACTGGTTGAGCAGGTAAGCTTATCTTTTGCATGATGTATGTTGAGCTATCGGAACTGTTCCTTAAGAAAATGTACTCTTTTCCTTTTTACTGCCATGACTCAAGTGCCAAGTTGAAAGAGAGGACTCTTGAGATGTTCTCTACAACACTCTTTTCTTAGCTCCAATGCTTGGTTAGCAGGTTATGTCTTGAATCTTTGCTGCAAGCGCTGCTTCGTCATCCCTTCCTCAGCAGCTCTCTTCCTCATGCCTTCACCCACCTGCCCTTTGCTTTATTTGCTAATGTTTTACCGGCCCTCTCCACTGGATGTGTTCTTTCCCTTTCCCAATTGTTCCATCCAGCTGCCTTGTTTTTAGTTACCTCCTCAGTACTCCCCCGATTGCTTCTGGTAGTGTGAGTTCTTCCCCTCTAGCTTCTCCGATGACTAGTGAACAAGGACCCTTCCACATTCTGTGTTTGTGCATATCCTCGTGCCTACTTAGAGATGAGAATGCTGTCATGCTAAGTAGTAGCAAATGAACTACTTACACTTCACTGTGCTTCTGGGAGACATTTTTGTTCAACTTCTACTTGCTGTTACATTGGCTTTTAACTCTTTTCTCAGGGAAAGCCTTTAACTCTTATTATGTTATTGTTAAGGATCTACTAAGTCACAGTGTAACTTGCATGTTGGTCCCGTCTATGCAAGTAATTGATAAGTAGCAGTACATGAGCATTTGTTTACAAATTTCCTTTATTCATAGACTTATAGGTTTGCCATTTACAGTCCTGCTTATTGTGGATCATTGGGATACCTAGTGAAGAAACCATTATCACAATACATAAAGAGTATTTCTGGAAGTATCCCGACGAGACTATGAGCTGGGCATATGTTTATACTTTACTACTCCATGAGCTCCTCATATGCCCACTATTTTTCCGGCCGGCCTCTACTCAGACTAGTGTGGCCAAATAATTATAATATTTGAAGTTAAAAGTGCACTACCACACTACAAATTACCTACCGATGTTCTATGTTTGAGATGTTAGTTCTGTCTAGTAATGTTGAGATGGCTTTTGGCACAATTTCCACCCTAACATTTTCTGTTTGAGTCATACAACACCAATAGCTTTTCCTGAATGATAGTATACGTTTCATTGACCGGTGATATTTGCTCTGCAGGTATCTACTTATATTCTGGCGGCTGAGATGCAGAAATGGGCTTTTGGGTGTAATTCCTTTCATTCCTATGCTCGATGTGGCACTTGTAGGAATCAATATATCGCTTCATTAGCTAACTTCTGCCTGTTATCTAATTTCCGTACACATTTGTTAACTGGCACAAATGTTGATGGCACTTGCCTTGTGGTGGACCCACCGCTGATTGGCCTTGCTTGCTGTTATTTTGTGCGCATGTGTGGGCGTGTTTGACTATCTTCCATGTTGTCTCAAGCATGTTGATTTCGACATCAGATTTCTGCTTACGTTTGTTGCATGATGCTCCATTTTATGTGCTTTTCTGTTGATTTTCTATCTGGTTCCGAGCTAGATATCTGGAGGCTTAGACTAACTACTCCCTCCATTTCTAAATATAAGCCCCTTTATAGATTTCAATACAGACTACATACAGATGTACATAGACATATTTTAGAGTGTAAGAGCATGATTGGTTTGATGCGAAAAATTGGCATACCAACATTTGACAAATGCCAAATATTGGCTAGTGCTTGGTTGATTACCACGTTTACTCGCCAACCTCAAAATAAGTTGGCAATTGTTGGCAACTTTTAATACTGCCAATTGCCAAATGTTGGCATCAAACCAATTATCATCTAAATTCACTTATTTTGCTCAGTATGTAGTCCATATTAGAATCTCTAAAAGGTCTTATATTTAGGAACAGAGGGAGTAATAATGAATGACGAATTGCATACCTGGTAGTTGGTAATAAGGAGCTATCTGTATGTTGAATTGCACCTGCATTAGCCTGCTACTCTACATAAACAGCTGGCGATTCAACCACGGCTAATTTGCATTGCTCTTTTGCTTTCTTTCCGATGTTGGATTGCTGGGGATGCCTGGATTGGTTGGCTAACATTTTGATGAGTTTTGAGGAAGTCTTCTTGCTCACAAGAAAAGGCTGAACAATCCGGTTGTGAACAAGACAGGTAAACCAATGGCAAGACAATATTAGCACCTCTTACACATCGATGACTGCATATTTGCTTTAAGACTAGCAAACTTTGACTTGACCGATGTGATGAAGCAAGATACAGTGCATTTTATACCTAATGCTACCCGCTTAACATCCTAATCCTATGGTCTAACAAAGCCTTCCAGATCTGACATTTTATCCTGCGGCCAGGAAGTCATGCTAAGGTCCAACTAGACCATGCCTTGGAGAATAAGCCGCCATCGTAGAAGCCTTGCGTAGGTCGGAGATCCCAGAGCCAAACCATCTCCATAACAAACTTCGGTCGGCTTCCCACGGCAATAGAGAACAGAAAGCACAAAACCACCGGAGGCCGATCTATCGCTTGGGGAGACACAATGGGAGAATAAAGGCCATAGTGTCATTGCTCACCCAAAGGCTGTGGGAACAAAGCAAAAAACCCAAGGGACCGCCTTCTGCCGTCGAAGCTGTTGGTTGTCCGCAACACCACCACCGTGAAGAGTAGGATGAAGAGGTCTAGTACCTTGACTCCAGCACAAACACATATATACGAAGCGCCCACCAAGAAAAGAAGGACCGAAGGCAGTGTCGACATTGCTTCCTAGATTCATAAACTACTACACCACATTGCATAAGTGCATTCAAATTTGAATACAAAGAATTGAACTAAAAAAGTCGTAATACTTAACATAGTGATTGAACATCACAATAGCCCATAATTAAACATCAATTGAACTAAAAAAGTCATAGTACTTAACATAGTGATTAAACGCGTCACAATAGTGCATAATTAAACATCAATTGAACTAAACAGTGCGTAATTGATATAAACCGATCTAAGTAACCTAAAATGAGCCACTATTCTTCGTTAGAGGAGATGACCATGGGCTTCTTCCCCTTGCGGGAGTTTGATGCCTTGTCGTCATTGGTGCCTTCTGTGAGGCCTTGTTCGTGGAGGAGTCCAAGCCACCAGTGTCGAGCCAGGCCTTGAACTCTGACGGTGCTATGTGTATGGCTCAGGGGGCAACGCACCCCAGCCTTTAGATCTTTTGTGAAGATTTTTTTGGTAGTAGCTTAGATTGAGAAAAATAGAAACTTTTGCCCCTCCAAGGATTCATATTTTCTCGGTGGCACCCCAGTCATCCCATGCTAGCTCCCCCATGGGGCAATGTGTTCCTCGAGGCCCTCAAGATCGGTGCAGATGGTGGCGATCATGGCCTCGTCCGCGTGTGTGACTTTCTATGACCGCCTTGGTGGCCAAGTGCTCGTCAATCTCTTCTCTTCCACTTCCCATAACTCGGATCCGGGGACTATTACTAGTAGAAAAAGGCGCATTTGTCCCGGTTCATAAGGCCCATTTGTCTCGGTTCGGAAACCGGGACTAAAGGGTCGGGACTAAAGCCCAACACCTTTAGTCCCGATTCTTATATGAACCGGGACAGATGGGGCTCCACGTGGCCGCTGCGGCGAGCCCAGAGAGGAGGGCCTTTAGTCCCGGTTGGTAACACCAACCGGGACCAAAGATCATCCATGTGTCAGCAGCTCAGGAGGTGGGGTTTTTATTTTTATTTTTTTTGAAAGGGGGGTGAGGTTTGGGGGTTTTGTAGGGTTAATTTAGGGGTTTCATATATTATGTTAGCTAGCTAATAGCTAAAGAGAAGTGTCCTCTCTTATCTCCGTGCTTGGTCGACGCTACGTACTATACGTATAGAGAGGACTCGACACGCTAGCTAGTAAGCAAATGAAGGAAATCATTAAGTACACAAGATCGTCATGAACATATACAGAGAGAAGTGATCGACCTCCTCCTTCTCCGAGAGATTGGTCGAACAACAAGTTTTCGTATATCTATTCGACGCTACTAGCTACATATATACAATATAAGATCTCTTACAATCCCTAACATTTGATGTCAAGTTCCACATAGTATTCTCGGGCTGGATTGATGACGTGGTCAAGAAAGAATCCCGCCAATTCCTCTTGAATTGCTTTTATGCGATCTTGTGGTAGGAGTTCATTCCGCATCTGCCAAATCTAATTTGAAGAAGGGGGTCAATACATATATATGAATGAAACTCAACACAAATGATGGTAATAAAATAAAATTATGAATATTGTTGCTTACGTACTTCATATTGTTTTTCAGAGTAGCCCCGCTTAGAGGTCGTCGCGTTGTAGATGTACTCGCAAATGTAGTATCCACAAAAATTATTCCCGCCTTCCTGCCACAACCACTTGACGAGAAATAAAGGTCAATCAAACTGATAATCAAGCATTATAAATGGTATTGATGAAACTAGTTAGAATCAATGGGAGATGCGCGGAACTAGTTAGTAGTACTTACTTTCGGGTGTGTAAATCGCAGCTCCCCCGGCAGTCCCGGAGCTTCTGCGGTGAACACTTTCCAAACCCTGCGAGACAAAGAAAATAATTACTTGATATCAGGAAATGAACAAAGTTGCCGATATGGTGCGATAATGATCGATTGAACTTATTTTTGGAGCATTTCAGTCATGGCCGCATACTCCTTGGGATCTTTTCGTCTTGAGTCTAAGACGGTTACTAGTCCCTGCTCAAGCTTAATCTCTAGGAGAATAAAATGAAAGCTGCGCACGCATGCATAACTCATCAATTACATTACTATAACCTCGAGTAATAAGGGAAACCGAATATGCAGAAGACAGTAACACTCACTTGAAGTTGTAAAGAAAGAGTATTTTATCTTTGTTTTGATTTTTAAGCAACGATTGTAGCAAGTTGGCCTCGGTTTCTTTCGCATGATATGTAACCGTCCATTCATCTATGAGATTTGTGTTAATGAACCCAATATCATAGATTTGTGCATTTCTGCATTCGACGATCTTCAATCTGCATAATATAGTGAGGATAATTATATATACATGCAATGAAAGAGCTGAGCTATATATAGAGACTTAATTACAGAAGTATAGTACTTACATACAGTAGCAAGTGATGATTATTTTATCGAGGTCCTTTTGATTAAAAAACTGGAAGAACTCCTCAAATAGAACAGACAACAGATCAATTCCAACGAGGTCGTGCTCCTCTTTAACTCTCAGCGTCAAAATATCCTTCCCGGACTTGCAGGTGTCCATGTACCACTTATGGAATCTTCGCATCATCGTTGTTAGAGGAGGATCACCAGGTCTGACGAGAGGCTTCCCGTACTGGTATTTGTGTTCGTCCACCTTCATTGTATCAAAATGTGCATCGTCGGGCAGGTAATCACCAGGATTGGTACCGGGCAGCATCCCCGGCAGATTTGCGACGATATCGCTAGACACCTTGAGCGGGGGGCACGATTGGTTTGCCTGTTCGCCGAGCTGTTCAATTTTTTCCCTCTTCTTCGTTGTTGTAACCTTTTGTCACTTGAAGTAGTTCCCGACCGGCGCGCTCCTTCCACTGCCTTTTTCAGAGCGCGGACATGGTTGTCATCCGGCGGAGGCGGTGGTGGTCACTTCAGGTTCTTCAAAGTGCGCTCCAATTTCACCGGATCCATCTTCTCCTCCGGAGGTGGATTTTTCTTTGCAAAAAAGTCCTTCACTTGGGCTTGACAGATCTCCTCGTTTTCCTCCTCGGTCATCTCGTATGGTAATCTATCTAGAGGCTTGATAGATGGACCGAATTTGTATTGCCTCCCACCTCTGGCTGTACTGCTAGACGCCGGCCGAGCAGCCGGAGCGGCTGCGGCTATTTTCCTTCGTTGCTTACGAGGCAGAGAAGGAGGCGGAGTGCTACGACACGCCGGAGCAGCCGGAGCGGCGGTGGCTGTCTTCCGCTGTTGTTGACGAGGCGGAGAAGGAGGCGGGCTGCTCGGACGCGCCGGCGCAGGCGGAGAAGGAGGCGGAGTGCCGCCACGCGCCAGAGCAGCTGGAGAAGGAGGCGGAGTGCCGCCACGCGCCGGAGTAGCTGGAGAAGGAGGCGGAGTGCCCTGATCACTCGCCAGAGGAGGAGGCGGAGGAGGAGGCGGAGTGCCCTGACTCGCCGGAGGAGGAGGCGAAGGCGTCCAGTTCGGAAGGTTGATGAGCTCCTTCCGCCATAGACATGGCGTCTTCAGAGCAAGACCCAGCTGAGTCTCCCCTTCACCGGTAGGGTGGTCAAGCTCGAGCTCCTCAAATCCCTCCGTTATTTCATCGACCATCACAACAGCATAGCCTTCTGGAATCGGAAGGCAGTGAAAAGTTGCGCCGGGTCCAGAAGGTGCAACAGAGCCGACAACCGCCTTGACTTTGAGGTGCTGCCATTGCGCCATAAGGTGGCAATCTTGAGCCTCCGTGATAGCATCCACGGGGTAGCTGGGAGCCGTGAAGTGAGGCTGCTGAAGGAACTCGGTGGAAGCCACGCTGCTTCTCCGCTGAGATGGCGGGGTAGCTTCTGGGGTAGCTTCGGCAGGTCGCTGCCTCTGAACTAGTGCTTGTTCCTATAGCGCTCGTACCCTTGCATTCAGCTTCTGCAGTTCGTTCTGCTCCAGTTTCCTCCTCCTCTCCCGGGTTTTGTAACTGCCTACGCTGGGAACCCTTCCTTCCACGCAACGGAGCCTGCCGTGCCTCATGTTCATCCTGGGTGCTCAGGATTCCCAAGGGCCTGTCTGAGCTCGTCGTTCTCTCTATCGGAAACGAACGTCCCTTGCTGCACTGCGGCGATATACTTCTGAAGCTTCTTGACGGGTATTTCAAGTTGCTCCTTCGTCCAACGACACTTCCCTGTTTCAGGGTCCAAGGTTCCCCCAACCCCGAAGAACCAAGTCCTTGAACGGTCTGGCCAGTTCAATGTCTCTGGTTCGACCCCTTTATCAAGCAGGTCCTTCTCAGCCTTGTCCCACAACGGCCGGGCTTTGAGGTAGCCACCTGACCCCGTGCGATGGTGATACTCCTTCTTTGCAGCATTTTTCTTGTTTGTCGCTGACATCTTCTTACTCTTCTCCGATGTCTTGTGGGCCACAAATGCGGGCTAGTGATCTCTTATCTTCTCAAATCGGCCGGTGAATTCTGGAGTCTTCCCTTTGTCGACAAACATTGATTTCAACTCATTCTTTCACCTCCTGAATAGATCTGCCATCTTCTTAAGAGCATGAGCCTTGACCAATGGCTCTATAACTAGCTTATCCGGATCCTTCTCTGGCAGTAGGGTGAAATTTGCCTTCAGCGTGGTCCAAAGATCATCTTTCTGTCTATCGTTGACAAAAGACACTTGAGGGTCTTCGCTCTTAGGCTTATTCCATTGGTGGATGCTGATCGGGATCATGTCCCTAACAAGAACCCCGCACTGAGCAGAAAATGCTTCCTTGGTCCGGCTGGGTTCAATCGGTTGGCCATCGCCCTTGATTGCTGTGATCGTGAACCTTTCATCCTGGCGCAACCTTTTCTTCGGGCCTCGTCTCGTTACCGAAGTTTGGCTCGATCCGGAGGGCTAGAAAAGAAGAAAGAAGAGAGTTAATATGTGTACATACCAAAACAATTAATGCATGAATTAGCTAGTCAGCACAGGCTTAATTAATATATGTACCTCGCCGGACTTTGCAACAGCTCCTTCCTCCGTTCGCTCACCGGAGCAGTCATCACGGTCTCCTTCCACCGGCATTCCGTCACCGGAGCCATCATAATCATGTCCTTCCACCTCCATTGTTCGATCACCGGAGCCTGCTTCACCCTCTCCTTCCAGACCATCGGTGTCGTTGAGATACGACAAGACATCACCTCCGCCGAGGATTATGTCCCCCAACAACTATTCTGCTTCGATGTCTCGGTGCTCCATAGTTTCTGCAAATATTACAACATGTCAATTAATATACAAACATGACAGATGGATATATTAGTGCAAACGTAGACCTAGCTAGCTCGACGCTTCTACGGTTTGGGGTGGCCTCGACAACGCTTCTAGGGTTTGGGGTGGCCTAGGCAACGCTTCTAGGCTTGGGGTGGCCTCGACAACGCTTCTAGGGTTTGGGCCGGACCGCCTCTCTCATGAATGTCCGACGTCCGGACCGACAAGGGATTTAACAAAATGACGCCATTCTAGATGTGCAGAAAATGGTCCATATTTTTCCTGATCTCATCTACCCTTCTATATGTCACGTTGTCTAGTGTCAAAGAATTCAAGAAAACCATGACTTCATCATTAGCCGAAAATGACAGGCGTATAATGGTACGAAGCTCTTCAAAGTTGTTTTGGAACGGAGTTCCCGATAGAATAATTCACTTTTTGGTACAAAGTTCAGTAAGAGCCTTCCGAATATCGCTATTTGAAAGGCCTTTGCTGAGCGGCCGGACGGGTTCCTCAATTGCAAGCAGCACCACCTCCTCCAACACAACCAACGCTGCTTACCTTTGAGGAGTTTGTGGCACAGCAGCACGATGGCCCCTCGCCGGTATGTACATCCCTAAACTATTCACCCAAAGCATATCATGCCTTTCAACATAGTCATATATCCCGTTAATATGTCTTTTCAACATCCAGGGAACCGGTGGATCAACCGTTGGCGGTGGTCTTCGTAGCACTCCCGAGTCACGGAGCCCGACCACTCCGATCCACAGAGGCGGAGGTGGAGGCAGTCTTGGCGGTAGCGCTACCTGTGACGACCTGGGCTTCAGCGGTCTTGGCGGTGACGACCTCCGCGGTGCTCGACATCCTGCCGCTTAAGACTTTTGGTTACTTGTGTGCTTATGCTTATGTCTTTTAGATGACTTGTGTGTGGTGATGATGATGATAAACTTGTGGTCTTTGATGGTCCTTTAGATGACTTGTGTGCTTCTTTATATGCTTATGCTTATATTTATGTTGATTGTGATGATGCTTATGCATATATTGTTGTGACGGTGCCGGATGATACTTAGATGTGTTCTATATGTGTATTTCCATCATATATATCTGCTGTATATTTGAATTGAATTGATATGAAAACAAACTGGAAAAAGAAAAAAAAATCAAATAATATCTATGCCGACGGCCTAACCGTAGGCATAGCCCTGGCCTGAGCACCCAGTTGCTGACACATGGCAGATATGCCTACGGCCTAGCCGTCGGCATAGTTTCAAACTATGCCGACGGCTAGGCCGTAGGCATAGCCCTGCCCCATGAGAGCCCAGCTGCTGACACGTGGCAGGGCTATGCCTACGGCCATAGTTTCAAACTATGCCGACGGCTAGGCCGTAGGCATAGCCCTGTCCCACACGTCAAGGAGCTTTACGAATTTTAGAGTGTGACGAGACAAAGCTGAGCACAACATACAAGGCCTTAAGGGCATCTCCAGCCGTTCGGCGCCCCCAGGGGCTGAAATAGCGCCTCCTGGGGGCTCGCCGGCGCTTTTTTCGCCTTCGGGGCGGTTGGGTTTCCAACCGCCACCCCAAGTTGGCCCCAGACGCTGGTTTTTGAAAATCAAAATCGGCCAAACTTCGTACAAAATGACACAAATTTGGAGGAAATTCAGGCATTTTCATTGATATTTGTACAGACTTAAAACATAATCTAAAAACTAAACTAAAACTACTACTACGCCGCCGCCGCCGCCGAGCCTTCTACATGCCGAGGAGCCTGTAGAAGTACATGTAGTCGCCGCCGCCGTCGTCGTCCTGCGCGCCGCCGTCACCGTCCTTGCTGCAGCCCTAGCCTGGGTCGCCGTGGCGGACGGGGTTGGACGGCCCGGGCGCCTCCTTGTCGGTATCCTCAAGGATGATGACGCCGCCCTCCTCGTGGCCGCGACGCCTGGCGGCGATCTCCTCGAGGGCGCGGCGCTGGCGCTCCATCTCCTCGCGGACGTAGTCGTCCCGCGCCCACTTCATGCCGGTTTCGGCGGCGGCGGCCATGGCGAGGTGCTCCTGCTTGATGACGAATGGCAGCGTCGCCGGCTCCTTCTTCGGCCTCACTAGGCGAAGGTGGCCGCGGGGAGATGGGGAAGGCTGGCGGCGACCCTCGTTTATGACGAGGCCGCCACCGCGGGTGCGCCGACGCTCCGGCGTCTCCAGCGGCTCAGCCCTGACGGTGGCGAGCGGCGCCACGCCGGAGGAGTGGGCGGCGGAGGAGGAGGGAGCGTCCTCCATGCACCTCGGCAGCCAAGAGCTACCGCTCCGGCGGGAGAACGTGGGCGCCGCCGGGTACTCCATTGGCGGCTCGTTGCCGCCCTCGAGGTGGTCGAGGACAGCGTGGAGCGTGCGCCCGGGGACGCCCCACCATAGGCGGCGTCCGTCGGCGTTGTGGCGTCCCCTCACCTGCGCGTTATTGGTGGAGGCGAGCTGCTCCTCGTGGCGGCGTTGGAAGTATGCCGTCCAGAAAGCGTGGTTGCCGGCGGCGTACTTCGGAAGGTCCCGCACCTTCTCCGGCAGGGACGCCGAAACGCGCGCGATCTCGGCGTGGCGGTGGTGGAACGGGGACACCTTCGGCGCTGAGCCTCCACAAGCCCGGCACGCGCATGTCCGGCGGCACCGGGTAGTTCACCTCATGGAGGAGGTACGCCTCCCACTCGTGAAGGTGGCGGCGGCCGAAGCCGTTCGCCGCCGCTCCGTCGCCTGGGAATCGCTCGCCCATCGGTGGCTTAAGAGAGGGAGGGGGAGCGGCCAAGGAAAGAGGGTCATCGGCGGCGAGAGAGAGAGAGAGAGAGAGAGAGAGAGAGAGAGAGAGAGAGAGAGAGAGAGAGCCTTTTATAGCGGCGGGTGGGCGGCGAGCGGGCGGCACCGTGTGGACGCGTGGCGGGAGAGGGCGGGGCGCGCGGCGGCGGCGCCTTCACTGCGCCGCCCGTGAGGAATCAATGGAAGGCTGACCGGCGGCAGCCTTCGCATTGATTCCCACGGGAAAACGAGGCGAGGAGGACGACGAAGGCGCCCAGTTGCTCACTCGGCGGGTCCACATGTTTTCCCGCCAAATTCATTTCCCCTGGCGCCCCCGGGCGCCCCCAGTACGTCGGGTTCGGCCTGGATCCGTCGGCGCCAATTTCGACCCTAACCAGCGAAAACTAGGCTCCTGGGGGCGCGACTGAGCCTTTTTTTTTACCCGACGATAAAAAAGGGGCTTGGGGGGCCTGTTTGGGGGGGGGGGGGGGGGGGGGGGGGGGGGGCCGAGTGGAGATGCTCTAACAATGCCTCGCCACATCAAGACCTGCCGAATGAAAGAACCCCTCAACACTGGGATGCAACATGACATAAACTAAATTTTGCCATGTCCTTCATGCACGAAAACACAACCAGGTTTTCACCGAGTAGTCTTTTCTTCTTCAGTTCATATATTCTATAAATTTCTTACCATTTTCAATGATTATTCTATGCAGTATAGCATGGTCTAGCCAATATTTTGTCATGGTATTTTTTTTGGCAAAGCTATTGGGCATCTCAGATTCTTAGATGTTATTGCATGTGTGGTGTAATTAATAAATTTCCCATTGCCTAAAAAATTGTTGAAAATTTCTTGGTATTTAATTTGCTAACTTAAGCATTATAATCATAGCAAATTATACAAAAGCAGTGGGAAGTTTCTGCGACAAAGACAATAGTAAGTACATGAGTCAGAGATAATCATCACATTATTGGACATCATTTTCTATATCCTGTACACAAAGATAGCAATTTCAAGTTAAATCAGACATGTGTCATTGTTGTACATTAAAACAATATTCATACATCAAAACATTTATAAAATCAATAGCATCTGGGGTTTTTCTACCTGAGCTGGTACTGGTACCTTGGCCTTGCCTTGATTGGGCTTGTGGTGCGCCAATACCTATGGATACATGAAAAGGACAAATAACACAATAAATTATAAATGTGAAATGCATACAAAGAGCACAAAAGTTTTTAGCACTGGATGAAAGGGATTGATATAGAGAAGTTAAGAGTTATCACTGATAGTGTAGTCCGGCTATGGAGCCGGTTAGAAAAATAAATGCAATGCAGGTAAAGTAACTTTGTTTCTTTTTGTAAATACGTGTTCTTTTATATGCAATGCAGGTAAGTAACTTTGCATTTGAGATGTTCACGCAGAGGTCTAGAGTTCTTGCATAATTAAAAACAATAATTTTAATGCAGAAGTGCAACATTCAAAATTGGGTGCATGTAACACTCCACTACAGTTTTGTTTCTTTTTGAAAGGAGTTACATCGTGACAACTTGGACCACCTAGCTATTTCTATTTTTTGACAGAATGAACCACAATTGAGCTGGATATTCCACTTAGAACCATATTTGAGATTTGAGCGAACCTGACATGATAAAAATAGTGGATGTTCACATCTGAATTGAGTATTAGAAGTAATCTTACCCTATTTTAGAAAAAAAAATCACATAAGAGCTGAATATTTGAGTCGATGGTTCAAAGTAAAATATTTAGTTTAAAATGTGGATCAAATTGTCAAAAAATAGAAATAGGGGATCCAAGTTTTCACGGTGTTACAAATAGGTGGTCCAAATAGAATTTCCTGTTTCAGTTATAGTATATATTAGCTTGTACACTCCTTTTCTTTAATAAAATAAATACATGTCATAGCAGGTGCTGACAAGGTCTATGAGATGTGACACTTTGCCTGTAATATTTCCTGCAAATATGCTACTGAAAAATCTTAAGATCATGATACAATGAAATTACATCATGATGAGTTTAAATAGCTTTTATGTATATTCATGATCAAAGCTAAAAACAATTCGTGTATGCCATTCTAGTGCAAGTCAAAATTAGTGACGTCCTCTTTATTCAGTGGAACTTTAGCATTTTTCAAAAAATCAAGGAACTTTGATCGCAAGGGTTTTAGATTTTAGAAGTTTTCATGTACATGAGCCTTTTGGTTGAGTTTATAGGATGGCAATTCATAGGACTATTTTTAATGACTTATTTTTGGTTTCACAGAAAAAATCACTCAATGGGCTGAGTAATAAAATTGTCCATATCCTTAAAAGTATTTCAAATCTATTGAAAGCCATTTTTTGTATGGTGTCGGCGCAGATTTTCTGTAGAATGTTCAACACAACTAGTTTTTCTTGTTCTTGCATTTTATATTCCTAGGAAAATAGACCTTAAAATCCCATCTATAACGTGACTAGAGTATATGCTCCTTTCCCGTCCAAAAAAGGTTATATTTTGCGCAACAAAACTATCTCCAACTTAAATTTTTGACTATTATTGTATATTACAATATGATTATAGAATTAAAAAACATTGGGATGTCATGGATCTACTTTTAGAAGAGAAAAATACAAATACAAATTATACACATTTGAATAAAAGTACTTCAAAATATATTGATAGTGAAAGTTCTCAAAGCTGGTTTACGTGTTGAATGGATTAGTCAAGTTTTAGTAGTTTGAACACATATTTGGGGGGGGGGGGGGGGGGGGGGGGGGGGGGGGGGAGGCGGAATAACAGAATAACTCGATCAAGATCCACTTATGCCATTCCTATCCACCAGTAATACTCTGACTGCCCGTACTTACCCACTCCCAACCCTAATAAGGTAACCCATCCAACCTCCACGACTAGGCCGTTACCATCAACCACAACTAGAATCTACACAGGATCGTCAACACCTCACCATATCAAGACCTGCCGAATGAAAGAACCCTTCAACACCTGGATGCAACACTGACATAACCTAATTTTTTTCATGCCCTCTATGCCAAACGGTAGTACAATCAGTTCTTTATCAAGCAAGTCTTCTTTTCTTCTTCTAAAGTTTCATATATTCTCTAGAATTTCTTACCATTTACTATGATTATTTTGTGCAGCATGGCATGGTCTAGCCAGTATTTTGTCATGGTTTTTTTGGCGAAGCTAAATGTTGTTGGTATTTGCTAACTTCAATATTATAATCCTACTGGATTATTCAGAAATAGTGGGCAGTTTCAGTGTTAACGACAATAGTAAGTCAATAACTAATGGATATTCATCACATTATTGGACACCATTTTCTATCCTATACAGAAATATAGCAATTGGCATTTAAATCAGACATGTGCCATTTTTGTAAATGAAAACAATATTCATATATCAAAACATTTACAGGATAACGAGCATCTGGGGGTTTTCTACCTGATCTGCTAGTGTCCCCTGATCCGCTATTGGGCACTGATCCACTATTCGGCACTGATCCATTATTGACCACTGAGTCGTTGGTCATTCGGCTTAGCTTTATTTGTGCTTCTAGTGCGCCAATACCTATATATACAAGAAAAAGAACAAACAACGCAATAAATTGTAAGTGTTAAATTCATAAAAATAGCACAAAATATTGTATGCACCGGATGAAATGTATTGATTGTGAGAAGTTAAGAATTGTCACTCAGAGTGGAGTCTGTCCATGGGGCTCGTTGGAAAAAAAAATAGGCAAGTTCACAAACGTAATTGACTTTGATGTGAGATCTATACGAGAGAAGGTAGGCCGTTGAAAGTATTGCCTGGAGGAAAAATGCATGTTCTTTGATATTCAATGGAGGTATTTTAGTAACTTTTACCAGTGAGATGGTAGAGATCTAGAGTTCCCTCTTTAATTATAAAAAGTTATTTTTAATGTAAAGTGCAGTGTTCAAAATCGAGTGCGTAACACACCAGTACACTATTTTATTCTTCTCCAAAAGAGTTACACTATGACAACTTAGACAACCTATTTCTAATTTTTGACAGTTTGCACCACAATTGATTTGAATACTCCACGTTGAATCACAGTTGAGATTTTGGGTGAACATGACATGATACAGATAGTGAATATTTTACATCAACTGAATATCGAGAAATAACCCTACTCAGTTTTAGAAATATTCCACATTTGAACTGAATATTAGAGTCAAATGTGGTTCAAAGTGGAATATTCATTTAAAATGTGATTCAAAATGTCAAAAATTAGAAATAGGGATCCATGTTGTCAGTTTAACAGATAGCTGGTCCAGATAAAAAAACAAATACCTGTTCCAAAATGCAATTTATTCTAGCCAAAATATTAAAACCTTTTGCTCCTTTTCTTTAATAATAATAAAACCTTTTTGCTCCTTTTCCAAAAGGTTTTGACATGATCTAACAGATATGCGACTTTGATTTCTATTTCCCTGAATATGCTGATAAAAAAATGGGGAGATACCGACTATATATGAAACTACTTCATGATCAATCTAATAAGTTTTAAACTATATTCATGATCAAAGTTAGAAAAAAATTGACTGCACTTAATATATATGTCAATCCATTTTGGGGGTATATTTTCTTCTTTACAAGAGACAATATTTTCAAGTATTCTGATTTTGAAAATTAGGGTGTTGCATACAGATATACCTCCACGAGTTGCAAGAGTTGAGTCGAAGGACCAAGACAGTATCTGATGGAGCTGGAAGGATTCACCGGTGGCCGCAGAAAACCCAACTGCCACCTCCGACGGTAGCAAGGACGTGATGGGATCAGGCAACATGGTGCTTACCTCAACAGGGCCGACAGAAGGATGGTCATCAAACTGCAGGGAGGCGACAAGCATCTTGGTATTGCTGTCGAAGGTGATGGACGCTGTCATAGAGCCGTTCAAGCTAAAGGTGGGCAAGCTTGTCGTGTTAACCGACTGCCTAACAGAGTTGATGTCGATACCGATATGTTCCTGGGTACCCCTTGGGTCCCAGGTGTTGCTCAACGTGTCGAACTCTATGGCGATGAACCGGTCTGTGCCATAAGCTTGACTCAGGCCGTCATTACCAGGGAGGCCAAGGTTGCCCCCGCTGCCACTTGAGTCCGGCGGCAATCTTGAAGGGTAGCTGGAGAGGAAGAAAGCCATGCCACCCTCATTGCCGCCACCGGAGTTGAACCCCATCGCGAAGGTGAACCGCGTGGTGAAGCTCGACACCTCACCGGTGATACTGTCATAGAAGCGCACCGGGTGAGCGTACACCATCCGCCCCGTGCAGTTGCCGTAGGGGACTATCTGCGTGAGGGAGTAGCAGGTCAGGTCGACTTGCTTCCCGTGCAGGGCCGCATCGCCCTCCAGTTGGAGGTCTTCTAAGCGGGAGGTGGATATGGTGGAGAAGTCGAAGCTGAAGGAGAACGGCGATTTGGCAGCTGCTACGACATGCTGAGGAGCATTACATGACATGGAAAGGAGGACGCAGCCAGCGTAAAGGAATAGGAGAAGCTGCGGCGTGCTGCTTCTTGCAGCAGAGGCCATTAACATACTGGAACTTGGAAGTGATAGTCCCGCTTATGGAATGGGAGAAGCTGCGGCGTGTTGTGACTTGTGAGCAAGCTTTTAAATAGTGGATAGCGGACTGGTTGTGGATTAGGGTCCGCGTAGCGGAATGCGGATAGCGGGCGATATTGCGGCCGCTATGTCCACATAGCCAATTTTTAAAAAACACTCATAAATTTGAGATTGTTGTGTATATTTCTAGGCCATTGACAAAAAATATGACACTTAATTTGAGAAATCATCATTTATATAAGAATATAAACTATAATTGAACAAAATTTGGTCGTGCAACCATGCAAGCAAAACACATTTACCAAAATAGATTACACAACAGAACAACAAGGACTTATATAGCGGGAGATATTGCGGATAGCGGATGATATAGCGGTCGAACAAGTGATATTGCGCCCGCATCATGACAACACGCTATTTTGTAACGCAACCTTAAACTAATAGCGGTAGGGTGACGCTAAGGTAGCGGACGCTATTTAAAAGCTTGCTTGTGAGACCTTAAATAGCCGAGCAGACTAGTGTATCCGGAAGTGTATAGTGACAGCTCGTGTTGTACCTATCTCATAGTAGAGTAAGAGCATCTCCACTCGTTCGGCCCCCCAGGGCCTAGAAATAGCGCCGCCCTGGGGGCGCGCCGGCTGAAATTTCGGCTTGGGGGCGATCGGGTTCCCAGCCGCCGCCCCCAGGCGCTAATTCCAGCCCACTTTGCGCCCGTATTCGGCGTGCTTGGACATAAATTCATCACACGTCGAGCTAGGCGTTGCCCTTGAGCCTCCATAGGTGCTCCACCAGATCCTGCTGCAGTTGTTGATGCACCTGTGGGTCTCGGATCTCCTGACGCATATTGAGGAAGACAGTCCAAGTTGCAGGTAGCTGGTGATCAACTTGGGCAAGAGGACCCTGCCTGTAATATGGTTCAGTGTCAAACACAGGCTCTTCCTGCTCGCTCTCAATGATCATGTTATGCAAGATGACATAGCAAGTCATGATCTCCCACATTTGATCTTTCGACCAGGTCTGAGCGGGGTACCGGACAACAGCAAATCGAGATTGGAGCACACCAAATGCCCGCTCGACATCCTTCGTGCAAGCCCTCTGAACCTTCGCAAAGTGGGAGTTCTTGTCTCCTAGCACAGGGCTTGAGATAGTCTTCACAAATGTGGACCATCTCGGATAGATGCCATCTGCTAGGTAGTATCCCTTGTTGTAGTGCCGCCCATTGACCTCGAAGTTCACCGGAGAAGAATGACCTTTAACAAGCTTGGCAAAGGCATGGGAGCACTGTAGTACGTTGATGTCATTGTGAGTTCCTGGCATACCAAAGAAGGAGTGCCAAATCCAGAGGTCCTGTGTGGCCACTGCCTCAAGTACCACACTGCAATAGCCTTTGGCGCCTTTGTACATCCCCTGCCAAGCAAATGGACAGTTTTTTCATTTCCAATGCATGCAGTCGATGCTTCCAAGCATCCCAGGAAATCCTCTTGCTGCATTCTGTGCTAGGATCCGAGCAGTGTCTTCAGCATTGGGTGATCGTAAGTATTGCGGTCCAAACACTGCCACCACTGCCCTGCAGAACTTGTAGATACAATCAATGGTCGTGGACTCGGCCATGCGCCCATAGTCGTCGAGTGAATCACCGGGAGCTCCGTATGCAAGCATCCTCATAGCTGTCGTGCACTTCTGGATTGAGGTGAATCCAAGTGTGCCGGTGCAATCCTTCTTGCACTTGAAGTAGCTGTCGAACTCCTGGATGGAATTCACAATCCCGAGGAAAAGCTTTCGGCTCATCCGATAACGGCGCCGAAATACTTTGTCGCCGTGCAGTGGAGTGTCGGCGAAGTAGCCGGAGTAGAGCATGCAATAGCCGTCCAGTCGATGCCGGTTCTTTGCTTTCAGCCGCCCCGGCGCCGAGCCACCTCGCCGTGGCTTTGCATTGCTCGCGAGCAGGCCGGCTAGGGCGGCGAGGACCATGAGATGCTCTTCGTCCTGGACGTCGGCATCGGCTTCCTCCTCCAGCAGCACCGCGAGCGCCTCCTCCTCGTCCGAGTCCATCGCCGAGCAGACAAATCGCCGAACACCTGGCGGGCGTGGTGGCCGCACAGCCGCCGGTATCCCGCCCTGCGCGGCCGGAGCGCCGGAAAACTCGCCCAGGAAGGTGGTGGAGAGGTTGCCGCAGCGAAACCCTCTCTCTTTTCCGGCAGGGAATGGCCTATCTAGCGGTGGTGGGGGGGCGGGCGGCACCGGGAACGGCAAGGCGGCGGGAGGGCGTGCGCGCGGGGGGGGGGGGGGGTCGAATCTGGACGTGCAAGATGGCTTTTCGCCTGACAGTGTGACCCCGACGCGGTTTTCCCTTCCGCCGGAGCCCCCAAGCGCCCCCCCCCCCCCCCCCCCCCCCACCAATGCGCTGAGTTCGGCCTAGGATCGCTGGGCCCAAAAACGGACCGAGCCGGCGGATTTCGGCGTCTTGGAGGCGCGACTGGGGGGTTTTTTCTACGCCGGCGAGGAAAAAATCGCCCTGGAGGGCCTGTTGGAGGCGCGGCTGGAGATGCTCTAAGTAAGACAAATATCGCTGATCTGTGACATAAGCATCGAGCTTCGCCCGGAAGACCTAAATTGCAAGTCGCCTTTTTTTCCTTTGAAGAGAAGTGGCAGAAGGGAAATTAGCTCTCTATCTCTGACGGTATCATTTTACTACGTTATTACTACATGCAACTTGTACGCACTAACTAGCCATCGTAAACTGGTCCATCCACATGCCATTTCTACAAATGACACTGCACATCGTAAATCGATCCACCCACATGCTATTTCCACAAATGCCACTTGTCTTAACTGGTCAGTAGTGCCACCCACATGCTATTTTCACAAATGCCACTTGTCTTAACTAGTCAGTAGCGCCACCCACATGCTATTTTCACAAATGACACTTGTCTTAACTCGTCAGTAGTGCCAGACTGATCAGAAAGTCAAGTGTTTGGGATGCGGGTGTGTGCATGTGATCGACACCGGAAGATGAGCTGAACTGGCTTTAATTGTTTAGCAGATCGTTCTGTTAGCCGGTCAATGCTATAACTGATGACAGTGACACCTACTGGTGACACTGCGGCGCGTGCTGCTTCTTGAAGATAATAAAGCCGTCAGAAGTGATAACTCCGCTTATGAATTGGCTAGCGTCTTGTGTTGTGAGACCTTAAATAGCCGAGCAGAATAGTGTATCTGGAATTGTAAAGTGTCAGCTCTAGAAAACATTACGTGTTGTGAGAGGTGGAATAAAAACTAGTGCGTTGATTTTTGTAAAACTAATACGTAAGGATAGCAGCGATCACTGTGTGACATAAGCATCGAGCTTTGAATGCAGGGAAGACCTAAATGTAAGTCAAACAGGCCGTTGTTTTGGTGGAGCGAGCCTATTTAACCCTAGATTCTTGTAGAACTATTTTTTTAGGGGTTCTTGTAGATTCTTGTAGACAATTTAGATCCTAGTTGCTGGACAAGTGGATGGACCAGATGTTGAGCCGATGACCAAGTCAGCCATCCCTTAACCTCTTAACGAGCTTCTATCTTATCTTCTCCTTATCTTCCCCAGCCGGAAGGAAGGGTTATGGCCACTCCTCCTCATCTTACATTGAATCTAGTAGATGGCCTGTTGCGTCTTTGGCGTAAAGTCCAACCGCAACAAAGAAGTTATATGAAGTAGTCTTTGACGAATGCAACTTGAAAGCTTAGGTTGTGTTTGGCCCTGTCTTAGCGGTGGCCTATTACAACTATGTATACTTTGATTGCCAAACATGCCATTGTTTCCACAATACTTAAAAAATCTATTGTTTTCGTAAACTACAGTATTTATTGTCATCGGTATAAAAAATTGTAGTATCAGAATACTGAGGTTTTAAAAAAACATTGCTTCCAAACAGAGCCTAAGCGAATTATTAGAAAGAAGCTCTAAAGGAATCATCTGAAAATACAATGTTAACTTATGATATGACATGCTACAACATGATGCTTGTTTAGTTCGGTTGAATTGGTTTTAGTCGGTCAAATGCAACCCATAATTAAAACAAGGTACTCCTACATGTTTCCTTTATTTGCATTGTCCACGCCTAGTTCGTTCAGACACAATCAATTCATACATAAAAAGCATTTTCGACCCCTCCCCCCTGCATGACCGTCATACACATACGCATAATCACATTAATAAGCATGTAATTACAACATTAGCACACGTTACCCAAAAGCATTAGAAACGACACAGAAACATAAACAAAATCACTGTCATTACATTAATACATAACAAGACGCATGGCCACACTTCTATCCAAGCACAGTAGGTTAGGGTTCACAAACTAACGAACAACGATCACAACTCCTTGATCATGGCAAGTGATGGGTCATGCACGTCGCATTTAATCACCACCTCAACGTCTGGAAGGTCGAAGATCATCACCCTGAAAATAACTTCAGTCAAGACCTTGAAGGTGAGTAAGTAACCGATCACCACACCGTGAGCTATGGCGAAGCCCTCCCACCCTTGATCCATGGAAAGATTCACGTTGACATCCCGAAGCTTGACACTCCATGTTCGCGCACACACACGTCACCATGTACCCACATGCTATTTTCACAAATGACACTTGTCTTAACTGGTCAGTAGCACCACCCACATGCTATTTCCACAAATGACACTTGTCTTAACTCGTCAGTAGCGCCAGACTGATTAGAAAATCAAGTGTTTGGGATGCAGGCCTGCATGTGATCGACACTGGAAGATGAGCTGAACTAGCACTACTAGGGAAAACCTTATACACAGAACCTTACCAGTAGCGTGTGTTAAAATGAAGCGCTACTGCTACTTAGAAGTAGCGCGTGGCCTCAGAGGGCGCTGCTGCTATCCACATAGCAGTAGCGCGTCTACAGGAAAAAGCGCTACTACTATAATTACCACACTGTTGCCGGCAGGATAGGAATAGTAGTAGCGATCTTGGGGAAAACGCGCTACCGCTAAGATCGTTGTACCAGGGCGTTTTCTGGGGAGAGCGCTACTGCTAATGAAAAGAAAATAAAATAAAAAACAAATAAAAAAAGTAAATGAAAATGAAAGAAATAGAAAAAGGATAAAGGAAAAAAAGAAAATGTAAAGAAAAAAAGAAAAAGAAAAATAAAGAAGAAAGGCATAGCAGTAGCGCCTGTTTGTAACAAGCACTATAGCTAATCTAGCAGCAGCGTGTTTTGTAGACCAGCACTATAGTTAAGTTCCTTAAATAAAAGAGAAAGGAAAAAAGAAAAGTAAATAAGAAAAGGAAAAGGAAAAGGAAAAAAGAAAAGAAAAATAGAAATAAATAGCTACTTCCTATAGCAGTAGCGCGTTTTATGTACCGTGCTATAGCTAACTTAGCTATAGCGCTCTTTCCCTGCCAGCGCTACCGCTACGTTTGACATAACCCCCACGCGGCCACTTCTCCCCCAAATCCCCACTCGCTCCTCTGTTGTCGCCGCCGTCGGCCTCCGCGCGCCCTCCCGTCGCCCTCCGCACGCCGTATGCTGCCCTCCGTCGCCGTCTGGTGCCCTCCCTCGCAGCGCGCCCGAGCCCCGACCCCGACCTCGACGCCGCGCTCCCCCTCCCTCGGCCGCTCTGCCTCCTCCTGCTCCCTAACTCCGCCGGCGCCCGAGGTGAGCACGCCTACACCTCCTACTCCTCCTCCCCTACCTCTGCCTAGCTAGGGTTCCTAGGGTTCATCAAATTTTAGGGTTCATCAAATTAGCTAGGGTTCATCTAATTAGTTAGGGTTCATCAAATTAGCTAGTACTTGTAGATGCTTAAGTAGTTGTATAGTTGTTGTGCACCCAATGTAGTTAACTAAATATAATTTTTAGGAAAAAATTGTATATGCTTAAGTAGTTAACTAAATATATTTTAGGGTTGTATAGTTGCTTAAGTACTCCCTCCATTCTCTTATACAAGGCCACAAACTCAGATTACAGGTACCAAGGTAAAATTTAATGACCACTTTGCAAGCCAACTTTTCTTCTCGTTAACCAGGATCATTAATACGCCCGCATGCATGCAAGGAAGGAATGAGAAGAAGTAGGACAGTGTCATTATGGCTACACACATGCAAGTATTAAACAAGTTGCTAGTACGAGGAAACATCATTAATTTTTGCCTTGATTACTGTTAGTGGCCTTGTATAGATGCAAAATGTATTTTTCATAGTGGCCTTCTATAAGGGAATGGAGGGAGTACTTGTATAGTTGTTCTGCACCCAATGTATGCTTAAGTAGTTGTATAATTCCTAGGGTTCATCAATGGGTGCTTAAGTAGTTGTATATGTTTAAGTAGCTAGGGTTCATCTAATTAGTTAGGGTTCATCAAATTAGTTAGTACTTGTAGATGCTTAAGTAACTAGGGCAGTAGGGTTTAACTAGAAATGTTAGGGCAGTAGGGTTTAACTAGATGTTAATTAGGGCAGTAGGGTTTAGTTTAGAGAAAAAATTCAATATAAAAATATAAATTTCTATTAGTGCTGCAAGTCCAGTAGGTTCTTAATTTTTACTGAATTCTTATTAGGACAGAAATTTAGGACATAATTTGAATTGAGTTCTAGGGTTCATAATTTGAAATTTAGGACAGAAATTGAGTTCTAGGGTTCATAATTTTTATTAGGACATAAATATGTAAAGGTTCTAGGTTTCTAGGGTTCATCCATCCATATTTGGTTTTTGAATTGAGTTTGAGAGAGCACGAGATTTGTGTAGATTTTCTTGAAGTGTCAAACACTAGGGAGATGCAAATTTGAAGTGGTCTTGTTATATGCAAATTCTTAATAGTGTTTGCTCATGTATATCTACTGTTGTAGTTGCTCATGTACAGGTTCTTAAGTGGTCCTGTTATATGCAACATGGAAGTGGTTCAATTGTGCCCGAGTGGCCTTTTTGTTGTTTGCAGGGAATGATTCCGAGTGGCCTATGTTTTGCTGGAATGTTGATTCATTTCCGTTTCGGCAAATTTCAGGCGCTCGATTTGTCCACTTTTTAGCAAAGGTCATGCCGAAATTTTCCGTGAATTTCGGCATGACTTGTGCTAGAAACTAGGACATATCGAGTGCCCGGGATTTGCCGCAATGGGAATGAATCAACATTCCGGCAAAACATATGACTTTTTTTATGTCATTATTCATTTTATTAGGTCTAGAATTAATTGACTAGACTTAATCGTAGGAAACATGGCTAGCAACGATGAAGGACAGGGTTCTGGTAATTGCAACGTCTACGAGGCGGCAGACAACTATTTGAACTATCTGGAGGAGCAACGGTTGTTGCATTACCCCTGTGTCACATCCGAGACTGAGACCGACACCGGCACCGACACCGAGACTGACGCCCAGACCGGCGCCGAGACCAGCGCCGATGCTGGCGAATTAGCCGGTATAGAACCGAAACGGAAGAGGATACGACGCCCAAACCAGCTCGGCACTACTAGACCGGTGGTCACGGCGGTGGACCCCTGCAATTTCGAGCCAACAGAGCCTGCGGAAGCGCGCAGTTGCTACGGCAATCAAGTAGGCTGCATCCTATGGGAAACCGCCACCATCAACGATGAAAAATTAAAGAAGATACCAAATATGGAGCACTCCCTCCTAAAGAAGCTGCACCAGATATTCTTCTTCCCGGGCTGGGATGAAATCAAATATACTCTACCGTGGCAAGACCCGGCAATGAAGAAGATAAACAGACGCGCCATGGGCAAGTTTAGTGACGCGTTGTCCGCCCGGAAAGTAAGGGTGAAACAGCGGATCATCGTCAAAAAGGAACCCTACTCCGAGATTGTAAAGGATAATCCGACAATTATGGAAGAGCAGTTCGAAATATTCAAAAAGGCTTGCGTTGCCGAAGCTGCCAAAGAAAAGTCGGAATACATGAAGGGGCTTCAAGAGAGGAACATGGGGTGCCACCACCTCGGAAGCCGTGGTTACGCGGGGAAGAGGCCCATATGGGCCAAGGAGGACGCGGAACGCGAAAGTCTGGGGATCCCAGACCCCTTGGCGGAGTTCACCGTCCCGCAGGAGCCTGACGTCATCAGGGACCGGTACCATTGGGACCCAGTCAACAAGGTTTTCGAAACGGATGCGGTCACGAAGGAGTTCATGAGACTGCTTGTAATTATTAATTTACCCCCTAATTTTAGTTTCTGATCAATTCGACTGCATTTTAGTCACATTTGTAAACAATCCACGTTCCTTTTGCAGAAAGAGTAGCATAGGATTGCGGCCGAAAGCGACTCGCCGTCTGAGGCGTTGGCGAGGCCCAAGTGGGACACCCCATTCAACCGGGCCTTGAACATATTGAAAGGACTCCCGGTGGACACTCGGCTGTCGTATGGACGCATGCACGGCGTCGGAGATGGCGCCACATGGAAGCAGTACTACCGTGAGAGCGCCGAGGAAAGAAAGCAAAGATGGAGGTTAAACGAAGAAAACATCGACAAGAAGGTTGAGATTGCGGTTGATAAGAAAGCAGCTGAGAACAAAGAAGAGACAGTCAAAGCAGCGGTAGGTGCCGCAAGAGAGGAAATTATAGCTTCGTATAGTTCCTTGATTCCGGCTATCATCAATTGGACCAAGCAAAATCCAGATAAAGAGGTAGCGGACTTTCCCCTTTCCAACTTCTTTGGGGCAGCTCGTTTAGCGTTGCACCAGCACCTGCTCACGCAACCGCACCTGCTCCCACACCTGCGCCCGCACCTGCTCATAGCAGCCCGTCCTTCGTCTCTAGCTTGCTCGGCGGGGCTTCGTCTTTGGCCGAGCTCGACGCCCTCATGGTAACTACCTGTCACACTGGCCCTCTTCAATATATGTATAATCTCCCGTTTCCGTTGCCTTTCGGATGTCTCACGTCGCAGACATGTCTTTGCAGACCGACGTAACCCCATGCACCATACTGTACACCATCAGCGGCCAGAAGGTGGACGTGGGAAAGGCGATGATAGTGAAGCCAAAGGAACAATTGTTCCACAGCCGGCCGATCCCCCCTAACGTCTTCAAGGTTTCCGTGGCCAGTGTCAAACCGAGCCACGAGAATTTGGCTCCTCCGGTAGCACTAGGGGGAGATGACGACGAGACCCGCGAGTTGGATCCTGTTGTGGCTGAAGAGTTTGCTTCGTCTGGAGGTGGCCGGGAGCACACCCACAACCAAGCAGCCTCAGCAAGGTATGAACACCAACACCCCACCTACCCAATTAGCGTCACCTGTCGTGCCAGGTGATAGTGGACGGCGTGAGGAAGAGGCTCCATTAGTGGCTGATGATGTCGCCGTCATCGAAGAAGCAATGCATGATGCCATGGACGAGGATGATGACCCTCTATGGTATCTCAATACCGGTGCCTATGACGACGGAGGATTGATGGCTCAGCAGTATGACTCAGGGTTTGAGCGTGATGAGTTGATGCTTGAATTGCCGGAGGATGAACGTATGATAGGCTCACTTCCGGTAGCAAAGAAGCATAGGAAGAGACCGAAGAAAGGCCGAAATGGCGGCAAAGCTGCTTCTATGAGCCAGCCGCCTCCGCAGCCTTGGGTTGAAGACCGTATACATATCAAAGGTGCGGCGAAATACCATATCCCCGGTGATCCGATCCTACCTAAGGCAGTGGTAGAGGCCATAGACGGCGATCTAAGGAGACTTCATGACGACGTGCTGCGGAGAGAGAAAAGCCTTATCGCCTCGAAAAAATCCAGGATACCCGCTCTACATGGTTAACGTGCCGCAGAAAAGGTTGTGCGTCGACACATTCCCCACGAAAAAGTTCTTCCTACGATTCGATTACATCTTCGACATGTTTCACTTGACAAAGCTGGATTTTACGTTTGTCAGCCTTTTTGCCTTGTACATGAACTACATCATCAGGATTGAGCAAATACCTTATATATGTGTCGCTGACCCGTACTTTATGCACGAGGGCTTCTTGGCAGTCTGCCAAGAGCATCGTGAATACGCGAGGAACTACGTCGCCGATTTCATGGTCGGCAATAAGGACAAGGAGAAGATTCTCCTGCCTTATCATCCCATGTAAGTCATCTGCGGATATCCTTCCTTCGATTTCAATCATTCATTTGCACGCGTGGAGGCTAATTTGAGGTGTACTTATTTTGCACAGCGACGGGCGCGCCGTCCTCATCATCCTTTACCCCTGATTCTCCCACGCTCTTTACTTGGACTCGTCGAAGAACATGAAGAAAAAGGATTACACCTACATCAAGTATGTTGTCGACAGTGCTATCTTAAGCTACGGCCAACGGGCTGGAGAGATCACGCTCAAGAAGACAAGGAACTGCGCGCCCTGCTTCGGCCATAAGACCGACTTCTGCTGCATCCAGCAACCGAGAGGTACTCTCAGTGATGGATTCTACGTCCTCCACCACATGCTGGAGTACAGACGGGATTGCCAGAACCTTCGCATGTCACCTAGATCAGGCGATGCCGATATTCTGCAATGGGCAAAGAAACTAGCAAATGTCCCGGATCATCGACTTCGAACTGAGTTCTATCACATCCAGCGTGAACTTGCTCAAATCATCATGAAGGAGGTCCTCGAAAAAACAAGGATGTTCTACGAAGAAGGGAAAATGTCGCGGGAAGACATCCGAACACGCGTAGCCGCTCAGTGTCCCGACCTGAAGCCTTTCACTTCGCTTGGGGACTTTCTCCCTAATTTGGATGGATGGCACGACATGTTGGAGTGATTGACGATGACAATGTGTCCGTTTAGTCACTACTTTCTCTATGACGAAACTTTGAATTTATGCACGACGAAACTTTGTGATGTAATTAAACCGTCCTCCTCAACTAGCGTAGATCACTCTAGTTAGGGCAGTTTGGGTATGATGAACTTTGTTATTCATGTTTACAATATATATGTTGCTTCTATTTTTGCTAACTCTGTCTCTTTCTGTTGCTCAACTATATATTATGTTGCATATTATCGAATCATGTGACGATGCAGGTACATAGATCATCGATGGCGAAGAAGTGCTACGCGGTGTACGTAGGAAAGGTTCCAGGAGTATATATGACAAGTGGCCTAGGTGTCAGGCCCAGGTGTACCGATTTCCGAGCGACAACCAGAGAGGGTTCGATAACATAGCCGAAGCGAAAAATAGTTAGTTGAGGTTCATGCTAGCGCGAGAGAGAGATCGGAACCGGCGCCTAAAGAAGTACTACATTATGTATGATGAGACATGTCAGTTAACTTGTATCGCTATATCGTGATTATGATGAGACGACATGATTTGTGTTGGATGATACGATGAGACTATTATGTGTATGATATGATGAGCATATTGCATGTTTATGATATGATTAGAATACTATATAAAACTTGTACAAAAGCATCACAAATACATAGCAAAAAAATATATGTGAAAATATAGCAGTAGCGCTCTTTAGCAGGAAGCAGCAGCGCCGTACTCCAGTGCTACAGCTAATTAGCAATAGCGTTGGACCGGAAAACGCTACTGCTAAGCTACTTAGCAGTAGCGCTGGTCAGGACAGCGCTACTGCTAAGTAGGTATAGCAGTAGCGCGGGACAAACATCGCTACTGCTACAAGTTAGCTGTAGCGCCTTACTAGTAGCGCGGATGCCCGCGCTACTGCTAGGCATTTGACCCGCGCTACTGCTAGGCTTTTCCCTAGTAGTATAGCTTTAATTGTTCAACAAATCGATCTGTTAGTACGTCAATGCTATAACTGATGACGCCTACTGGTGACACTGTCACGTGCTACAAATTGAGCATAGCTCAAATGGTTAGGTTTTTTGTAGTGCTCGAATTATCCTGGATTTATTTCAGGATTTTCGGCGATCTTCCACTAGTAGAAAACGGGACATTGGTCCCGGTTCATAAGGGCCTTTAGTCCCGGTTCACCAACTGGGACTAAAGGGTGGGGACTAAAGCCCCCCCCCTTAGTCCCGGTTCGTCACGGCCCGGGACCAAAGGCCCACCACGTGGCATGAGCCCGCGCCGGGGGCTGTGGGACCTTTGGTCCCAGTTGGTGACACCAACCATGACTAGAGGTTTAGGGGTTTAGGGTTTTAGGATTTATGAATTATGGTTTATTTTTCCTTTTCGTTTTGTGTTTTCCATTTAATTATTTTTCATTTCAAACATATTTTACGCTACTGCAGTCGTCAAGTGCCACTGCTACTACATACTGTAGACATCATATATAATAGAATTTCTCGTACGACCAATCATATATCATAGAATTTCTCGTACGATCATGCATACACACACACACATATATATATATATATAGAGTAACACTATTCTAATCCCAGGATCAGAATAACTATTTGCATCACAACGCCCTATATATATATAGGGCCCGACAGCCCCGCCCTCCCCCCCCCCCGGAACTTCCCAAAACAAAAAAAACACCCCCGTCTTATCTCCCCACACCCCACCTTCTCTGTAACCACCGCCGCCAGGATCCACCTCCCCGCGCCACCGCCTGCGCACCACCGCCGCCGCGACCCAACTCCCCGCGCCGCCGGCCGCGTACCTCGGCCGCCGCGACCCACCTCGCCGCCGCGCTGCCGCCCGCATACCACCGCCGACGAGATCCACCTCCCCGCGCCATCGCATGCGCTCCTCCGCCGCCGTGAACGACCTCCCCGGCCCCACCATCACCACCGCGCCCCAGCTCCACCGGCCCCGCCGACTCCTAGATCCACTGGCACCGGCGCTGTCGCCCCAACCTCCGTCTTCTACTATCGCTCGTGCGTCGTGGCCTCCTTCCCGGACCACCCCACCACCGCGCCCCGCCGACTTAGATCGTCGTCGGCTTTCCTCCCCTGCTTCCACCGTGGAGGTGGGCTCCGTCTGCCGTCAACCGCCGCTGCGAGCTGCCCCAGGGCGCCCCCACGACCTTCCCATGGCGCCCCCGTGACCTGCCCATGGCGCCGCCATCGCTCCTAATTTGATCTCCCCTGATCCTGCGTTCTTCCCTGTCGATGGTATCGAGCAAGCACTGCCGGTCCTTGCGATCCACCATGCGTACGCGTGGCCAGGATACCTGCAGCGCGAGCCCCCGGCCAAATCCCACTCGCCCCAGCCGGCCATCCCACGCGCATCCGACGTCGCATCCCCTGCACGTTGCTGTCCAGCTACGGTCGCTACCCTCCACAGGACATTGCTCCGGCTGCTGCTTCAGCAGTCCAAGTGCCCACCTGTGTCCGTCCGAGTTCCTCCGCCCGTGCTCCTTCATGCTGGAGCTTGTGCCGGCAGCGGTGCACGCATTTGAAGATCGGGCTGATGCTTCTTCAGCAAACGCTATGACAAGCAACCACCTCTTGCAGCAATCTCTCTCTATGTCCCTTCGCTTGTACAGCAAAACAAGTCGATGCTTTTCTTCAGTTTGATTTAGCAGTCTGAAAAAGATCGACAGTGGCATTCTTTGAACTTCCATGTGTACGTATTGAGGCTACCGTTGAAGCAATATCTAGTAGGTCTGAATCATTTTTCTCTTTGTGTGCATGGTCAAAAATTAGACTACAATGGCCTACCCCGTCACTAGTTTTCTTAAAAAAGTTGCTCATTCCTAGCTTCTACAACGTTGCATTTTTACCATTCTAAAGGAGAGAAGCAAAAAACAATTCAGAGAGTGTGAGGAAAAAGAATGTGCAATGGTAAACAGGATAAAAAAATGGGTGGTGGTGGTGTGAACGTGATGTTAAGTCTGATGCAAAAAATATTCGACAAAAAACTTTGTTTTATTGAATGTGATTTCCTACTTTATACATGTTGTTGATATGCCTACAAAAGACTACTGTTTTCTTGACTATGGTATGTAAGAGCTCAAGAATTTCGATTCGGAGATGGATCGAAGTTAGGTACACAAATATATGATGTGTCTAGAAAATTCCTTTCTTTTGCATCCATTTTCTCCGAAAAAAGTGAACACCTGAAGTTCAAATATTAAAAGCGAGGCAGAAAAAAGTAAAAAAGATCTAGTGGTCAAAATAAAATAAAACCTACGAAGTAGAAAAACAACAATACACATAATTCGATGTTAATCATTTGTGAAAGCTGTTCATGTGTGCATTCGTATTTGTGTAAAGGCATGTAGCACACGAAGTGTATGTGTATTGTTGTGTGTAATTTTCTTGAATTGTAATAGCATGCGAAGTTCATGTTTCAGAAATTCATAAGTTCACGTGTACCACAGACTGAAGAAATTCATCAATGAAAAAAAAGACTGCCAAGGCCATTTCACCGACAGCAAAAAATGCCTAAAAATGTCGCGAGAAAAAAAAACTGCGTGAGATATAACATAGTAAGTTCATAGAAAAGGTGAAAAAACATAATTTTATTTTGTAAGTTTAACCATTTCTAAAAAATACCTTGAAGTTCAAATTTAAATAATAGGGCGGTTCAATGTTTATTACAAACCTGTAATTTTCCCCGTTATTATAGAATAAACCAAGAAGTTCAAAAACTAAAAATGGAGCAGTTCGAAATGTTTATAAAAAATGGTGTTTCTATATTTTACTAAAAATTTGGAGAAGTTCGAATTTAAAAAACATAGAAGTTCAAAATGTTTATAAAAAACCTAGAAGGTCAAATTAAAAGAACCGAGCAGTTTAAAAATTTGTAAACATGGATTTGCCACTATTTTTTTTTAATATCTGGAAGTTCAAATTTAAAGAACTGAGCGGTTCGATGTTTATTACAAAACTAGGATTTTCTCGTTACTATTAGAAATAAACCAAGAAGTCCAAATTTAAAAAAAAGTGCAGTTCAATTTTTGTAAAAAATTTAGATTTTCCTTGTTACTAAAGAATAAAATGATGAAGTTCAAATTAAAATAAAGGTGTAGTTTGATGTATACGAAAAACTCAAATTCTTTCCGTTCTCTATGGAAAATAAAAGCATGAAGTTCAATTAAAAAAAAGTTTGATGCTTATTTAAAAACATATTTATTTCTAAGAATAAGGCTAAGAAGTTCAAATTAAAATAACAGAGAAGTTCGAAGTATATAAAAAACTCAGATTTGTTGCAAGAAGTTCACGTGCACCTCCGTGCACGGTTCAAAATTTATATTGCGGGACGTCCGACCTCCAATTACATGTTTTAAAATGGCAAAAAATGATGTCCGACCTTCAATTGCGTGTAATTCAACGTATACACAAAAAATGTGACAAAAGTTCATAGTGAAAACAACGAGAGAAGTTCAAGTACTGCAAGGAATGCATTTCAGGTGAGAATAAAAGTATAGAAAAATAAAAGCTTAAAAGGTTTGTTGAAAGAAGTTCAAGTGCTCTGTCAGGGGAAGTTCAAAAATTCTTGCGAGAGAGGTTCACCTTGTATTTCCATGTTCAAAAACACAAAAAAGAAATTGTTTTTTTGCATTTTAAAAATAATTCTCCCAATCCACAAAGAAGTTCAGTTATTATTGGGAGCAATTTGATTTCAAAAATTAAAATAAAAATTCAAATTATAAAAATGGAAAAAGTTTATGTACTACATGGTGTGTATTTAATATGAGAAAAATGAATAAAAAGGCAAGGTCCAAATTTTTTGTTGTCATAAGTTCAAGTCCTCGGTCGGAGAAAGTAAAAAAATTATTGTGAAAGAGGTTTGTACAAAAGGAATATCATTTGTGTAACACTAACGAATGGATGAAAATTACAAACGAAAATACGTCACAGAAGTTCAACGTGAAAACAGCAGGAAGTTCAACTACTACACTGAATGAATTTCAGATGAAAAACTTTTAAAACCGTCGCGAGTATGAAAAAATGATCAACACGGGAAAGTTGCGTGTTTACAGCAGCTTTCCATCGGTATATCACTTACTCAATTCCGGTGAGTGGATGGAGAGCTACGAGCAAAAAAAGCACGTGAAAAACAGAGTGAAGTTCAAGTAGACATGCCGAGAAGTTCAAGTTCTTCAAGCGGTGCATTTTCGAAGAATCTGTTTCGCGATAAAGGCAGAACGCATGATCTCGCTGTTTTCAAAATTACTTGAAAACTGCTAGGAATCAGAGAAAACCATCAACATGAAAAAGTTTTGCATTTTCCGTGGCTTTTCAACGGTATTTTATTTGCCCCATTCCGATAAAGTTTGTAGAAATTACGACGAAAATACGTTTTTAGCCATTTTCAAAACTGACTTAAAACAGTAAAGAATTGGGAGAAACAATATATACCAAAAAAATTTGCATTTGTTCAAGCTTTCCAATGCCATATCATTTGCCGCATTCGGACATATGGTTAAAAAATAAACTCGAAAATACGAACTCGATGAAACTTGTACCGTTTTCTAAATTACTCTTAAACCGTTCAAAATTAGAAAAAAAACTTTCAGCATGAAAAAGTAGCGCATTTTCATAAGCTTTCCAACGCCATATCATTTGCCTCAATTGGATTAGCCGTTTAGAAATGGCATCGAAAATACGAACTCGGCTGTTCGGTTTGCGAAATTTTACGATTTTCCAAATTACTCTTTAACCATAGGGAATTAGAGAAAACTTTCAACATGTGGAAGGAGCGGTTTTGCACCAGCTTTCCAACGCCATATTATTTGCCTCATTCCGATAAACGGTTTAGAAATATGATTCACGTTTTTTGTATGAAGAAAAACGGTTTTCAAAACTGCTCTTAAACAGCTTACATTTTGCCAAAAATTTAACTTGGGTCATGATACTCGTGTCCATAGCTTTCCAACGGTATATCGCAAGCCCCATTGGGGCAATATTTGCGGAAGTTCAACCTAGCACTGGGGGAAGTTCAGGTCGAACAACTCAGGCAGTAAAATTGCAATAGACGCATGTTCATCACGACCCAAGAGCAAAATCCGCCAATGAGTGAGATTCCTATTTAAAACGGGCATTTAGTTGATAAAAACCGTTTGCAGATTACACTTCCATCACATAGAACACGACTAACCAGAATAATTCGCGCGGGAAGACACGGTTGTGAAGATAGCCCGAAGGTCGGGTTCCTACAGAGTGAAGTTCAGGTTGTGTAACTCAGGAAGTTCAGGTTGTGATCAGAATAATATTCTGATCCCGTGATCAAAATAATATATATACAATTTGGTATATACAATTTCTCCTACAATTTGCAGGCATTAGGTGTAATGGTATGCTCCTTCGGGATCTATGACCTGGTCAAGCAAAAATCCAGCCATTTCCTCTTGAAGTGCTCGTATGCGGTCCATTGGTAGGAGCATATCCCGCATCTCTTGCATCTTTATTAAAGAAGGAGATCAATATGAATATATTAGTTGTGTGTATATACATGATAAAAAGAATTTTGAATTGCGTTTGCATACCCAAAGATTTCTTGCATCTTTGCTCTTTTCGGTCATAAAGCGAATGTTCTCGCAAACGTAGTACGCACATAAATTATTCCCCGACGCCTGCCTCATGCACTTTACGAGAATAGAATTCAATCAGATAATAATTAATCAAGCATGATAATGATATTGAAACTAGAATTAAAGAGATGCGCGGACGTAGCTAGTACTACTTAATTACCTTGGGTCGCACCCATTTCAGCTCTTGTTTCCATGGGCCTTGAACCTGTTTGATGAAATTTTGCCAAACCCTGCCCGCTGATAACCTAGAAGTATAGGGGATCGCAACAGTTTTCGAGGGTAGAGTATTCAACCCAAATTTATTGATTCGACACAAGGGGAGCCAAAGAATATTCCCAAGTATTAGCAACTGAGTTGTCAATTCAACCACACCTGAAGGACTTAATATCTGCAGCAAATTTTTTAGTAGCAAAGTAGTATGGAAGTAACGGTAATGGTGGCAAAAGTAACAGTAGCAGTTTTGTAGTAATTGTAAGAGTAGCAACGGCAAAGTAACTTAGCAAAGATCAATATGTGAAAAGCTCGTAGGAAACGGATCAGTGATGGATAATTATGTCGGATTGCATTCATCATGCAACAGTTATAACCTAGGGTGACACAGAACTAGCTCCAATTCAT
Organism: Thinopyrum elongatum; assembly: GCA_011799875.1. Lineage (NCBI taxonomy): Eukaryota > Viridiplantae > Streptophyta > Magnoliopsida > Poales > Poaceae > Thinopyrum > Thinopyrum elongatum. The sequence continues at coordinate 69,612,883 of CM022302.1, read as the reverse complement.
CAATATAATGTAGGCATGTATTCCGTATATAGTCATACATGCTTATGGAAAAGAACTTGCATGACATCTTTTGTCCTACCCTCCCGTGGCAGTGGGGTCCTAATGGAAACTAAGGGATATTAAGGCCTCCTTTTAATAGAGAACCGGACCAAAGCATTAGCACTTAGTGAATACATGAACTCCTCAAACTACGGTAATCACCGGAAAGAATCCCAATTATTGTCACCTTGGGGTATGCGGATCATAACACGTAACAGGTGTCTACAACTTGCAAGATAGGATCAAGAACACAAATATATTCATGAAAACATAATAGGTTCAGATCTGAAATCATGGCACTCGGGCCCTAGTGACAAGCATTAAGCATAGCAAAGTCATAGAAATATCAATCTCAGAACATAGTGGATACTAGGGATCAAACCCAAACAAAACTAACTCGATTACATGATAAATCTCATCCAACCCATCACCGTCCAGCAAGCCTACGATGGAATTACTCACGCACGGCAGTGAGCATCATGAAATTGGTGATGGAGGAAGGTTGGTGATGATGATGGCAATGAATCGCCCTCTCCGAAGCCCCGAACGGACTCCAGATCAGCCCTCCCGATGAAGAACGGGAGGCGGCGGCGGCTCCGTATCGTAAAATGCAATGAATCCTTCTTTCTGTTTTTTTTTCTCCCTGAATAGGGTTATATGGAGTTGGAGTTGAGGTCAGAGGGGCTCCAGGTCGCCCACAAGCCTGCAGGGTGCGCCCCCAGGGCTTGTGGCCTCTGGGTGGCCCCCCTCTGGATAATTCTTGCGCCAGTATTTTTTATTAATTCCAAAAATATTCTCCGTAAATTTTTAGGTCAATCTGAGAACTTTTATTTCTGCATAAAAATAACACCATGGCAATTCTGCTGAAAACAGCGTCAGTCCGGGTTAGTTCCATTCAAATCATGCAAATTAGAGTCCAAAACAAGGGCAAAAGAGTTTGGAAAATTAGATACGATGGAGACTTATCAACTCCTCCAAGCTTAACCCATTGCTTGTCCTCAAGCAATTCAGTTGACAAACTAAAAGTGACAAGGAAAAACTTTTACAAACTCTGTTTGATCTTGTTGTTGCAAATATGTATAGCCAGCATTCAGGGTTTCAGCAAAGATTATGAACTAACCATATTCACAATAACATTTAGGTCTCACATTTACTCATGTCAATGGCATAATCAACTAGCGAGCAATAATAATAAATCTCGGATGACAACACTTTTTCAAAACAATCATGATATAATATGGCAAAATGGTATCTCGCTAGCTCTTTCTGAGACCACAAAACATAAATGCAGAGCACCCCTGAAGATCAAGGACTGACTAGACATTGTAATTCATGGCAAAAGAGATCCAGTCACAGTCATACTCAATATCAATTAATAACAACGCATACAAATGACAGTGGTGCTCTCTAACTGGTGCCTTTTATAAGAGGATGATGACTCAACATAAAAGTAAATAGATAGGCCCTTCACAGAGGGAAGCAGGGATTTGCAGAGGTGCCAGAGCTCGGAGCTTTTAAAACAGAGATGAACATAATTTTGAGCAGTATGCTTTCTTTGTCAAGATCTTGCTCGTCATATCCCGACATCACTTCATCCACCCCGCCACGAGCATAGCCAGCTAGAATCGGATTGCCATGGAAGGTTGCTTCAGGGGGATTTGTTAAAGCATAGCCGTCCGCCACCTTCATGGATATGTTCTTCACTTTCATGTGTAGCTCACAAGGTGTCGTACCTTTGATATCATCCATGGGGTATCTAGCCAGCATCGCATCATCGGCCGGGGTGGAACACACGCTGTTTTTCGGCATAGATGGGATGGTGCTATCCAATGCTGGATATGCTTGGTGCTGCCGCTGAGACGTCCTTTCCTGGCTAAGTGAGTCGATCTGCTTCTACTGCCGCATGAAAGCGTGTTCCAACTCCGCGTGCTTTGATTCTACCAGTTGTAGGCGGACTGCTTCCTACTTCCTCTGCTCCTCCTCCAGCTTCCTCTGCTCCACCTCCTGCTTCTTCTTTCTCACACGGCTTCTGTAAGTGGCGTTCCAATCAGCAAACCCCTCAAACCATGGAACAACGCCTTTGCCTCGTGTTCATCCCGGGTGTTCAGGATTCTTAAGGGAGCGCGTAAGCTCGTCGTTCTCTCTCTCGGGCTTGAACGCCCCCGTTCGCGCCTCTTCTATTGTAACAAGTAAACCGTCGGAGGCTTCTTTAAGACTTGCCCGCTCCATAACCAGCCCTGTCTTTGGGTCCAACTTCCACCCATGCACATAAAACCAAGTCCTGCACCTGTCGGGCCAACTCAATGTAACAGGAGTGACCCCTGCAGCAATCATCTGTTCCTCAGCTTCATCCCTCTAGGCCGGCCGACCTGGTAGCCACCTGGCCCCAGAGTATGGTGCCACTTTTTTTTTGCAACATTAATCTTGTTTATTCTCGACCATTCCTGAGCTGCTTCTGATTCCTTGAACTTCACGAAAGAGTCCCAGTGATCTCTTGCCTTCTCCAGTGCTCCCTTGAATGCTGGAGTCTGCTTTCCTTCTGCTTCGTACTTGGCCCATATTCTTTTCTTGTGGTTGCAGAATGCTATCGCCATCTTCTTAAGAGCACTCTTCTTGACTTTCTCCCATTGTGCATCTGTCAAATAATCTGGTAGGGTGAAATGTGACATGAGTGATTCCCAAAGCAGATCTTTTGCTCTTTCGGAGACAAAACTAACTCATTGATCTCCCTTTGCTGGCTTATTCCATTCTTGAACGGAGATCGGGATTTGGTTCCTGACAATAACTCCGCATTGACAAGTAAATTTGTCCGCATTCTTTTTAGGAGCAAGCGGTTCGCCATTTGGTTTGATGTCATCGATGTTGTACTTTATGCCAGCCTGCAACTTTTTGGCCGGGCCTCGTAGTGCCCTACTTGTAGAAGATTTGCTCGATCCGGAGGGCTAAAAGAAGAAAGATCGATTCGTTAATATATATATATATATATATATAAACACTATTCTGATCACGGGATCAGAATATTATTCTGATCACGGGTTGAACTTCCCGAGTTACACAACCTGAACTTTCCTCTGTAGGAACCCGACCTTCGGGCTATCTTCGCAACCATGTCTCCCCGCGCGAATTATTCTGGTCAGTCGTGTTCTATGTGATGTAAGTGTAATCTGAAAACTGTTTTTAGCAACTAAATGCCCGTTTTAAATAGGAATCTCGCTCGTTGTCGGATTTGCTCTCGGGACATGATGAACTTGCGTCTGTTGCAATTTTACTGCCTGAGTTGTTCGACCTGAACTTCCCCCAGTGCTAGGTTGAACTTCCGCAAATATTGCCCAAATGAGGCCTGCGATATACCGTTGGAAAGCTATGGACACGAGTATCATGACCCAAGTTAAATTTTTGGCAAAATGTAAGCCGTTTAAGAGCAGTTTTGAAAACCGTTTTTTCTTCATACAAAAAACATGAACCGTATTTTCGATCCAATTTCTAAACCGTTTATCGGAATGAGGCAAATAATATGGCGTTGGAAAGCTGCTGCAAATCCGCTCCTTCTACATGTAGAAAGTTTTCTCTAATTCCATACGGTTAAAGAGTAATTTGAAAAATCGTAGAATTTCGCAAATCGAACAGCCGAGTGCGTATTTTCGATGCCATTTCTAAACGGCTAATCCAATTAAGGCAAATGATATGACGTTGGAAAGCTTATGAAAATGCGCTCCTTTTTCATGTTTAAAGTATTTTCTAATTTTGAACGGTTGAAAAGTAATTTAGAAAACGGTCCAAGTTCCATCGAGTTCGTATTTTCGAGTTAATTTTTTAACCATATGTCCGAATGCAGCAAATGATATGGCATTGGAAAGCTTGAGGAAATGCAAAGCTTTTTTGGCCGAAATTTCTACAAACTTTGTCGGAATGGGGCAAATAATATACTGTTGAAAAGCTATGAAAAATGCGAAACTTTTTCATGTAGATGGTTTTCTCTGATTCCTTGTCGTTTTCAAGTAATTTCGAAAACGGCCAGATCATGCGGTCTGCCTTTATCGCGAAACAGATTCTTCCAAAATGCACCGCATGAAGAACTTGAACTTCTCGGCATATCTACTTGAACTTCACTCTGTTTTTCATGGGCTTTTTTTGCTCGTAGCTCTCCATCCACTCACCGGAATTGAGCAAGTGATATACCGATGGAAAGCTGATGTAAACACGCATCTTTCCCGTGTTGATCATTTTTTCATACTTGCGACGGTTTTAAAAGTTTTTCATCTGAAATTCATTTAGTGTAGTAGTTGAACTTCCTGCTGTTTTCACGTTGAACTTCTGTGACGTATTTTCGTTTGTAATTTTCTTATCCATTCGTCAGTGTCACACAAATGATATTTCTTTTGTACAAACCTCTCTCACAATAATTTTTTAACTTTCTCCGACCGAGGACTTGAACTTATAACAACAACAAAATTGGACCTTGTCTTTTAATTCATTTTTCTCATATTAAACACACACCATGTAGTACATGAACTTTTTCAATTTTTATAATTTGAATTTTTTATTTTCTTTTTGAAATCAAATTGCTCCCAAATAATAACTGAACTTCTTTGTGGATTGAGGGAATTATTTTAAAATGCAAAAAAACAATTTCTTTTTTGTGTTTTTGAACATGGAAATACAAGGTGAACCTCTCTCGCAAGAATTTTTTAACTTCCCCGGACAGAGCAGTTGAACTTCTTTCAACAAACCTTTTAAGCTTTTATTTTTCTATACTTTTATTCTCAACTGAAATGCATTCCTTGCAGTACTTGAACTTCTCTTTGTTTTCACTATGAACTTCTTTCAACAGATAGGAATTTTTTGAATACATAAAAACATGTTTTAAATGGTATACATGAAAATTTTAAACCGTTCATCGAAATGTGGCACATAATATACCGGTGGAAAGCTTATGAATGGCAACAAGTTTTCATGTAGACATGTGTTATAAATTCGTTGCCGTTTGAGAGTAGTTTTTAAAATGGCAAAACAACGTTGTTTTTGCCTTTTAAAACAACATGTAAATGAACGACGGACGTCTCGTAAATATAATTTTTGAACCATGCAGGGTGGAGCACGTGCACTTCTTGCAACAAACCTTTTAGGCTTTTAGTTTTTTATTCTTTTATTCTCTTCTGAAACACATTCTGTGTAGTAGTTGAACTTCCCACTGTTTTCACCTTGAACTTCTGTCACGTTTTTCTGTTCGTAATTCCCCACCTATACATCGGAGTTGCACAAATAATATACCTTTGCAAACCTGCTGAAAAGACATAACTTTTTCTAATACGGTTAAGCTTTTGTTTCGAACAACATGCACCATTTTGTTTTCACCGTTTTTTGGAATAAGAATATTTATACACCTAGGAAAGTTGTTGAATACGAGAAACTTTTTAATGTAGAGCATTTTTGTTTTAAATTTGTAATGGGTAGAGAGAATTATTTTAATTCACAAAAACAACATTTTTGTGCGTTTTTGCACATGTAAATACATGGTGAACCTCTCTCACAAGTATTTTTGAACTTCCCCTGGCCAAGCACTTGAACTTCTCGCAACAATTTTTTTAGAGTTTACCTTTTATTTCTTTTTTTCTCATATGAAACACACACCATGTAGCACGTGAACTTCAGGCTGTTATCACTTTGAACTGCTCTCTGCTTTTTTAGCCCCAAGTCCTAAAGCACTCATCAAAATTGAGCATGTAAATCCTAGGTTTTTTATCTCTGAACTTCTCTGTTTTTTTAGTTTGAACCTCTTAGTTTTATTTTTATAAAAGGAAAAAAATGATTTTTAACTAAACATCATACAACCTTTTTAAAATTGAACTTCATATGCTAATTTTGCATGGAAACAAAGAAGAATTTGAGTTTGTTGTATACGTCAAACTATTTCGTTTTTTAATATGAAATTATTGATTTTCTTTTTTAAAATGGAATTGCTCTAAAAATTAAAATGCAAAAAATGACGCTACCTTTTAGCAACGGAAAAAATCTGAATTTTTATAGACATCAAACCGCTCCATTTTTCAATTTTTGAACCTCTTTGTGTATTTTTAGAAATGGAAAAAATAGGAGTTTTTGTAATAAATGACGAACTTCTTCGTTATTTTGAACTGAACTTCTTGGTTTTATTCGTTAGTAACGGGAAAATTATGAGTTTTTGTAATAAATATTGAGTTGCTCCATTTTCTGAAATTGAACTTCTTGGTTTATTATTTAGTAACGAGGAAAATCTGGATTTTTCATATACATTGAACTATTCTACTTTTTTAAAATTGAACTTCTTGGTTTTTTTTCAATCTGGACTTCTTTGGTGTTACCATTTGTACTGGAAAATAATGAAAAATAATAATAATGAATTTTTAACTACTCTATTTAAAAAAAATTAGCTTCCTACATGATAAAACATACACAAAACCTTTATATATATTGAACTTCTTGTGTGGATTTACATTTTTTTCGCTAGTAGATTAAACGATCTTTTTTTGTCACATATTTTTTGAACTTTTGCATTTTTTTTGTTTGAACTTCTTTCTTTTTATACGCAAAAAGAAAAAAGAACTACCCATTGCACGAAGACACACACAACCATTTTTTTCCATGCATGAACGCAAGTGTGCTCTGAACTCGATCATGTATGTCATACAAAAAATTCCAGCAAATTAAAATGCACACATAACAATTGAAACACTGCTAGCAACATCTTTTGCATTGTTTAATATTTGAATCCCGTAAACCATCATTTTCCCAACTTTATAATGTTTAACATTGGACGCTGAGAGGAACAGGGTTCAAGAGGAAGAAGTAAGCAGGGCACTAAAGTTCAGATTGGTCGCGGGAAGAAAGCCAGCACCACAAGTTGGGTTTTTTGACAACGTCGCCCCCTGTAGTTGGAATCCAAGGAAATATGCTCCTTCGACATAGGCCAAAAATCAAAAGAATCAGTTTTCCTATCTTACAGAACTTGTTCACATAGCACTCATGGAAAAAATGGACAATTCACGGGTTGCAGAGGGAGCAGGTCGGCCGAGCCGGAGGAAGCCGCACTCGGGGGCTGGTGGCGAGAGACTGCCGCGACCCGGTGGGTGGCTCGTGTCGAGGGGTGCTCTCGTCGATGGGACCCCGGGCGGCAGCGGCGGCAGGAATCCTGGGCGCGCGGGACCCCGGGTGGCGGCGGCTGCTGGATCTGGCAGTTGGAGCAGTGCCGCGGCGGCGGGATCCGACGGTTGGAGTAGGTCCGCGGCGGTGGGGCGGGGCCGCGGCGGCAGGAGCTGGCGGTTGGAGGGTGGGGGCGGGCCGTGCCGGCGGTTGGAGGTCGGGGGGAGAGGGCGGCTCGGCGGAGGACAGCCGTGGGGGCTCGCCAGGGGAGGAGAACAGGTGAAGGCCGGGGTGGCCGCGCGCCAGAGCCAGGGGCGGCAGCGGTTGCCCCGGGGGGTGGGGAGGCGCTGGATCGGAGAGGTTGGGATCGGGGAGGGGAAGTGGTGGGCGTGGGGGTGACTTTTTTTTCATCTGCGAGTTCGGGAAGTTCGGGAGGGAGCAGTCGGGCCCTTATAGGGCTGGCTGTGATCCAAATAACTATTCTAATACCATGATCATAATAGTGTTGTCCTCTAGATATATATATACATACATACATACATACATACCTACATAAACACTATTCTGTTCACGGGATCAAAATATTATTCTGATCACAACCTGAACTTCCTGAGTTACACAACCTGAACTTCTCTCTGTACGAACCCGACCTTCGGGCTATCTTCGCAACCGTGTCTCCCCGCGCGAATTATTCTGGTCAGTCGTGTTCTATGTGATTTAAGTGTAATCTGCAAACGGTTTTTAGCAACTAAATGCCCGTTTTAAATAGGAATCTCGCTCATTGGCGGATTTTGCTCTCGGGTCATCATGAACATGCGTCTGTTGTAATTTTACTGCTTGAGTTGTTCGACCTGAACTTCCCCCAGTGCTAGGTTGAACTTCCGCAAACATTGCCCAAATGGGACTTGCGATATACCGTTGAAAAGCTATGGACACGAGTATCATGACCCAAGTTGAATTTTTGGCAAAATGTAAGCGGTTTAAGAGCAGTTTTGAAAACCGTTTTTTCTTCATACAAAAAACATGAAACGTATTTTCGATCGCATTTCTAAACCGTTTATCGGAATGAGGCAAATAATATGGCGTTGGAAAGCTGCTGCAAAATTGCTCCTTCCACATGTTGATAGTTTTCTCTAATTCCCTATGGTTAAAGAGTAATTTGGAAAATCGTAAAATTTTGCAAACCGAACAGCCGAGTTCGTATTTTCGATGCCATTTCTAAACGGCTAATCCAATTGAGGCAAATGATATGGCGTTGGAAAGCTTATGAAAATGCACTACTTTTTCGTGTTGAAAGGTTTTTCTAATTTTGAACGGTTTAGGAGTAATTTAGAAAACGGTACAAGTTCCACCGAGTTCGTATTTTCATGTTAATTTTTTAACCGTACGTCCGAATGCAGCAAATGATATGGCGTTGGAAAGCTTGAGGAAGTGCAAAACTTTTTGGTATATATTGTTTCTCCCAATTCTTTACAGTTTTAAGTCAATTTTAAAAATGGCTAAAAACCTATTTTCGCCGTAATTTCTACAAACTTTATCGGAATGGGGCAAATAATATACCGTTGAAAAGCTACGAAAAATGCAAAACTTCTTCATGTTGATGGTTTTCTCTGATTCCTAGCCGTTTTCAAGTAATTTTGAAAAAAGCAAGATCATGTGTTCTGCCTTTATCGCGAAACAGATTCTTCGAAAATGCACCGTGTGAAGAACTTGAACTTCTCGGCATGTCTACTTGAACTTCACTCTGTTTTTCACGTGCTTTTTTGGCTCATAGCTATCCATCCACTCACCGGAATTGAGCAAGTGATATACCGATGGAAAGCTGCTGTAAACACGCAACTTTCCCGTGTTGATCATTTTTTCATACTCGCGACGGTTTTAAAAGTTTTTCATCTGAAATTCATTCAGTGTAGTAGTTAAACTTCCTACTGTTTTCACGTTGAACTTCTGTGACGTATTTTCGTTTGTAATTTTCTCATCCATTCGTCAGTGTTACATAAATGATATTCCTTTTGTACAAACCTCTCTCACAATAACTTTTTTAACTTTCTCCAACCGAGGACTTGAACTTATAACAACAACAAAATTGGACCTTGCCTTTTAATTCATTTTACTCATATTAAACATACACCATGTAGTACATGAACTTTTTTCCATTTTTATAATTTGAATTTTTTATTTTATTTTTGAAATCAAATTGCTCCCAAATAATAACTGAACTTCTTTGTGGATTGAGAGAGTTATTTTAAAACCAAAAAAACAATTTCTTTTTTGTGTTTTCGAACATGGAAATATAAGGTGAACCTCTCTCGCAAGAATTTTTGAACTTCCCCGGACAGAGCACTTGAACTTCTTTCAACAAACCTTTTAAGCTTTTATTTTTCTATACTTTTATTCTCACCTGAAATGCATTCCTTGCAGTACTTGAACTTCTCGTTGTTTTCACTATGAACTTCTATCGCATTTTTGTGTATACGTCGAATTACATGCAATTGAAGGTCGGACGTCATTTTTTGCCATTTTAAAACATGTAATTGGAGGTTGGATGTCCCGCAATATAAATTCTGAACCGTGCACGGAGGTGCACGTGAACTTCTTGCAACAAATCTGAGTTTTTTATATAGTTCGAACTTCTCTGTTATTTTAATCTCAATTTCTTAGTGCGGATCCATGTCGGCAGCGCGCGGTTGGCCATATTCGTGGAGGAGTAGGGGCTCCGACCGATGTAGCTGACAACAACTGTACCACCAGCATTTTTCTTCTACAAACTTCCAGCGTTCTCATATTACTTGAACCTCTAAAATTATACTTATTGAACTTCATGTGGTTTTTGCAAAGAACTCGCTAGCATTTTTTGTTTAGTTGAATTCCATTTTGCTTTCCAAGGCTTTTTTAAACATACGAACTTTACTTGTTTTCAATGAATTTTTGGATTACAACAAGCACCCATGGAGCATGCGCACTTTGCACAACCAATTTTGAATGAAGTGCTATTTTTTGTGCACTTTTAAAATACATATAACACGGTGCCAAACTGCAGAAAAATACCAAATCCAAACTGCTCACGTATACATTACCAAGCTGAACCTCAAGCATGGAACCTCAAGTACGACCAAACATCAAGACCAATAGTCAGGAACCTAAAGCATTATACCACTACTGAAGCTATACGGCCAACTAGCAATTTGCAAAACAAAACAAAGGGAACGGCTAGGTGCTCCATCAAAGGGAACAATTTTTTTCTTTGAACCCACCTCTAATTTGCTGAAAGTCTACAACAATCACAAAACACAACATTTGAACCTACTGTTGTTTTTTCTTCTTCTCCAATATACATTGAACTGCTGAGGTGGCATAGTTGAACGGTCGAGGCGCTGCGGCACCGGCTGTAGGTGGTGGACCTCAGTGGCAGCGGCGCGCGCGACCAGGTGCAGGTCGAGACTTCTCCCAGCTGCTGGTCGAGACCTCCCCCATCTGTACATGGAGCCACTCGAACGCAGCAGCGGCAAGATGATAGGTAGGTCTTTCCAAAAACAAAAGTGAGAGAGACATTGTTTGCTCCTTAGGCATTACACCGAACAGCTGTGGAGCGCCATCTTTGGCCACTGAAAAACAAAACCCAACAAAGATCAGGCATGGACACTTCGGTGCAGCACATGGTACATCGGTGTGAAAATTATGAGCTTGTGGATCATTTTACCTGTGGATCTTGAGGGGTTGCAGTAGAGTTGGAATTTCGTCCGTCCACAGCTATGGCCGGTGACCTTCGTGCGGCGGCGCAGTCGACCTGCAGGAGCATGGCGGGGGAGACCAAAAATGGATCCCTAAATGTGGTGGTAAGCCTAAACACCCTTTTTACACACAAAAAGAAAAAAGAAGATGTGTGCCACGTGAGAAATGTGGCCTTCTCTGCACCACATGTTGCATTTCTATCTTGTCAAGCTTTGTCTACTGAGCTATGTGCTCTCGACCAAAGGTAGCATGGCAGGAGCAACTAGTACTTGCTTCATCAGAACAAAAAAAGAGCTAAGCACAAAAATGCTTCAGTTCTAGCACGCATAATAGCAAACACATAGAGTGCACCCGGTTCACATTCAGAATACATAAAGATTGGCTTTCTAGCTAAGCATCTCTACTTCCAATTTTAAGAGTAACAAAAAACATTTTTTTGGTGTGCCAAACTGAGATAAGAGAGACTGAGAGGACAACATCAGCACATGAGACTATGGAGAGAAAGAAAGAGCTTCAGCCACACATCGGCACATGCCCAGAAGCTACGTGCGCAGTGAGTCAAAGTAGGAGCTCACTATTGGCTTTGAGCCAGCTGGCTGCAGGAGTTGAAGGGCATGGAGGGGCTGCATCGAACTGCTACATCTCCCGCCGGCTCAAGCCACCTCCGCGTGACACCCTTGCAGCCTAGACAGTTAAGTTCTGTGCAGTTCAATCAGTCAAGACGGTAAAGTTCAGTTAACAAAACTGCAGAAACAAGAGAAGAAATGCATCAGTTTTGTACAGAAGAAACACGAAATCCGGCAACCACTAGTCGAGGTGGGCAACATCCACTGCGGGGAATGAGATTGCCGTGGCTAGTGGGAGCTCGGGCGTGAGTAGCCTCGGAGCAAACGCCAGCAACCGAGTAGATCCAAACAGAGCAGCGGGGGCGAGCTTGATTCCTCGTCCAGAAATGGCCAAGTTCTGGGAGTGAGCAGCATGGACGCACAAGAGATAGAGAAGAGCTTGACCGAGGTGATGCACCGGCGACCGATCTAGCGACAACAGAGAATATCCAACGACGGCGTGTCGAATCCGTCCGGCCGCTGCAATGATATTTGAACTTCGTGCAGCGGCGAAGGAGGACTGCATGGCATGGGTGATAACCCACAAGTATAGGGGATCGTTTGTAGCCTTCTTCGATAAATAAGAGTGTCGAACCCAACGAGGAGCTAAAGGCAGAACAAATATTCCCTCAAGTTCTATCGACCATCGATACAACTCTACGCACACTTTATGTTTTGCTTTACCTAGAACAAGTATAAAACTATTTTGCAAGGATAAAACTATGAGTACTTTGCGAGAATAAAACTACGAATAAATTGCAAGGTAATAAATGTGGATAGCTTTTGTCAACAAGAAAGTCATTTGTCCCTAGGCAATCGATAACAAGTACCGTAATCATTCTTGCAATTCTATATGAGGGAGAGGCATGAGCTAACATACTTTCTCTACTTGAATCATATGCACTTATGATTGGACCCCTAGCAAGAATCCGCAAATACTAAAGATCATTAAGGTCGTGAAACCCAACCATAGCATTAAGTATCAAGTCATCTTTATCCCATACGCAACAACCCATTTACTCGGGTTTAAGCTTCTGTCACTCTCGCAACCCACCATAAGCAAATCATGAACGTATTGCAACACCCTACAGCGGGGGTCCCTCGCGTTTGCGCGAGATGTAGGGCACCGTAGGACAGCACCATAAATAAAATATACAATCATACCAACCAAGATCACGATTAACCCCTAGGACAAAACGGATCTACTCAAACATCATAGGATAACCAAATATCATTGGGAAATAATATATGGAGTTGAGCACCATGTTTAAGTAGAGATTATAGTGGGGAAGAGAGGTGTTACACCTCTGCATATAGGGGGAGAAAGTTGGTGTTGACAGTAGCAAGATTGCTGATGTAGATCGCCGTCACGATCCTTGCCCCGGCGGCGTTCCGGCGCCACCGGGAGAGAGGGGGAGAGAGCCCCCCTCCTTCTTCTTCTTCCTTGGCCTTCCCCCTAGATGGGAGGAGAGTTCCCCCACTGGTCCATGGCCTCCATGGCAGCGGAGGGGCGGGAGCCCCTCCGAGATTGGATCTCCCTCTCTGTTCTCTTCTGTTTCCCGTTCCCTAGATCTGGCCGAAAACCGTTTCTTATATTCCCGGAGATCCGTAACTCCGATTGTGCTGAGATTTTAACACGATTTTTTTCCGGATATAAGCTTCCTTGCACCCGAAGTAGAGCTCCAACCGACATCCGAGGAGGACACAACCCACCAGGGCGCGCCTGGCCCCTCGGGCACGCCCTGGTGTCTTGTGGTGTGTGCTGGCCTCCGTTTGCGATGATTCCAACTCCCAAAAATCACAAATATTCCAAAATAATTCTCCGTAAAATTTTATTGCATTTGGACTTTGTTTGATATGGATTTTTTGCGAAACAAAAAACATGCAACAAATAGGAACTAGCACTGGGCACTGGATCAATAGGTTAGTCCAATAAATCATATAAAAAGTTGCCAAAAATATGTGAAAGTTGTATAATATTGGCATGAAACAATCAAAAATTATAGATACGATGGAGACGTATCAGCATCCCCAAGCTTAATTCCTGCTTGTCCTCGAGTAGGTAAATGATAAAAAAGATAATTTTTGATGTGGAATGCTACCTAGCATAAACTTGATCATATGTCTAGTCATGGCATGAATATTAAGACACGAGTGATTCAAAGCAATAGTCTATAATTTGACATAAAGACATCAATACTCAGGCATCCCAACAAACAATCATGTCTTTCAAAATATCAACGCTAAAGAAAGTTATCCCTACAAAATCATATAGTCCTGTCATGCTCTGTCTTCATAACACAAAGTATTTATCATGCATAACCCCGATGACAAGCTGAGCAATTGGTTCATACTTTTTAACGCGCTTCAGCTTTTTCAACCCTCATGCAATACATGAGCGCAAGCCATGGATATAGCACTACGGGTGGAATAGAGTATGATGATAGGGGTAAATATAGAGATGACAAAAAAGTAAGAAAGTCTCACATCGACGCGGCTAACCAACGGGCTATGGAGATGCCTATCAATTGATATCAACGTGAGGAGTAGGGATTGCCATGCAACAAATGCACTAAGAGCTATAAGTGTATGTGTAGGAGATATGCCCTAGAGGCAACAATAAATGTTATTGATTATCTCCCTGTTCATAATTAGGTTTATGTTCCATGCTATAACTGCTATGGTTCTCGAGTCTGCAAATAAAACGAGGCTCGGAGGAAGACTCATATGCACGTGTGGAATAATAAATGATAAAATGTATTCCTAGTCAAGCCTCTATGACTGGCTCAAGTATTGCATGATGATCCTGTTTTCCTGATCATGGGCATGACTATGCCAGCAATTTTGAGGGCACAATGTTAACAGAACATTTGTGTTGAATCGACCCGATTGATGTTATGCTATGAGGTTCTTTCGTCACAAGTTAATGGTTAATAACACAGAGATGGTTAATGTTTGCATGATTCCTTAGACCATGAGAGTATCGAGTTTCTTCATGCTTGCTTCATGAACTTTGGGGTTTGTTAAACGTCATCCGTAAATGGGTGGCTATTACGGCGGCTTACGGGTTCATGGAAAAGTGTGTCAAGTAACTTGATAGCTCAAGATTGGGATTTGCTCCTCCGGCGATGGAGAGATATCTCTGGGCCCTCTCGGTGTTACGGTATCCATCATCGTCTGGCCAGACACTTTGTGCTTTGATCACGGGGATGCCGGAACATGGTAACGAGAAAAGAGAACAATACCGGTAACGAGGTAACTAGCATAGTGGACAAGTGTTGATCCACGGGAATGCCAACATGTCTCACCTCGGGTATTTGTAACATATCACGAAGCAACAGGAATAGCACACGGCAACTGGAGGTTCACTCGAATATTCATTCGTGTGGGTATAGGGGTCAATATGGGTGTCCACGGCTCCGATGTTGATCATTGATCGGAAGGGGTTCCGTGTCATGTCTATACTTCACCGAACCTATAGGGTCACACGCTTAAGGGTCATCTATCTGCTGAATACTAGATAGGGAGTCTGAGAGAAAATCACCGAAAAAGTTTCGGACACCGAAAAGTTTCGGACAGCGGAAAAGTTCCGCAGAGAGAGGTCACCGGATGAGTTCCGGTGAAACTGAAAAGTTGTTTCAGGGGATACCATTAAGTCAAAATGGTTTCAGCACATGCCTGATAATTCTTGGAGGATACCAGAATCATTCTGGAAACTTCTGGGAATTTTCTGGAAGAAAAACCGGAAATGTTCCGAGGCTGCCGGAACCGCTTCAGATGCTTTTCGCAGATGAAATCACTAAACTGGAATTGTTCCAGAACGCATTGAAAATTATTTTAGTGGGTACTGGAAATGTTCTAAGCCCACATAAATATTTTCAGTTCGAACGGACGCTGAAAAATGTCGTCGTGAATAGTGAAAGTGCTTTTTGGGAATTTTATGGAAAGCACCTTTTTGGAAATTCCAAAAGGGCCTTCTAGAAGGGGAAGGAGGGCATGGCACCTCATGGGGGGGGTCCCCCCCCAAGGGTGGCCGGCCAAGGAGGTGGAGCACCATGGTGCTCCACATGGCACTCCCATATGGCATATTCCCTTTTGGAAAGGGATATTCCAAGGGCACTTTGGGGTTTTTTGTGTGACAATTTTACCCCTTGGCTTGCCTATATATAGGAGTGATCTTGGCAGCCATTTCCCCATCCCTTGCTCTCATACACATGCCAAGATGTTATCTGGCTTCTCTCTCCCTCCCACGAAAAGAGTTTCGTAGAGCCGAAAGGCTGTCTGGGTTCCGGCGGGAACTAGTTCTGGACGGCGAAGCCATGCCGGGTAGATGACACCGTATGTGTGCAACTCTGTAGAGAGGTCGTAGTTTCGATCTTAGTGCCCGAGGGGCTGTTCGAGAGTGCCTCCCGAAGGGCTGTCCAAGTGATGGTCCGAGTTCTGTGAGTCCTCCCGAAGGGCTGTCCGAGTGACCGTCCGAGTTTCGAAGGTCCTCCCGAAGGGCTGTCCGCGACACCGTCCGGGGGACTGTCCAACCGCCTCCCGGAGGGCTGTCCGAGTGGCGGATGAGGGTATACATCCTCGCGGTTGGGAGGTTGTAAATCCTAGCTGCGGGGATCTGCACCGCCGATCGTCATCGACTCTACTTCCGCTGCGCTACGAGTCGGGAACGAAAATGATCAAACCTTGTATGCAGTCTCCATAGTGGTCCTGGGCTGGTGCGTAGGTCGGAATATTTTTGTTTTCTGCTGCGTTACCCTACAGTGGCATCATGAGCCGTGCTATGCGTAGATGCAGGTTGCGATCTAGAATACATAGAGATGTATGGGTGTTGCACAATATAATTAGGTAGTAGATGAGTTCTATTACTGAAAATTATTTGTGCGGGTAGCAGATGAAATCTGTTACCCGATGTTCTTGTTGCTTCCCTGGAATTTGCATATTTCTGATCTTGATAATAGTATGGTGGAGTTTCAAAGTTCTGGCAATCCGCGATCCTGATTGATCAACGAAGTGCTAACAGTTCATTGAATTCCACCGTAGTTAAAAGGAAAGATGAAATTTCGCAGACAAAAGGGCAATGCAGATATGATCTGCACGGGGGTCATGCGTATGACGAAGTTTAGTATGGGGCTCGAGATTTTATTATCTCGGTTTTCATACACCCTGGAAAGTTAATCTAGCGACTTGAATTATCATACTTGATGATGGACGTTGGTAGCTTCGGTTTGTTTCGAAACCTTAGAAGCCACGAAAAACTAGTTTTTTGCATGAACCAATTAGAGGCGTCTAACTTGGTTTTGCAGGAGGGTTTACATGTGCATGTGATGTGGTATAGCAGTGCTCATAATAATTTGATTATGTATGAGATGACTATATAATGTAAATTGATTAACATGACCTGCGTGTCATGATTCGGCATGATGGCTGGAGCCATATGATTTTAAATGACCTGTGTGTCAACCTTGTGTAATGCATTATTTTATTAGCTATAGAGATAGCAATATTATCTGCTGCATCGACAAGGTGGTGGCAATCTTCGCGAAGGTGATCACTGACGTGAATGCCGAAGACGAATGAATACAAGACTTCTCCGTCAGAAAGGGCTATACCATATCATGCTATTATGAATTGCCTGAGATGTTTATCCCTTATGTTGCACCCTTCTTGATTGCGCGGTAGTCGCTTTTATTAGGGTGATCTCTCACAAAAATATCAAGTAGTTAGTGTTCTCCCAAGTGTAGCACCGTCACGGCACCTAACTTTTCGGGGTATCACATGCTAACATGGGTACGAACGATTAGGGATGTGTGAGGCGGGTGAGTTGAGACCTCGCAGCGAGATCACTTGGTTGTCTTGACGTTCAGGCATGAAAGTCATGAGCTCGGAACACACGCATCGAAAGATGAACAAGAGTCACATAGAGATGTGATTGGCAAGTTTGCCTACCGATTGAGATTTTCGTCATCAGTGATGCTACCATCAATGGCGTTGAATTGAAATGCGGATCTTGAATCACTCACAATCAATTATGAGAGATATTGATTTGAGTGGGAGCGCACTGTAGAATTAATTCTTTTAATTCTCAGTGCAATTAATTTTGAACACTGTCTAAGTGTGATTTGCATAATAGTTGTAGAATAATGGCTCACATTTCCACCTTCCCTATTAAAATTGAATAGCTGTTAAATATCTGGTTAAAACTTTACGGTTGGTAACGTAATGTGAGGATTATCCTCAAGAATGCCAAGAAGGATTTTGTCCTATCGCATACTTTGGTATTCTCTCGCTTATGCTATGGATCATGTGAGTCTCGTCCTTCGATCCAAAAGCTAGAATTCCGTTTCAGTCAAGTGCAATATGTTTGTTTCCATGAGACCCGAACTTCGAAAGTTTGGATAGTTATGTGATATTCATGGAATCTGAAAATCATTTTCAGAGACAGACAAAGGCTAAAAGATATGAGATATCCAAAGCAATGTTTGTTTGCAAACTATTAGTAAAAGAAGTTTACTATGCATTAGACTGATAAGAGAGGGATCCAGAAGAACGCCTATCATATGATAAAAGGTGAATAAAACAACAACTTAAGAGAAAGGAAGTGTCCGAAGGGTGTTAGTGAAACTTTCACGCCTAGGAAGTCCGAGGCTAACGCCACTCTTAAGTTGGGTGCTTCTTCTGAGAGTAGGAGAAATACTAAAAGTTAAAACTGTTAGAAGTATAAAGGCAATAAGAATGAAAACTGGAATATCCAGCTCATGTATGAATGTCATACAAAGTTTTTAATGTATAGAAGGCTGGTCAAAGATATAGTTCTTGGGAATTATGGTTAAAACATGTTAATCACTAATTCTTGGGTATTGTGAGACAATCACAAAGATACCCGCTCGATTGCATTCTGTTACAACTCGATGTAAGAACTACTATGGCCTGAAAGACTAGCCAGGAATGAGGTTGAGATACACACATGGGACATAGTAAATGTTACTATACCTTCCATCGGTGTATTACCTATGTATTTACTTTCATAATTCATTTTAGAGTTTCACACTCTAGCCCTTTGCATAAGGTATCTTGCAAGAAGGTTGTTCATAAGAGAACTTTTGATGTTCAGTGTTATGAATAACATAAGGGCCATACTTTCATTATGAATGAGATGTATGTTATGAATATTGATAATAATATATTACCTCTGGATTTACATTCATAATTCATTTTAGAGTTTTACACTCTAGCCCCTTGCATAATGTTGTTGCAAAAAGGTTGTTCATAAATAGAACAATTGTTGTTCAGTATTATGAATAACATGAAGGGCCATGCTTCCATCCTCGATGGGACGTATGTTATGAATATTGATGGTAATATGATACATCCATAACACTGACGCTAAATATCATAAAGACTAAAAGAATACCACACAAGTGTGGCACTGCATTTGGTCACATTGGAGAAACCCGCATGGATAAATTCCATTATGATGGATTTTGAAGTCATTTGATTTTGAATCATCTGACACTTGCAACTTTCCTCCGAAAAGAGAAGTGACTGAAATACCGTTCACAGGCCATAAGGAACGAGCAAAGAACTTATTGGTGATCATACATTTTGTAGGAGATATGCCCTAGAGGCAATAATAAATGTTATTGATTATCTCCCTGTTCATAATTAGGTTTATGTTCCATGCTATAACTGCTATGGTTCTCGAGTCTGCAAATAAAACGAGGCTCGGAGGAAGACTCATATGCACGTGTGGAATAATAAATGATAAAATGTATTCCTAGTCAAGCCTCTATGACTGGCTCAAGTATTGCATGATGATCCTGTTTTCCTGATCATGGGCATGACTATGCCAGCAATTTTGAGGGCACAATGTTAACAGAACATTTGTGTTGAATCGACCCGATTGATGTTATGCTATGAGGTTCTTTCGTCACAAGTTAATGGTTAATAACACAGAGATGGTTAATGTTTGCATGATTCCTTAGACCATGAGAGTATCGAGTTTCTTCATGCTTGCTTCATGAACTTTGGGGTTTGTTAAACGTCATCCGTAAATGGGTGGCTATTACGGCGGCTTACGGGTTCATGGAAAAGTGTGTCAAGTAACTTGATAGCTCAAGATTGGGATTTGCTCCTCCGGCGATGGAGAGATATCTCTGGGCCCTCTCGGTGTTACGGTATCCATCATCGTCTGGCCAGACACTTTGTGCTTTGATCACGGGGATGCCGGAACATGGTAACGAGAAAAGAGAACAATACCGGTAACGAGGTAACTAGCATAGTGGACAAGTGTTGATCCACGGGAATGCCAACATGTCTCACCTCGGGTATTTGTAACATATCACGAAGCAACAGGAATAGCACACGGCAACTGGAGGTTCACTCGAATATTCATTCGTGTGGGTATAGGGGTCAATATGGGTGTCCACGGCTCCGATGTTGATCATTGATCGGAAGGGGTTCCGTGTCATGTCTATACTTCACCGAACCTATAGGGTCACACGCATAAGGGTCATCTATCTGCTGAATACTAGATAGGGAGTCTGAGAGAAAATCACCGAAAAAGTTTCGGACACCGAAAAGTTTCGGACAGCGGAAAAGTTCCGCAGAGAGAGGTCACCGGATGAGTTCCGGTGAAACTGAAAAGTTGTTTCAGGGGATACCATTAAGTCAAAATGGTTTCGGCACATGCCTGATAATTCTTGGAGGATACCAGAATCATTCTGGAAACTTCTGGGAATTTTCTGGAAGAAAAACCGGAAATGTTCCGGGGCTGCCGGAACCGCTTCAGATGCTTTTCGCAGATGAAATCACTAAACTGGAATTGTTCCAGAACGCATTGAAAATTATTTTAGTGGGTACTGGAAATGTTCTAAGCCCACATAAATATTTTCAGTTCGAACGGACGCTGAAAAATGTCGTCGTGAATAGTGAAAGTGCTTTTTGGGAATTTTATGGAAAGCACCTTTTTGGAAATTCCAAAAAGGGCCTTCTAGAAGGGGAAGGAGGGCATGGCACCTCATGGGGGGGGGTCCCCCCCCAAGGGTGGCCGGCCAAGGAGGTGGAGCACCATGGTGCTCCACATGGCACTCCCATAGGGCATATTCCCTTTTGGAAAGGGATATTCCAAGGGCACTTTGGGGTTTTTGTGTGACAATTTTACCCCTTGGCTAGCCTATATATAGGAGTGATCTTGGCAGCCATTTCCCCATCCCTTGCTCTCATACACATGCCAAGATGTTATCTGGCTTCTCTCTCCCTCCCACGAAAAGAGTTTCGTAGAGCCGAAAGGCTGTTTGGGTTCCGGCAGGAACTAGTTCTGGACGGCGAAGCCCTGCCGGATAGATGACACCGTATGTGTGCAACTCTGTAGAGAGGTCGTTGTTTCGATCTGTAGGAGATATGCCCTAGAGGCAATAATAAATGTTATTATTTATCTCCGTGTTCATAATTAGGTTTATGTTCCATGCTATAACTGCTATGGTTCCCGAGCCCGTATATCCATAAAGGCTCTGGGGAAAACCCATGTGCACGTGTGGTATAATAAACGGTAAAATGTATTCGTAGTCGTGCCTCTAAGACTAGCTCAAGTGTTGCATGATGATTATGTTTTTCCAATCATGGGCATGTCTATGCCAGCAACTTTGAGGGCACAATGTCAGGAAGGACATTTGTGTTGAATCGACCCGAATTGATGTTATGCTATGAGATACATTCGTCATGAGTTAATGGTTAATAACACAGAGATGGTTAATGTTTGCATGATTCCTCAGACCATGAGAGTATCGAGTTTCTTCATGCTTGATTCATGAACTTTGGGGTTTGTTAAACATCATCCGTAAATGGATGGCTATTACGGCGGCTTACGGGTTCATGGGAAAGTATGTCAAGTAACTTGATAGCTCAAGATTGGGATTTGCTCCTCCGACGATGGAGAGATATCTCTGGGCCCTCTCGGTGTTACGGTATCCATCATCGTCTGGCCAGACACTTTGTGATTTGATCACGGGGATGCCGGAACACGGTAACGAGAAAAGAGAACAATACCGGTAACGAGGTAACTAGCATAGTAGACAAGTTGTTGATCCACGGGAATGCCAACATGTCTCACCTCGGGTATTTGTAACATATCGCGAAGCAACAGGAATAGCACACGACAACTGGAGGTTCACTCGAATATTCATTCGTGTGGGTATAGGGGTCAATATGGGTGTCCACGGCTCCGATGTTGATCATTGATCGGAAGGGGTTCCGTGTCATGTCTATACTTCACCGAACCTATAGGGTCACACGCTTAAGGGTCATCTATCTGCTGAATACTAGACAGGGAGTCTGAGAGAAAATCACCGAAAAAGTTTCGGACAGCGGAAAAGTTCCGCAGAGAGAGGTCACCGGATGAGTTCCGGTGAAACTGCAAAGTTGTTTCAGAGGATACCATAAAGTCAAATTGGTTTCGGCACATGCCCGATAATTCTTGGAGGGTGCCAGAATCATTCTGGAAACTTTTGGGAATTTTCTGGAAGAAAAACCAGAAATGTTTCGGAGCTGTCGGAACCACTTCAGATGCTTTTCACAGATGAAAATCACTAATCTGGAATTGTTCCAGAATGCGTTGAAAATTATTTTAGTGGGTATTGGAAATATTCTAAGCCCACATAAATATTTTCAGTTCGAACGGACGCTGAAAATGTCGTCGTGAATAGTGAAAGTGCTTTTTGGGTGGCTTCTTGGAGAAGCCACCTTGAGGGTCCTTTGGTATTTTTCCCCTTGGCTTCTTAGAGAAGCCACCCTTGGGCTTGGCCTATAAATAGGGGTGGAGGGGGCTGCCTAAAGACTCATCCATTCTCACATACATGCCATTGCAATGATCTGGCTTCTCTCTCCCTCCCACGAAAAGAGTTTCGTAGAGCCGAAAGGCTGTTTGGGTTCCGGTGGGAACTAGTTCTGGACGGCGAAGCCCTGCCGGATAGATGACACCGTATGTGTGCAACTCTGTAGAGAGGTCGTAGTTTCGATCTTAGTGCCCGAGGGGCTGTTTGTGAGTGCCTCCCGAAGGGCTGTCCAAGTGACGGTCCGAGTTCTGTGAGTCCTCCCGAAGGGCTGTCCGAATGACAGTCCGAGTTTTGAAGGTCCTCCCGAAGGGCTGTCCGCGACACCCTTCCGGGGGACTGTTCGACCGCCTCCCGGAGGGCTGTCCGAGGGGCAGATGAGGGAGTACATCCTCGCGGTTGGGAGGTTGTAAATCCTAGCTGCGGGGATCTGCACCGCCGATCGTCATCGACTCTACTTCCGTTGCGCTACGAGTCGGTAACGAAAATGATCAAACCTTGTATGCAGTCTCCATAGTGGTCCTGGGCTGGTGCGTAGGTCGGAAAATTTTTGTTTTCTGCTGCGTTACCCTACAGTGGCATCATGAGCCGTGCTATGCGTAGATGCAGGTTGCGATCTAGAATACATGGAGATGTATGGGTGTTGCACAATATAATTAGGTAGTAGATGAGTTCTATTACTGAAAATTATTTGTGCGGGTAGCAGATGAAATCTGTTACCCGATGTTCTTGTTGCTTCCCTAGAATTTGCATATTTCTGATCTTGATAACAGTATGGTGGAGTTTCAATGTTCTGGCAATCCGCGATCCTGATTGATCAAAGAAGTGCTAACAGTTCATTGAATTCCACCGTAGTTAAAAAGAAAGATGAAATTTCGCAGACGAAAGGGCAATGCAGATATGATCTGCACGGGGGTCATGCGTATGACGAAGTTTAGTATGGGGCTCGAGATTTTATTATCTCGGTTTTCATACACCCTGGAAAGTTAATCTAGCGACTTGAATTATCATACTTGATGATGGACGTTGGTAGCTTCGGTTTGTTTCGAAACCTTAGAAGCCACGTAAAACTAGTTTTTTTGCATGAACCAATTAGAGGCGTCTAACTTGGTTTTGCAGGAGGGTTTACATGTGCATGTGATGTGGTATAGCAGTGCTCATAATAATTTGATTATGTATGAGATGACTATATAATGTAAATTGATTAACATGACCTGCGTGTCATGATTCGGCATGATGGCTGGAGCCATATGATTGCACTTTAAATGACCTGTGTGTCAACCTTGTGTAATGCATTATTTTATTAGCTATAGAGATAGCAATATTATCTGCTGCATCGACAAGGTGGTGGCAATCTTCGCGAAGGTGATCACCGACGTGAATGCCGAAGACGAAGGAATACAAGACTTCTCCGTCAGAAAGGGCTATACCATATCATGCTATTATGAATTGCCTGAGATGTTTATCCCTTATGTTGCACCCTTCTTGATTGCGCGGTAGTCGCTTTTATTAGGGTGATCTCTCACAAAAATATCAAGTAGTTAATGTTCTCCCAAGTGTAGCACCGTCGCGGCACCTAACTTTTCGGGGTATCACATGCTAACATGGGTACGAACGATTAGGGATGTGTGAGGCGGGTGAGTTGAGACCTCGCAGCGAGATCACTTGGTTGTCTTGACGTTCAGGCATGAAAGTCATGAGCTCGGAACACACGCATCGAAAGATGAACAAGAGTCACATAGAGATGTGATTGGCAAGTTTGCCTACCGATTGAGATTTTCGTCATCAGTGATGCTACCATCAATGGCGTTGAATTGAAATGCGGATCTTGAATCACTCACAATCAATTATGAGAGATATTGATTTGAGTGGGAGCGCACTGTAGAATTAATTCTTTTAATTCTCAGTGCAATTAATTTTGAACACTGTCTAAGTGTGATTTGCATAATAGTTGTAGAATAATGGCTCGCATTTCCACCTTCCCTATTAAAATTGAATAGCTGTTAAATATCTGGTTAAAACTTTACGGTTGGTAACGTAATGTGAGGATTGTCCTCAAGAGTGCTGAGAAGGACTTTGTCCTATCGCATACTTTCGGTATTCTCTCGCTTATGCTATGGATCATGTGACTCTCGTCCGTTGATCCAAAAGCTAGAATTCCATTTCAGTCAAGCGCAATATGTTTGTTTCCATGAGACCCAAACTTCGAAAGTTTGGATAGTTATGTGATATTCATTGAATCTGAAAATTATTTTCAGAGACAGACAAAGGCTAAAAGATATGAGATAGCCAAAGCAATGTTTGTTTGCAAACTATTAGTAAAGGAGTTTACTATGCATTAGACTGATAAGAGAGGGATCCAGAAGAACGCCTGTCATATGATGAAAGGTGAATAAAACAACAACTTAAAGAGAAAGGAAGTGTCCGAAGGGTGTTAGTAAGACTTTCACGCCTAGGAAGTCCGGGGCTAACGCCACTCTTAAGTTCGGTGCTTTTTCTGAGAGTAGGAGAAATACTGAAAGTTAAACTGTTAGAAGTATAAAGGCAGAAAGAAAGGAGACTGGAATATCCAGCTCATGTATGAATGTCATACAAGTTTTTGATGTATAGAAGGCTGGTCAAAGATATAGTCCTTGGGAATTATGATTAAATTGTTAATCACTGATTCTTGGGTATTGTGAGTTAATCACAAAGATACCCGCTCGATTGCTTTCTGTTGCAACTCGATGTAAGAACTACCATGGCCTAAAAGACTAGCCAGAAATGAGGTTTAGGTATACACAGGGAACATAGTAAATGTTACTATACCTTCCATCGGTGTATTACCGTCTGTATTCATTTTCATAATTCATTTAAAGTTTCACAAACTCTAGCCCATTGCATAAGGTATCTTGCAAGAAGGTTGTTCATAAGAGAACTTTTGATGTTCGATGTTATGAATAACATAAGGGCCATACTTTCATTATGAATGAGATGTATGTTATGAATATTAATAATAATACATTACCTCTGGGTTTACTTTCATAATTCATTTTAGAGTTTCATACACTCTAGCCCTTTGCACAATGTTTGTTGCAAAATAATTGTTCATAGAAGAACAATTGTTGTTCAGTATTATGAATAACATGAGGGCCATACTTCCATCCTCGATGGGACGTATGTTATGAATATTGATGGTAATATGATACATCCATAACACTGACGCTAAATGTCGTAAGACTAAAAGAATACCACACAAGTGTGGCACTACATTTGGTCACATTGGAGAAGCCCGCATGGAAAATTCCATTATGATGGATTTTGAAGTCGTTTGATTTTGAATCATCTGACACTTGCAACTTTCCTCCGAAAGTGAAGTGACTGAAATACCGTTCACAGGCCATAAGGAACGAGCAACAAACTTATTGGTGATCATACATTTTGATGTGTGTAGTTCAATAAAGGTTGCAAGTAGTGGATTTATCTATCTTCAGAAATGACTCAAGTAGATATATGGATATTTACTTGATGAGACGTAAGTCTGGATCTTTTGAAATCATTCGAAAGGTTTTCAAATATGAAGTAGAAGTTATTGTAACAAGAAAATTATGTTTCTACAATTCGATTGCGGAAAGAAATATTTGAGTTACAAGTTTAGCGAATGTCTGATGAGTTGTGAAAAGAGTTTCATAACTTACACCTCCCGGAACACCACTATGAGTGGAAAGTCCGTGAAGATGTAATCGAACCATTTATGACATGGTAAGATCAAAGATGACATAAATAAATTTGCCATTATCCCTTTTTAAAGTGATGCTTTAGAGACTGCGGCTTTTACACTGAAAAGAGCTCCATCAGGTCTGTTGAAATGACACCATGGTATGGTACGCCCAACCATGTTATATCTTTTCTTAACATTTGGAATATGGGGCTTGTGTAAAAGGTTACAAACCTATTCCAAATCAGACAAGTGCTACTTTGTAGGTTATCCCAAGTCATTGGGTATTCCTCCCTCACTATACCGAGGCAAATAGGTTTGCCACAAAGAACGGTATGCTTTTAAAGAGAATTGTTCTTGCAAAAGGTGAGTGGGAGGACAGTGCAACTCGACGAGATAACCAGTATCTTCGTCATCAGGTCAAAGGAAAGGAACCTTGGAAGTGATTCCGGAGTTTCCTACTGCGACTGATACGGAAGTCTCTACAATAAAATGTATGGACTTCAGTCGAACTTGCAGCTGAACCACGTAGGCAAGGCTCGTGCAAACCTCTCAGGTGCGCAAACGAGATATTGTTGTTAGACAACAGTATACCTACGATACACAAGGAAGCGTTGATGGGCCCTGACTCCGGAATTGGCTAAATGCCAATACTATCCGAGATAGTTTCCATATAAGTGATTCAAGATTAAAACCTTGATACACCTTTCGGAAGACTTAGAGTCTGACGAATATTTATGGAACTATAACTGATATGAATAAAAATGTTTTATCCATAAAGCTCGACTTGTTGCAATATACAAGTTCAAGGAGTTGACTACGATGAGGTTGCTTCACCGTAGCGATGCTTAAAGTCGGTTCGGGTTGAACTAGCAATTAATACATATTTCATATCATGAGATATAAAACAATGGATGACAAAAGGATTTCCACCTGATGGAAATGAAACCAAGGACTTGCATGTGTTACAGTCCAAGGTATTTTGTCAATCCAGAGGATGCTAGTAAGTATGCAAACTTCAGAGTTCCAGCAAAGGACAGAAGAGAGCAAAATGGAGTTGGAATCTTTGTGTTTTGATGAAATGGTTAAAAGGGTTTTGACTTCATCAATGGGTAACGAAGATGCTTGTAATTCAAGAAAGTAAGTGGGAGCATAATAATATTTCTAAAAACCTTGTGTGCTTGACACATTGGTAATTGGAAATAAATTTCTTGACACGAATTAGGACTTCATTTGAAAATAGTTTTTTCGATGAAGTGCTTGGGCTAAATAGCCTTGATATTAGGCATGATAATCTATGGAGATAGATTTACCTAATGGGGCTAAGCAATGAATACATATTGACAAGATGCTAAAATCTTTTAGCATTAAAAGGCCAAGGAGTGATTCTTGCCGAAGTCACATGGAAAGAGTTTTTGCAAGACTCGGTGTCCCAAAAACACTGATGAGCAAAATACATGATGGGGATTCCACACACTCTTGTGTTTGGATTAATCATGTATTCCATGGTATATATAACAACCAGATATGTCCAATACTCCCAAAGTTGTTGCGAGTATAGATACCAAAGTGATCAAAAGTATTGATCAAGGGACAACAGTGAAAAAGGGTCATTGAGTACTATAGTAGCACTGATGACAAGTTTTCTCGCAAGCGGAGATCATGAAGAGTTCGTTGTAAAAGGTTACATCGATACAGTCTTCATCCATGCTCCAAGCGATTTTCGATTTATGTTAAGGGTTTTGTGCAATACACAATATGGTGGCACGGTAGTTGGAAATTGTTCCAAACAAGTTACTGTGGCGAATTCTATAACAGAGGCAAAGTATGTTGCCGCTTTTAAAAGCGACAAAGAAGATGTTGAATCATATAGTTCATTCATGAACTTAGTATGGTTCCAAGATGGCTTTTGTCAATGGGACACTACTGCAAGTAGTTGCTCCATAACTCAGTCTGAGGAATCCAGGTTCGACCTGTGATTCGCATACATACCAAGCCAAGTCCACACAAAATATGAATTTTGTGAAAGCGTGAAGACGCGAGGATATGCAAAGATACACACGGAGCTGAAGTCGTCAGATCCGTTGGACATTCAAGCTATACCACAAGCGAAGCATATTTACACCGGTGTGCCACAGGTGTAAAGTGCATTAGCATTAACTAGATTATTGACTCTAGTGCAAGTGGGAGTCTGTAGGAGATATGCCCTAGAGGCAATAATAAATGTTATTGATTATCTCCCTGTTCATAATTAGGTTTATGTTCCATGCTATAACTGCTATGGTTCTCGAGTCTGCAAATAAAACGAGGCTCGGAGGAAGACTCATATGCACGTGTGGAATAATAAATGATAAAATGTATTCCTAGTCAAGCCTCTATGACTGGCTCAAGTATTGCATGATGATCCTGTTTTCCTGATCATGGGCATGACTATGCCAGCAATTTTGAGGGCACAATGTTAACAGAACATTTGTGTTGAATCGACCCGATTGATGTTATGCTATGAGGTTCTTTCGTCACAAGTTAATGGTTAATAACACAGAGAAGGTTAATGTTTGCATGATTCCTTAGACCATGAGAGTATCGAGTTTCTTCATGCTTGCTTCATGAACTTTGGGGTTTGTTAAACGTCATCCGTAAATGGGTGGCTATTACGGCGGCTTACGGGTTCATGGAAAAGTGTGTCAAGTAACTTGATAGCTCAAGATTGGGATTTGCTCCTCCGGCGATGGAGAGATATCTCTGGGCCCTCTCGGTGTTACGGTATCCATCATCGTCTGGCCCGACACTTTGTGATTTGATCACGGGGATGCCGGAACATGGTAACGAGAAAAGAGAACAATACCGGTAACGAGGTAACTAGCATAGTGGACAAGTGTTGATCCACGGGAATGCCAACATGTCTCACCTCGGGTATTTGTAACATATCACGAAGCAACAGGAATAGCACACGGCAACTGGAGGTTCACTCGAATATTCATTCGTGTGGGTATAGGGGTCAATATGGGTGTCCACGGCTCCGATGTTGATCATTGATCGGAAGGGGTTCCGTGTCATGTCTATACTTCACCGAACCTATAGGGTCACACGCTTAAGGGTCATCTATCTGCTGAATACTAGATAGGGAGTCTGAGAGAAAATCACCGAAAAAGTTTCGGACACCGAAAAGTTTCGGACAGCGGAAAAGTTCCGCAGAGAGAGGTCACCGGATGAGTTCCGGTGAAACTAAAAAGTTGTTTTAGGGGATACCATTAAGTCAAAATGGTTTCGGCACATGCCTGATAATTCTTGGAGGATACCAGAATCATTCTGGAAACTTCTGGGAATTTTCTGGAAGAAAAACCAGAAATGTTCCGGGGCTGCCGGAACCGCTTCAGATGCTTTTCGCAGATGAAATCACTAAACTGGAATTGTTCCAGAACACATTGAAAATTATTTTAGTGGGTACTGGAAATGTTCTAAGCCCACATAAATATTTTCAGTTCGAACGGACGCTGAAAAATGTCGTCGTGAATAGTGAAAGTGCTTTTTGGGAATTTTATGGAAAGCACCTTTTTGGAAATTCCAAAAGGGCCTTCTAGAAGGGGAAGGAGGGCATGGCACCTCATGGGGGGGGTCCCCCCCCCAAGGGTGGCCGGCCAAGGAGGTGGAGCACCATGGTGCTCCACATGGCACTCCCATATGGCATATTCCCTTTTGGAAAGGGATATTCCAAGGGCACTTTGGGGTTTTTTGTGTGACAATTTTACCCCTTGGCTTGCCTATATATAGGAGTGATCTTGGCAGCCATTTCCCCATCCCTTGCTCTCATACACATGCCAAGATGTTATCTGGCTTCTCTCTCCCTCCCACGAAAAGAGTTTCGTAGAGCCGAAAGGCTGTCTGGGTT